>SSNP01000110.1:1571768-1694394 GCA_006937955.1 Pachypanchax playfairii | reverse complement strand
GGATTGGTGGTGGGGGGTCTTACTCAGTTTCAGCTGTTGCATGTCACATGGGATCTGTTCCAGAGCTCGCTGTTATTTTGTAGTTTTCCCATTCATTTTACAGTCAAAAGAATATCCAAGGAATGTGCGAGGAAACCCAACAAGAAAATATGTAGAAAAGGAGGTATGTAAAAACAAGAAGAAAAAAAAACAAAACAAAAAAACAAACGGCAACACGGAGCGAAAGGGGAGGAAGTGAAAGAGTGAAGAGAGTGATGGGTGTTTCCCTCCAAAGTCGCCAATATCACCATCTTCCAACTCGAAAGTCTGAGTGTTAATTGGGAAGAACGCGGGTCTGATGACTCAGATCAAGCTTGACATAAGTGTGAGAGATGAGTAAGTGATTGTGAGGGTGTGTTGTGATGTTTCATTGTGACTAAATGAGTAAAAAAAAGCCCTTAAACAATCAAATAAATGTAACCTTGTCGTCAAACAACATCTTGATGGATGGTATGAGAAGTTTTACAACTCACTGTTGCATGATCAGATTCAAAAATGTCATTTTTTGATCGGACACAGCTGTTGGTTAAGTCAGAAGCACGAGTGCTAATTGGAACAAAGCACTATATTGACGTTTCAGGCGCCACTTAGGACACCATTTTATTGAGCGTGTTTTCAGAATAAAACTCCTGAACATGCCAAAGCGTTATCTGCTGATTTGACTTGCACTACCACAAGGAGGGCCATTTGTCTCTTAAATTTAATATTCACAGTTGTTCTGATTGGCTGGTTTGGATTATTTTTTTTTTTTACAATGTCACAACATCTTTCATTGATCTGTGTGGCAACAGCCCTGGAAATCTAGAGCCCATTTCCTTTAACAGCAGGTAAAATATGGCTGGTAGTAACCAGAGAGGGATCGTTTTACTGCATGTGCCTTTAGGGCAGCTGTAGCCTTAAGATTATGTTTCTGAGCATATTCTGGTCCACAGCAAAGATTCACTTTCAACTGGAAGACCTTTGTTGCTTATTTCCAGTGAGGCAGCTATTGGCCTTGCTATGCAAACTTCATCCACTCATTCGGCTTTGGTAAACCAATTTTGTTAGAGACAGTCTGGCCCTTCAGGCGCTCCTGCTTCTGAATTAGTCCCAGATGTGGAATATATGCAGAAATATCCATTTAATAATCCCCTTCCAGTCAGAATTTTTTCAATTATCTTCCATGTGTTTGGTAATGAGAAAATGGTTTATCAAGTTTTATATGCCAGTACTTTAATGTGTTATTGTGCAGAGGTAGTTCTTCTCTTGCTATGAAGCAAATTCTGTAATTTTCAATCTTTTCATTAAAGTTGCACCTTTTTTAGGGGGGGTCACTTATTTGCTAAATTATTGCTGGATTATTTGTTGTAATTTTGTTTCACTTGTTACATGTCTTCTATGCTAATGATGTATGTGTTAATGTCCCACACATACAGTATATACAGGTGACACATCAAAGGTTTCAACAACATATAATTTCTCTCAAGTACGACACTTTGAATTAGTTTTTTTTTTTTTTTGTTTGTTTTTTTAGAAATATCAACTTTCCTATAGCTGTTGTTGATTTGATGGTATTAAAAACTAAGAATGTGTTGATGATCTAAAAAGCTGAAAAATCATAAACCTTCCACCAAAGCACTTTCTATCCATTGACATAGTCAAATTGTTCCAATTGGTTGAAATCTGCCCAGAAATGTTATTTACTCTAAATTAACTGTTCTGTATAAAAGCAGTTTATGTGGATACGAAGTAAAAATGCAGCAAAAACTGTTTTTGTTTTTTTTAAAAAAACCCATGCTAGTGTGGACAGGGCCTTAGTTTCAATATGTCTCAAAGCTGCAACTTTCTGTAATTTAATAGGAAAAATGGACAAAAGACATGTATCCATCCATTTACTATGCATTGTGACCTGGTGTCTATCTTCAGCTCTCATCAGGTGGTGTGTGGTACAACCTAGACAGGTCATCAGTCCATTAAAGGGCCACATAGAGACAAGCAGCCATGTATACAATTACAGCAAGAGCCAATTGAGAAACATGTTGTAATGTAACATGCTGGTTTTGGGCTGTGAGTGAAAACTGGAGTATCTGGTGAAAACCCAATTTGGTACTATGAGAAAAAGATGAATACAGAACATTCCCAGCTGAGTGTAGAACTCAGGATCTACTGCTTGGTGGCAATGCTAAATAACTGCAACACAGAGCAACCTGATAAAAAATGCCCTAATATTGTTGTTTTGATGAAGCTGACTCAGACTGACAAGATTCCTGAATTAAAATCTACAAACTCTTCAAAGTTGTTCTAAAAAGATCTAACAGAGAAGGCCTGAACATATCTTAGTTATACTCCTTAATTTACTCAGTAATGTTAGTAACCATTCAGTTATTCCTTACGTCATACGAAAGAGCATTACGTTTCCATGAAGAGAGCGTCGTCATCAGCAAAGAAAAGCTTCCTAGAAAGATAAAAGGACTGCTTACATCTGAATGACGAGTTGGTTCAAATCACACCAACTTCCAAAGTCTAACTGTCTATTGAGATCAAAGCTTTAGCTTTCCTTTAATTTGTCACCTGTATCTATTTGTATCTATTAAACGTGGATACTCACACCCTGGAGATTGTCTTTTCTTTGCAAAGCTTTCAGTATAAACCCGTGTTTTGCATCAGAGTCATACACACTGTGCATATTCAGTACTAATATTTTGTGCGAGGTCTATAATCTTTAACTGAGTCTCTGAAAGAAGTATTTTATTTGTTTCTTGATTAAATACTTGTGCGACTTGTCGCTGCAGTAAACATTTCTGACAGAAATGGAGTAAACAATGTTCTTGCTAAGTATGACAAATGTCCTGTATTGAAAATATTCTCACTGAATATACATAAACAATTGGGCTTTTGAAGGATTTATTCTCATTCTACAGTGATTCAGTCTTGGAAGGGTGTCTCTGAGGAAACAATTTGATGCTCTGATATCAAAAATGAGGCTCATTTTTCTCTATTACCCAAAAGAAAAGCTTGTAAAACACTCAGTGCTGTACTGACAAAACATCAAATATAGACTCAGAAAAAAAAAAAAAGAAATAAAAAGATTCATGATGCAAAATTGCTGTTCAGTACAAGTATACTTGTTACTCAGAGCAGAGGCTGTCTGTCTAATTAGTACAGGCTGGAACTGATGGAGGATTTATTTGAGTTCCCAAACTGTTATTTAGAAGGACACTGCTTTCTTCTTTTTACTAGATTAGTGCATCACTTATTCCGATGACCCAGCAGGTAACAGCTGGGGTCATGAGAAGGTGATCTGATATGCAGCATCAGCACTGCACCCCCCCCCCCAATCTCTTCCTGTGAAGGGGCCTTACAGCAAGTGCTCAGAGCAAAGAGCAGTGATAGAGCTGGAGACGCTGGAGCCTCGCTTATATCACTCAGTCATTTTCTCTGCTCTGAGTTCGAGTGAATGGAGTGAAGAGAGGGGTAATGATGTGCGGGGACACAGCTAAGCACTATTCACCCTCCAAGTGCGAGATTGGCTTTGAGATGGGTCAATTTTATAAGAGGACAAACCCAGATGAGATCAGTCTTTGTCTTTTAAAGAGGTTTCATGGCTACACTGTTGAATATGTTTGTCAAACTTTAAAGATGAGTGCAAACCAATTCTTCTAATGTGGCAGAGTTTTTGAGAGTTTTCTGGCACTGCTGGGTTCTGTGCATTTATGTAGTATGAACATCTTATTTCAGCTGGGTTTCTCTCATTGTTGATAAATGCCCTTTACTCTACATCACACTCCATCTTGGATATTTGAAGATTGACTTTCCTGACTCCTAAATTTATCCCTCATCATGAATCTATTTAAAATAAGTGCAGTGAAATCTGTTTTAGGGTTTGGCTTGATTTGGAGTGTTCGGCTATCATTCCCGTGCAGCTCTCACAGGCTGCAGGCTGCTATGTGTTGCCAAGCTTCATGCCAGCGCTGAATAGTCCCATCAGCTGCCAAACCTGTAGATTAACTACCCCTGCAGAAACACTGGACATTCGTTCCTCTTTTCCACATGACCTCTGGTTTTTTAGAGAAAAATGGGAGAAGAGCTCGCGGTCCCTGTGGGCTGCAACATGGCCGTGGCAGACAGTAACACACCATGCTAATCCCATTGGTTGGCTGTCTTATACTAGCCCCGGGGGAAATGGGCCACTCCCTGAGAGCTGCTGAGGAAATCTCAGCCACCAAACAGACAGGGGGCTCAAACTTTCCTAGAAAACACAAAGCAGAAACTAGCTCATGTAATCAGAAAACAGAGCAAATACCACAAACAAAATAACCTACTTTAACGGATCATAAAATATCCTAGAACCATGGTTCTCAAACTATAGTACACTGATAGTACTCAGTAATCAGGGTCCCTTTAGTGGTACTCAGAAAGATTTCAGGTACCAACTATTTACAAGCTAAATAAACAAATGAATTATTACAAAACTGTGACTTAAACCTGAAAATAAGACAGATAATAAAATAGAATTGATTCAAAATAATTACAGTCTTGGCTCCAACTGGAAACTACTCAAAACAAAAATCCAGTGGAGAATATTATGAGAACCCCCATGGTGGATGATGGTTCTCCAATGTGCTAGTGGCTACTTCAGCAGCGCCAATGAAGTCTCTACAGGACCTGCTAGCAACAAATGGTGCATAACAGTGAGAAATCTGATTCGAGTTGAGGTGTTGTTGGGCAGAAGAAGACGTGAGACCACTGCATAAGTGTGAACCATTTCATCTTAGACTGCACCCTTTGATCAGGGTAAGGGGATTGGCCACTTTGCTTGATTATGTCAGATATGACTATAAGCTTGTACAGCTGTTAAAGACCCTCTCCAATCATCTTTTGAGCTAGTTTAAAGCATCTTTGTGGTGTTTAAATTAGGATTATAGCGTTTTTACGCAAAAACGCAAAACCTGTGCCATTTTCTAGGATGTAGTTTCTTCATAGCCGCAGTAGTGCATTAGCAATTTGGCTCTGCACTGTGAGCAGAACTGTTGGCATAAAGGATCCCCCCACCCCTCCCTGTTGCTGAGAGCTTTCTGTTTACGCTAGCGCTAACCCTAGCGTATAGCTAGCAGGGTAGGAGCTTGTGGCCCGCCCACTGGCTTTTCTACCTCACACATCCAGTCTTTTTTAGACACAAGTTAGCGTCTGCTACTGATTCACAGTGATCTAAATGCAGAAATGCAATTCAGAGCTTAATTTTCTTAAGATATTCCTCTCGCATCAGAAAAATGCTACAAAAAGATGTTAACAACACGAAAAACAACATTTTTATCAGAGTGGGACTTTTACCACAAATTCAATGTAGCAGTGGACACAGCCTGAAGAGTCTTGAAGCCCTTTTAAAGAAGAATGCTCAGTTTGAAGCATTCTTCTTGTTAGCATCTCAACCCTCTTAAGTTTCCCCCTAAGTGGAGTGTATTACTCAGAACCATGTCTGTTTTATGGTTTCATTATAATAAGTACAACTTGTTCTCCTGATAATTTAGTCTGTTTTATTTTGTATCATATGTTTGTATCAGTGCACCTGTCAGGATGTTTGCAGAGATAAAAAGATTAAAGGTACCCAGCAGACTTCCCTTGTCATCAAGCATTTCTCAATAAAGTGCTTTTCTGAGATACATTTTTTTTTTCTTCCCCTTGTTAAACATTTGCCAACAGATTCTTAAATATTTCAGATTTAAGCTCTGTTTGAATCTGCTTTTGTTTGCTTGCGGTTTTACTCCCTTTTGTTTCCTTCCTTTGCCCCAGTTTTTGGTGTGAAATATATATATTTAAATATAAATTTAAAAAAATTAAAATCTTTTCTTTTATGTGGAGAACAGCTGAAGCTCAGTGTGAGTTTTGGCTGTCCTTTACATGCAGGATTATAGCCTCCTTAACCTTTTAGCTGCATTCTCCATCATTCTCTCTTGCGTGTCCTTCCCAAGCTGTTCCTTAACCTCTGCACCCGAGACAGATTGAGAGAGATGGTGACAGACAGACAGACAGACAGACAGACAGACAGACAGACAGACAGACAAAAAAGAGGAAGATTCAAGCCAAGAAACAAATTCAGTCAGAGAGAGATGGAGAGAAAGATGGCCACCTGAGGATTACAGACTGAATATAACTCTGAATTGTCAAGGCTGCAACATTTCACATTTCACTAAGTTTCTTTTCACATCCTGACCTTTCTGATATTTAACTCCAAGACCCATCTATTGTCAGTGAACCTTTTTCCAGCCAAAGGAAAGGCAGTTAACATTCAGCCCCTTCTACAATCTATTGAGTGAATTGTGGATTCAGTCAAGAAGTCTCTCTGGAGTCTGAGGGAGAACTTTGTATGTATTTATCTGTGCTGTAGCCTGTGTGTGTGTTTGTGTGCACAATTTGGCTTCTTCATGCAAAACCATATGTCCAATTAAAAGAATCCCTTCTGTTTAAAAATTAATCTAGTTGAAATGTTACATTTCAATACCCATTATGTAACAAGTAAGCCCATCTAATGTGGCTCCTTTGTACCTGATTTGATGAATGCGACAGGTTTCTATTATGTCTGTCAAGGAACATGAATAATAGGTGTTATTCCAGATGCCACCTGTTTTAGTTGCAATGCAAATGTCGACACCTGAAGGCCAGCTTTGCAAAAAATGAAGGAAAAAAACCCAACGTCGTTTCATCGTTGTTGTTTTTTTAATGACATGCTCTTCCAGTCTAGCATCACTTTAAAAATATTCAAGGTCAAATTTAGGCTTGTCTGCTCTCTTGAGTCATATACAGATGTCACATGTTTTTAGATTCAGCTTGTAGATGTTGCATTTGACAAATGCACACACACACAGATACGCACACACTGGCTCACAGACAACACAATTCAAAGTGACAGTGCTTCTCTGTCAACACCTGCCATCTAATCCATGCTTGTCTCAAGCGCTGTCACTCAATAAACTCATTGTTTAACCATGTCAATAATGCAGCACCTGCAAGAATAACTGTAGCTGCCGTCAGAGGGCTCGGCAGCTTATTTTGTTTTGTAAGTCTTACATAATATTATGAGCAAAATGTTGTAATAAATAGATGGTGAAGATGAGAGGTTGGATTTCTGAGAGCTCAGTTTAATTCATGCACTGAGAAGTTGTTTTTGATTAATTTAGCGCCACTGTTGAATTTGTTCTTTCACAATTTGACATACAGGTTGTTTTCATCAAGGAATTAGCATCATTTTGAAATCACGTGAAATCAATCGAGTTTGATAAGGTAAATTATATATAAATCAGAGCAAAAGTGTTGATATATTTATTTAGCTTTTATTTTTACTTTCTGACAATAATGCTACTATTTGATGGTTGAGTTCAGCACCAGCTAAAATTGGTTAAGTATTTTTTAAGAGGCTGGTGTCACTCCCTCGAGATAATTACTAAAATGTTATTAAATTAAATTATAGTATATTTATTCACATATGTATGGAGGACATGTTTATTCCTCATGATGCGACAAGCTTGATTTGAACTAAACTGAAAAATTTAGTACAGCAAAAAAATTGGATTTTTTTTCCCTGCATGCTTTTTAGTTCTTTTTTTTCTTCCTATGAATGATTTGTAATTACCAGTGGATTTATATTTCTGTTTTGGTCAAATCTTAATTAAAAAAAAGCATTTAAATTTCATTTGGAATACCTTCTATCACAAGTCACCATGTTATGGAAGGAAGAAAAGCTCACGGATGAACAGTATATACTGTAGTTTATAGTTTGACATCATGTTGATTGGACAGTTTACTGGTATCCAATTATTCAACTTTTGTATTTTAGCTCAAAAATTGATTTATTTTTATTTTCTCTTGGAAAAATGAAAAAATGCATAAGTCAGTCATTATTTTTACCTGCATGTTCCTATCTCCAGCTATCATTGGGCGAGAGGCGGAGCTATACCTGGACAGGTTGTCAGTCCACATATGGACATACAACCACTCACACAATTAGGCACAATTTAGAGTTACCAATTAACTTAAAATACATGTTTTTAGTCTGTGGGAAGAAGAACTGACATATGCATGTGGAGAACATGCAGAATCCATGCAGAAAGGTCCCAAGGTTTTGAACCCAGGACCCTCTTGCTGCAAAGCAACAGTGCTACTCATTGTACAACTGTGCATCCCATAAAAGTAAAATGAAATAAATAAGAAATGAAGAAAAATACACGAATGAATGAATGAATGAATGAATGAATGAATGAATGAATGAATGAATGAATGAATGAATGAATGAATGAATGAAACGGATAGAGGCATATGGATAGATAGATAGATAGATAGATAGATAGATAGATAGATAGATAGATAGATAGATAGATAGATAGATAGATAGATAGATAGATAGATAGATAGATAGATAGATAGATAGATAGATAGATAGATGGATGAGAAACAACACAGTTTCCATACAGTTTATAGAATATTTTTGTGCTTGTTGGCACAATGATTATTAAACCATGATCCTAAAGTCAATTCAGTGGCTGATGAATTTAAAGAAGGATTGGCTTTTAGCTTTTCACATAACCGATGCAAATTGAAAGTCCTCCGCCTCACAGGAAAATACAAATTCTGCAATCCACTCAGCAAACAGAAAGTGGTGCATTTAAGCTTTAAGTTATCACAGATGCTGCTTGTGTTTACAACAAAAAAGACTCACACGGCATCACACATTCCCGAAACTGCATTATTCATGATCATTCAAAACTGATGAACACACCAAACAAGGTCATTGTACTTACTGTGGAATAAAACAAAATCAAAAGGCATCTCCACTTCAGGGAGTAAATGTACTGAGTAAATGTCATGACACACAGCCTTTTACATAATGCATCACAGCTGCACCTACAGTATCAATTAACAAGAAGGCAGAAGACAAGTGAGGGCAGGAGGAGGAGAACGAATCAGAAGCGAGCAGATGGATTCATCAACGCATCAGGTTAAAACATCAGCAAACATGCAGCACATACAGAATATAAAACATGCATAATGGTGATTGATACATGCAAGACTGACAATAAAGGGAGACCGTGTTTATTACACAACACTTCCAGGGAAGACAGTGATGTTATAAAATGGCTGACATTTAAAATGAATATGCCTTAAAACAGAAAACTTTATCATTTAATGTTTAAATTATTCCATCAAAAAGCTTTATTTGGGGGTTGAGATTAGCTGTAGCCTACTTATTATGAATCTTAACAGGGGTGTGTCCAGAGGGGTGGCCCAGGGGTACAAAGGCCACCCTTTCAATTGGACTGGTACCCCCCAAGTCCAATAAATACTTTTAGGGTGCATTCACACCAGCCCTGTTTAGTCTGCTTAAATCAAACTCTAGTTCGTTTGGACAGAAAGTCTGGTTCGGTTGGGGAGGTGTGAACGGGCAATCTAACACTGATTCGGACCAAACAATCGGACTCTAGTCCGCCTAAAAACGTGGGTCTCGGTTCGATTGAAATGAACTCTGGTGCGGTTCGACAGCATGTGTGAACGCAACCGCACTGGGACCACACCAAAAGCAGGAAACAGACAGCGCCACCACAAGTGGGGGTGTAACATGCTCTAAAGGTTGTTTGGTTCGATTCATAAAGTGCAACGTGAATCCAAACGGCACCAACTAAAAACAGCAACAATGTTGCAATTTTGGTCCCCAGTTGAACCGAGTCCACCGGACTATCAGGTGTGAATACAGCCTTACATTAATCAAAGAAAATGGTAAATGATAGTGTACCATTTAAATTGTGCTTTGACTGATTTTTATTTCATTTTGGTATATTGTAGCCACTGAAGTTATGATAAATAGTCTATAATTCTGTAAAAACTATATTTTTTTAAAGTTATGGGCCCATTTACATGTGCCAGCCTTTTAGAAATCTGTGCCTCTACCTGCCCCCTCCAACGAAAAGTAGAAAAGTATATTTTATTTCACTATTTGTTGGATAATAACAAAACAGTCATAATTCTATAATATATTTTATTATTACTTAAATGACCATTATAATTACAATAATAAAATGGGCACTTCACAGCTGTAGTTCTCAGATCCTCCACCAGAGGGCAGAATACATTTGACGTCAGTACGTTTTTCGATAAAAGTACTAATAAGGTTAAAGAGGTAGAGTTCTTAGTGATAGGTTCATTAAATATGGTATATCTGGTGTTTTGGGGTTAAATTATTTATTAATGTGTTGTATTTTTAAAACAGTAATATTTAACAATGACAGAGACCCAGATGTTACCAGAGGAAATTAATGATGTTTGAACTGATGCAGTGATTTCTTTCTTTAGAAAATAATTTAAGTTAATCTCTGTTGAAGCAATAATATCCCAGTAACACATTACAACCACTTTTTATATTGATTGTATTATTGGATTTTAATGAGCCTTTAATTTGTTATTGATGCAACATAGAGATCGCTCAGGTGTTTTACCAACAACGTAACAATTAAACTTCCTGTGCTGTGTTCAAGTGAACTGACACAGTGCTGGACGAAAGGTTATCCCCCCAAAAATGTTCAGATATATATGCAGTCTTGTCAGAAGATGGAAAAGTGTTGGATAAATTTCTGAATCTATTAACTTATTAACCTGTCGTGATGCTCTGAGGCCTTTGGGCTGCAACAATGCTTCATTATCAGTTTAGAAGTAGTAGTTAGTTTCAGTGTGCAGCACCCAAACTGCTCTACCAAAACCCAGACATTTTTGCAGACCAACCTTCCACTTGCCCCAGAATATTTCTTCAGCATCGCCACTGAAGCCACCCATAAAAACTGCTTAGGAATGGTTCAAAGAGCACAACAGCAGTCAAGACAAGAGTCTGAGCTTTCTAACACCCCAGATACCAATCTGATGGGATTTGATGGCATCTGAAGGAAAAAAGCACAATCCACTCAGACCCCATAACCCACAAGGTCTAAAAGATCTAATGACAAAGTCCCGTTACCAGACACTCCAGGAAGTCTTTTGTCTACGTCGTGACCGGTCAGAGCTACTCTGAGAGCAAAATAAGAGGCAACTATTCAGAATTTATGATGTGGCCATGATGTTATATCTGATCAGTATGTATTTCCTGTTCCATTTTTACATTTATCCGTGGCTTCAAACCCTTTTTTCTTAAACACTTTTATGTTTATAATTAAATTCTTCAGATTTTCAATCGTGTTATTTTTCCTTTGACCTTTATTTAACCAGGAAATAGGTACAATTCTTAATCTCTGCAACTTAATCAGCAAACATTTATATTTTGGTAATACATTTTTATTTCCCTTTTATTGTTTTGTAGCTTGGAAAATGTATGTATAGTGAGGTTGAAGAGACAAACATTTAAAAGTCTGAATTACATGTTTTAGCTGTTTTTTTGTTTTTTTTTGCAACAATCTTTATGAATTCTGGATTATGAGTTTTGAGGTAAATAGTTTATTTGGAAAATGCCAGTGTTGTATGACTCTGTCTTTAATGGGTTCATTCTGGAAGCTCATTTTTATTTATTTTTTACTCAGTTTTTTAAATTTGTATATTATAACGATGACGTCTATCTTGTCTATTATTACTTGCTCTGTGTACAACAATGAAATTGTGAATGTATTTAATCAATGCAGCTTTATTCACATGTGTTTTGAATTGCTGCTCTCGTTGAAATGCCTCTTTTCTCCCCATCTGTTTTTTGCTACGCATGCTATTTTGAATTTCTCTGTACGTCTTTATGTCTTTTTCCTGCTTCAATAACAGGGGCCCATGCAAAAAAACACGGCGAGGATTTATCGGAGAATGACGGTGATGAAGACGAAGGTATTTTCCACGGTGATAAAAGATGGTGCATGATTTAAAAACAAAAATATATATATACAGTGGGGCAAAAAAGTATTTAGTCAGCCACCAATTGTGTAAGTTCTCCCACTTAAAAAGATCAGAGAGGCCTGTAATTTTCATCATAGGTATACCTCAACTATGAGAGACAAAATGAGGAAAAAAAATCCAGAAAATCACATTGTCTGATTTTTAAAGAATTTATTTGCAAATTATGGTGGAAAATAAGTATTTGGTCACCTACAAACAAGTAAGATTTCTGGCTTTCACAGACCTGTAACTTCTTTAAGAGGCTCCTCGATCCTCCACTCGTTACCTGTATTAATGGCACCTGTGTGAACTCGTTATCAGTATAAAAGACACCTGTCCACAACCTCAAACAGTCACGCTCCAAACTCCACTATGGCCAAGACCAAAGAGCTGTCAAAGGACACCAGAAACAAAATTGTAGACCTTCACCAGGCTGGGAAGACTGAATCTGCAATAGGTAAGCAGCTTGGTGTGAAGAAATCAACTGTGGGAGCAATTATTAGAAAATGGAAGACATACAAGACCACTGATAATCTCCCTCGATCTGGGGCTCCACGCAAGATCTCACCCCATGGGGTCAAAATGATGACAAGAACGGTGAGCAAAAATCCCAGAACCACACGGAGGGACCTAGTGAATGACCTGCAGAGAGCTGGGACCAAAGTAACAAAGGCTACCATCAGTAACACACTACGCCGCCAGGGACTCAAATCCTGCAGTGCCAGACGTGTCCCCCTGCTGAAGCCAGGACACGTCCAGGCCCGTCTGCGGTTTGCTAGAGAGCATTTGGATGATCCAGAAGAGGATTGGGAGAACATCATATGGTCAGATGAAACCAAAATAGAACTTTTTGGTAGAAACTCAACTTGTCGTGTTTGGAGGGGAAAGAATGCTGAGTTGGATCCAAAGAACACCATACCTACTGTAAAGCATGGGGGTGGAAACATCATGCTTTGGGGCTGTTTTTCTGCAAGGGGACCAGGACGACTGATCCGTGGAAAGGAAAGAATGAATGGGGCCATGTATCGTAAGATTTTGAGTGAAAACCTCCTTCCATCAGCAAGGGCATTGAAAATGAGACGTGGCTGGGTCTTTCAGCATGACAATGATCCCAAACACACCGCCCGGGCAACGAAGTAGTGGCTTCGTAAGAAGCATTTCAAGGTCCTGGAGTGGCCTAGACAGTCTCCAGATCTCAACCCCATAGAAAATCTCTGGAGGGAGTTGAAAGTCCGTGTTGCCCAGCGTCAGCCCCAAAACATCACTGCTCTAGAGGAGATCTGCATGGAGGAATGGGCCAAAATACCAGCAACAGTGTGTGAAAACCTTGTGAAGACTTACAGAAAACGTTTGACCTCTGTCATTGCCAACAAAGGCTATATAACAAAGTATTGAGATTAACTTTTGTTATTGACCAAATACTTATTTTCCACCATAATTTGCAAATAAATTCTTTAAAAATCAGACAATGTGATTTTCTGGATTTTTTTCCCTCATTTTGTCTCTCATAGTTGAGGTATACCTATGATGAAAATTACAGGCCTCTCTGATCTTTTTAAGTGGGAGAACTTACACAATTGGTGGCTGACTGAATACTTTTTTGCCCCACTGTATATATATCACCATTTTATAATCCTTTATGGAGTTTCTTTTTTGTTCTGATTGCAAATGCAATCATCAAACACCCATGTCTCATCACAATCTGTAGAGCTGCATTTTCAAAAGGAGTGCATGTGAGTGAATGTGATTGCTCTTGTTCCTGAGGATTTAATTCAGTGGATGAAGTGAGTTTTTGACTTGAAAGTGAGATAAGACCAGATAATTAAAGCGATAACTAAACCCAGGGTTAATCCATGTTAACATTTTACACAGTGAGTGGAGCGATTGTCATTAGAAAAAGTCGGAACGACCCATTTTTAAGGGCGTGGACAGCAAACAATGCATTGGATGCAATGACAGCAGAGAGGAAAGAGGAGCAGCAGCGTAATATCAGCAGTTCTGCCTGCACATTCAGATGAGGATCGGCAGTTCAGGAGCGATGCTGAAGAGGATTAGAGATGAGAGGTGTAGAAAATGGGAAGTTGCTGCTCAGCAATCGCATTGTTCACTTCCATATTTATCTTGGGATATTCCTGGCTCAGGGTGGATCTCTGCCGAGATTAGAATGAGAGACGGTTCTTGTGCTGCTACAGAAACAGCTTAAGTCTCTGAATCTAAATCAAACCCTTGATGTAGCCCCGCCCTCGTCTTCCACCGCCTCCGTAGGGCAGGTGATGAAAGCACAGTGTTAGGCATCAAGGTAAAGCTCCTGATTTACGCCCCGTTTGTTATCGACAGATTAGATTTTCACATCACATGAATCATATTTAACTGTCTGTCTGAGGCAAAGTGGTTTGAGTTTCTCACAACACACAAAAGTATCTCAGTAAATTACTATATACTTTTACTTTTTTGTCTTTAAAGTTGGCATAATGAGTTTGGCTGCAAGTTGGTTTCAAATCTGTCTGTATAAGTTTTAGAATCCTAGCGGTTCTTTTCAGATTTGCACCTGCCCCTGTTGTCGATAGGCTCTCCTCTTAAAAAAGTAGCCTCATGCTGGTCTTGATCACAGAACAGGAAGCGTTGCCATGGCATCACTTTGACACACAGGTGTTTCTTCATTCATGCCCAGGGCAAGCTGCTGCAACTGCAGCCAAACTGTCTTGATTTTTTGACCCCACTGTGTGTTTACTCGCGAGACCATGTGGGTTCGCCCTCCCCGTTCGAGCGAGCTCACGTGTGTCAGTATGCAGCAGTTGCTGACAAGTGCCGACCTCTTTGTCTGGCAAGTCCTTCTGCACCCACACACTCACACACACGTGTTGGCTTGTCCTCCAAGCTGTTGTGCTAGACTTGCCTTGCTGAAATCGTGACAAGTCTATTCTTTACTTAGCGCAACTAATGCTATTTAGAGAGCATCACCTAAGACACACAGTACAGTCCCAGCAGAATCCTTGCAACAGCACTGTAACTAATGCCTGTGTGACAAAATTGGCCGTCAGTTGCTAAACACGATCCAGGAGATTTTTATTGTTCCACTGATTCTGTTGAGCTATCAGAGATTTGATGCCCCTCTTTTACCCTGTTATTCCCCCAGCAGAGATTTGTATCCTCAGTGGAGAAAAAAAAATAAAAACATGGATGCTACATTGCTCTTACAGAGAGCTATACTAGTACTGCAGATAATAGCAATCTCCTGGTGTGCAGTAATTTTACTGCATGCATTACCAATGAAAAATAATACATTTGTATTCACATTATAGGACAAGTATATTCAGAGCACAAGCAGAACTCCCACTCTCACTCTCTAGCTGATGCACCCCTCATCCACATATTCTCATTTATATGAGAGAGCCACTATCTTGTTTGGTTTCTGTGTGTAACCCCCTCTATCTCTCCGTCTGTTCATCCCAGCATTACCATGCTGTCTCACTTGGCAGTCTGTCTATCCCGGGCTAATTTGCTCCCCTATATTGGAACTGCCCTCCTGCTTGTTATAACCGTCCAGACATGGTTTCAGTTTTTAATCCGAATAATAAATATTAGAACAATAAAGGATTTCTTTCACTGCTAAAACAATGAAGCATATGTAACAACAGAGTAATATATAAATGAATGGTTTAAAGGCTGCAGAATACCCAACAAAAACATTCAACAGACGAGCTAAATTAAATATATAAGGAGGAATGTTGTATCTTTTCATTATGTTTCTAAATGGGACTCTGCTTTTTACTTTCTGTATGAGTTGCTATCTGCGTGTCTGAGCAACAGTCAAGTCCCTGGCACCTCAAAGAGCATTCAAATTCTGCACTAAGCTCCCTCAGGCAACACAAGCGCATGGACCAAGTTGTGGTGATTTACAACAGCCCACAATCAAGACTCAATTTTACAGAGGCTGTTATTGCACTGTAAAATGGAGTGCAAGCTTTCAATCACCTACCTGCTGCTGTAAGATAAAGGTGGGGTATGTAAATAGAGCAAAGGAGACTGTGTGGGAGCTAAACCTGCCAAGCGAAATGTGGCGGCGATGGTGTGGTGCCGTACCCACTGATAGGCAACGAGAGGTGACCGTCCCCACTCCAGCTCGAGAGGGTCTCACACTGCCCGAGTGCGCTGGTGAAAAATAGATCTGTATGCTCGTCTGCCATTTGGCACTCGGAGACTTCAGGAAATGCTTCCACCTAGCGTGATTGCACATGTGTACACACTTGTTCACATCAACAATGGCTCTGAAGAAAAGCACATGCACACCCAGAGATACCCCACCTTCAGAGACACTTCCTGTCATTGCTGTGCCAGAGAGCAGAGCTCAGCTCCACCTGCCTGGGTATTACCATTAATTCTGTTGCACAGTCCTGGCTGGATCCTCATCCAGCAAAGCCCTCAGCTAAGGCAGCCTGGAGAGTGGTAAATTGACAGTGGGGGCAATTTACACACCATTCTCTCTGTTCTGCCACTATCCTATTCTCTCTGATGTGGCAGGAATCATGCCCCTCGCAGCCCATTTATTCAGAGATCTTTGGAATTCTGTGGCTCTGCCTCTTTCCAAGATAAGCATTTCTGCTAATGGCTGATCCACAAGGCATCATTTTAGCCATTTCAAAGGACGGTACAGCCAGATTCTTGCTGTCATTTTTTTCTGCTTCTTTTGCCCTTTCTCTTTGAGTAGCACATAATAATGGGGATGGCAAACTGTAGAATGCACTACTTTTTACAAATCTAAAGAATGAAGTGTAGAATTGGATCACTGCGATAAACCCAACATATCTTATGTCTTAAATTGTCAGCAACACATTGCAACAAAAAGAAAATACTTCTTCCAAGTCATCCAATGTACTTGAGGTGTTTTGTGTGTTAAATGTTCCAACATTCCTGTAAACACGTGTTAACATATGCAACACTTTAAGATGTTGTTGTTGCATTTGTCTTCTCTAAATTCTCCACCCAGTTTCTTTGGGACGCAGGTCAGGGCAGGTACCTTTTCTGTCTGCGGCCATGACTTCATCATGTGTGCAGAATGTGCTTTTGTATTATCTTGTTGGAAAATGCATAGACCTCTCTGGGAAATATGTCACCTGCAGGCAGCATATGTTACTTTTAAATGTCAAAGTGGTTTTCTGCATTAATGCTGGGATCACAGATGTGTAAACGACCTTTGCCAAGGACACCGATACAAACTACGCTTAGGAATTTCTTCACAGTCCCTGCCTTTTTTGACTTAATGCTGATTACAGTCGGTATTCATTTTTATTTCTATTGTCCTCCTTCAGCCTGCATGTTTTTGGTGTTACCTTAGTTAAAAACACCTGATTCAAAATGATTAAATTATCTCCTCGACATGCCGTCAAGGTCAGGCAAAGCCTGTTGATCGGCCATCGATTGAATCCAGGTGTGATGATGCAAGGGAACATCTGAAACATGTAGGAATATTGATCTCAAGACCAGAGTTAAAAGCAGCATTCTAGATATGTTTTTTTTCCAACCTATCTTCAGAACCCACTTTCCAGTATACGTGTACATGCTTCCCTGCTCCAACACACCTGATTTAAATTGATGATCGATTGGACACAGACAGGGCCTTATAAAGCCTCGATTTGCGTCATCAGGCACAAATGGAAACCAGATGTTTCATATCACTTGACTCAAATGCAACAAAACAGGATATCATGATCCTGAGAACACCTGACTGTTTACTTTCACAGACTTGCTTTTGCCAAAAGTTGGAACAGGGTTAGGGTCAGTTCAACTTCGGGCACTTTATAAAAGGTTACATAGAGTTTACATAAAAACAATCTACAACAGAACACATTATGCATTACTATGACCTTGCACTGCAAGCTGGATTCTCGCAATATGCAGAGGTTTCCAAACCCACGAAAATTCATCTTGTACTTCTCCAACTAAACCGTCTGACTCAATTCCACTGGTGGTTCGGACCATTTCTTACCATTGTGCTTTGGGGCGGGTGTTCAGGTACGAGGATAGCAGCAAGTGCCCAAGCAATATAAAACAAACATGGCTGTGCAGGTGGATGTACGCATAAAAGCTGCTATTGAATCTGTTTTAGGAGAAATAGAGATGATTTTTTTCATTGAAAAATGAGCAAAGGTAAGAACTTTGTGCATTTCTTGATGTAACGATGTACAGTGGGGCAAAAAAGTATTTAGTCAGCCACCAATTGTGTAAGTTCTCCCACTTAAAAAGATCAGAGAGGCCTGTAATTTTCATCATAGGTATACCTCAACTATGAGAGACAAAATGAGGAAAAAAAATCCAGAAAATCACATTGTCTGATTTTTAAAGAATTTATTTGCAAATTATGGTGGAAAATAAGTATTTGGTCACCTACAAACAAGTAAGATTTCTGGCTTTCACAGACCTGTAACTTCTTTAAGAGGCTCCTCGGTCCTCCACTCGTTACCTGTATTAATGGCACCTGTATGAACTCGTTATCAGTATAAAAGACACCTGTCCACAACCTCAAACAGTCACGCTCCAAACTCCACTATGGCCAAGACCAAAGAGCTGTCAAAGGACACCAGAAACAAAATTGTAGACCTTCACCAGGCTGGGAAGACTGAATCTGCAATAGGTAAGCAGCTTGGTGTGAAGAAATCAACTGTGGGAGCAATTATTAGAAAATGGAAGACATACAAGACCACTGATAATCTCCCTCGATCTGGGGCTCCACGCAAGATCTCACCCCGTGGGGTCAAAATGATCACAAGAACGGTGAGCAAAAATCCCAGAACCACACGGAGGGACCTAGTGAATGACCTGCAGAGAGCTGGGACCAAAGTAACAAAGGCTACCATCAGTAACACACTACGCCGCCAGGGACTCAAATCCTGCAGTGCCAGACGTGTCCCCCTGCTGAAGCCAGGACACGTCCAGGCCCGTCTGCGGTTTGCTAGAGAGCATTTGGATGATCCAGAAGAGGATTGGGAGAACATCATATGGTCAGATGAAACCAAAATAGAACTTTTTGGTAGAAACTCAACTTGTCGTGTTTGGAGGGGAAAGAATGCTGAGTTGGATCCAAAGAACACCATACCTACTGTAAAGCATGGGGGTGGAAACATCATGCTTTGGGGCTGTTTTTCTACAAGGGGACCAGGACGACTGATCCGTGTAAAGGAAAGAATGAATGGGGCCATGTATCGTAAGATTTTGAGTGAAAACCTCCTTCCATCAGCAAGGGCATTGAAAATGAGACGTGGCTGGGTCTTTCAGCATGACAATGATCCCAAACACACCGCCTGGGCAACGAAGGAGTGGCTTCGTAAGAAGCATTTCAAGGTCCTGGAGTGGCCTAGCCAGTCTCCAGATCTCAACCCCATAGAAAATCTCTGGAGGGAGTTGAAAGTCCGTGTTGCCCAGCGTCAGCCCCAAAACATCACTGCTCTAGAGGAGATCTGCATGGAGGAATGGGCCAAAATACCAGCAACTGTGTGTGAAAACCTTGTGAAGACTTACAGAAAACGTTTGACCTCTGTCATTGCCAACAAAGGCTATATAACAAAGTATTGAGATTAACTTTTGTTATTGACCAAATACTTATTTTCCACCATAATTTGCAAATAAATTCTTTAAAAATCAGACAATGTGATTTTCTGGATTTTTTTTCCTCATTTTGTCTCTCATAGTTGAGGTATACCTATGATGAAAATTACAGGCCTCTCTGATCTTTTTAAGTGGGAGAACTTCCACAATTGGTGGCTGACTAAATACTTTTTTGCCCCACTGTATGTGTTTTACTCCCAACTGGATTTGGCAAGAGCTTGATTTACTGTGATTTGGCTAAAGACAAATCATGGTTGGTGGAAACTTACTGACACGTCTTCCGATCAGCTCAAATTATTATAGATAGCCCTCCTTTTTTTCAGATGCTTTGTATGGGAGTATTTCCAGATCTATGTGTATCCCCGACTTGACACGGGGTGGGGTTACACATAGATTTGGCACATGCCAGGTTAGCATTACTACTGTGTGAATGTCCACATCTTGATGGTATTTAATCTTTTTTCTGATTTGGTTTATCGACTCTTTTTGATACGTCGCAACAGTATGGCTGATTAACTTCTACTGTAACATCTTTCTTGGTGTGCTGTCAACAGCACATTGAATGTTTTGTTCTTGTTGCTGGCTGGTAGACTTTCTTGAAAGATTAAATGGTTCCTTCTCTTTCTCTTTTCCTTGAGTCTTAGAAATGGCAGCACCTCTGCACCCCCCCCCCCCCCCCCCCCCCCCTCCCCCCCCCCCCCCCCCCATCCAGAGCTAAGCCTGATATAGAAGGCTTTGTCTAATAGCCTTGTTGGCTTCTTACTGTTCTTTGTCTGCTATAACTCAGACGCTGTCTAGTCACATATTTCTGTTCTCTTGGTTCTGATGTATTTATGAACTCTGCCTCCTCTGATACCAACGTCATATTTAACACAAACACAGCAGCTAAAGAAGAAAGAAGTCATCTTTCCACAAAAGGTTATTCTTCCACTTACATTTACTGGAGTGACTTTAGTATTCATAGAAGTGCAGGTTCTTACACACATTTCCTTCTATATAGCCTGCCTAACACTGCAATCAGATTTTTTTATATGCAGGCACGTATGATATACCTGACTTCCCAGAAATGCCAGGTTTTAAGGAGAACACTGTGAAGTCTGACATGCTCTGGCTGCAGGGCACTCTCTTCTTCTGTCCATCCCATCCTGTCTGATAAGGTGCAGACTTTGAAACTCCTCTGGCTTCATGTTTTAATATGTAGATATCGTAACATTGAAAAAGCACATAATTACTGACTATTTAATAACTCTGTAGAATAACTGTGAAATAATACTGTTTTAATGTAGAATGAAAATACATGTGTTACAGTGTTTTAGTGTTTCTGGAAGCCACTTCCTTCCTTTGAAGACTTGGCTTTCCTTACATATGAAGCCTCAGTTTAAAGACCTGCAGCTCCAAGTTTTAAAAGGATGGCAGGAGGAAATGGTAGAGCTGCTGGAGATGTAGATTTTCAATTTAGACATCACCTTCTTAAAGGTACAGTATGTAAGAATTAGACATTGTTGTCAAATCCAAATCCTTGAGTTCATAAAGAAAAAAAATACGTCTGTTCTCAGCCACTCACCCCCTCTCCTCCCTGATTTTTGTGTTGAGCTGCCAGTTCTGATGTTGATTCTCATTTTGTTTCTCTTTTATTTGTTCAATTTTTGGGAATATCTGTAGGTCTATTTGTTCAGCATTGAGTGTGTTTGAACGCCCCATCACATGCAGCTCGGCTGCTCAGTTGGAAGGATGTGGTGGTTTCTTACTTTTTGCTGCTGCTCGTTGTTGTATTACAGCTGCTTGTGTTGAAGACTTGGCAGCCTTGCAGACTCACATGTGTTTCGTTATGGAACCAGGAAGTCTGGACGTGTAAATAATGATTCCGGTCCGGGCTAGCTTTTTTAAAATGACTGAAACTAGTGACCACCCAGTCGGCTGAGATCTGTTACAATGGGACTTTATTTTCAACATCAGTGGGACATTAGACTGTTGTGTGAGTATTTCAAGGTAATATTCTTACATACTGTACCTTTAAAACAAATCATAAAATTGTGGTAAAGGAAACAAAAAAGGGTCAACGTTTGTCTGAATTTTCCCTGGAATTTCTCTGGGAATTAGTAGAACATCAAGATGGTTTCAGCCTAAGAAGCCGGTGCCCTTATTTTGAAACAGTTTGTTACAATAAACTAACAAAGACGTCTTCATTGGGTAATGGTTACAAGTAAGTGCCTTCACAAACTTTAGTGGTATAGACAATAATTTCAACTAAAAGTCTTCACTTGTTTATTTTCTCTCCTTTCATTGGAGAAACTCTATTGGTGTTCACCAATGCCTTGGCAGCAGATGTTACCTTGGGGAGCCATTAGCATTGACTGTCTTTATACTTAAAATCTGTTATCAGCAGCAGGTTTTCTATAGTTCTCTCTCTCTCTGACAGCTATGGTCTAAAACACAACTTAAAGCCTAATATAAGTTTTTAGAAACTGTGATCTTAATCATTTTCTGAGAATCTATAACATTCACAAGGTAAAAGCAGAGTTATTCTTTCAATGCTATGCAGGTGCCATGCAGAGCTGGTTTCTTTGGTCCTCCTGGCACTAAAAGTCTAGAAGTGGCATTTTGTCAATGCGTGTTTTCAAGCGTTTTTTTTTTTTTTCTCAAAGGTTTCGCCATACAGTGCAAATACATTTAGGATTGTATAATAGAAATATGAAGACAGCATTGGACACTGGGGGAGTTGTATTCTGACATTAGCTGCTGTATGATTTGCCATCTTGCAAGAGCTTTCCCAGATTTACAGAGCAGTTCTTAAATGTGAACATAGCTTGTAATGGACTTGTCAGGAAGGAGCCGTGAAGCTTGGCCTGACAAGAGCCCTACAGTAGGGTACGTGTCACCTCTCACCACATCAGGACATTGTCACCCTTTTCCCTCCCACATCAGACCTCATTGATAGCCACTGACAGCCACCGTGTTTCCCCAAGTGTTGACACAGTGAATGCCACGACACTTATCTCCACTCAGCTTTGTCCTGTCCCACTGCGAGGTGTCAAGGCCAGTTCTGGGGCTCTCAGCGTCAGATATATGACTGACTACTTTTGCTGCAGAGAGGGACTAAGGGCAAAAAGAGGTGGAGGTGAAGGTGCAGAGAGAAAATGAGATAGCAGAGGATGGGAAGGAGCGCTGCAAGCTCTCCTGGTGTGGTTTCACCTGCAGCAGCAACAGTTTAGAGGCTCGGCATCTACTTGAGTTATGTCTCCTACTGACACTTCAATCAGTCCAAATGGAGGTTGAACCCCTTAGTCCTTTCTAAAATTCATACTGTATGGTGATCTTACTGTCCATGCTGTCCAAACAGAAAAAAATATTGATGCATTGGACAATTCTAAGATAATTTGCAATTATTGGCTGCTTGCAGAATGTGTTGGGAGTGCATGAATGTGTGTCACTGTATGTCAAGTGCTGCATGATCTCATTTGTCTGGTTAAGAAAATTTCATGAAGAAAAAAGTGTTTTGTCCATAGTTGTGTATGCTCACTATTCTTTGCACAACATTCACAGTTTTGTTTAGTTTTTATTCCTCTGAAAAACACAAAATTTGTCATTCTGCATGGAGTTTAATGAAACCAATGTGTATAAATGTATCTCTGTTTTTCTTTAATTACAGCTCTGTGGTAAATCCTGATAAACGTACATGTTGATGTAATGGTGTTTTCTTTTTATTTTTCCTCCCAAGAAGTCGTGAATTAGGAAGATTTTTTTTTTTTGAGGAAACATCTTAGTCACCTGTTTCACCAGATTGGGCCATTCACAGGAATCAATAAAACACGGAGATAATTTGTTAAAATGAGCTACTCTTCTCGTTACCTCCGTGTTCAGCTTTACCGCACGCAAGAAGCAGATGTAGCCATAAAAAAAAGAAAGAAAAAACGGTTGATTTCTTTTTTTCCTCTTTGTGAAATAAAATCAAATTGGGATCTGCTGCATGTAAACCTTCACCTGACAAGAAAAAAACAACAACAACATGTTAGTGAGAGTTGTATATCATATCTGTGTTGACACCTTCCACATCAGACCTCCTCAATAAATAGATTAGAACGAGTGAAGCGTCAATGTTCTGTATTGCTCCTCCAAAGGGATTTAACTGTTGTCATGGTGACACAATGTGAATCAACAAAAGAGGTGACTGATAACATTGACATGACTAATCTCTTTTTTTCCTTCTTATTTCTGCCCCCCCTCCCCCCCCCTCCCTGTTTCTTCTCCCTCTCTTGCCATCCTTTTTGTATCTGTGGCCCATTTGTTTGAAGAGCTTGTGTAGGATATCGTTCTGCTGCCCCCTCACCTCCACCCCCTCCTCTCTTTCTGCCCCACCTTCCCTCTCTCTGACTCTAGTTTCCATGCTTTCTCACCCTCTGCAACCCCCCCCCCCCTCCTCCTCCTGTCAGCGATAACTGTGTGTCTAGAGAAGTTGTCAGCTATAAATCACATTTCACTGTGTAGCCTTCTCAGATACCAGCAAGATAAAGGAAGCCATAAATAAGTTTACATCATATACAAGTTATTGCTTTGCTTTTAAACCTAACAGAGCCATGAATAACCAGGGGATAAAAAAAATGACTTCATGAATCCAGGCTGAGAACAATGTATCCCTGCATAAACAACAAAAAGCATTTTTGCAGTTGCCTTCTGTGCTAAACATGTTAACATGATCACAAGGAGCCCCTAAAAATCAATGCAGACTTATCTGAGCAAGATGTTGTTATTGGCTGTTCTTGAGGATTTTGAATTTGGCTCTCAGTCACCATAGCAACCAGAATACAGTGCCATCTTTTTTAATCAGAACCACTGTGTTCTTTCCTTTTTGTGCTTTTTGAAATGGTTATTCCTGTTTTTCTTTCCGTCTATCTTGATGTCTGTCTCCCTGACTTTCTCACTCTTTGTCCTCCTACCCCCAAACTCATTCTCACCACTGAAAAGAAGGAGAGGCAGGGAGTTGGAAAGAGATGGAGGGAAATGCAGGAGAGAAACAAAGAGAGACAGGGGAGAGTCTGTGAGTGAAAGTGATACAAAGTGGGAAGGGGAGGGAGGGGAGAAGGAGGGGGCGAGAAGCTACACAGAACGTTAAGGAGGGGAGAGCAAGGAGTGAAAATGAGAGAGAGTTTCTTGTCTTGTCTCCCAGCTCGAGCTAGCCAGTCAGTAATTCAGTCTATTCCTCAGACAGAGGCTTTTTTCTTTTCCTCTACCGATGGATGTGTTTTATCTGGCTGGAGTGTCGTCCCAGCTGGGTATCAAACTCTCCTTCGGGAGTAAAATAAACAACATTTTACCAAAACTGAAACTTAATAGCCAGCAATTTCCCAAACAGGACTGTGCAAATAAATTGCTGCAGCATGATAGGGCTGTGTAAAAAGGAGGT
Source organism: Pachypanchax playfairii (assembly GCA_006937955.1). NCBI lineage: Eukaryota > Metazoa > Chordata > Actinopteri > Cyprinodontiformes > Aplocheilidae > Pachypanchax > Pachypanchax playfairii. The sequence continues at coordinate 1,669,487 of SSNP01000110.1, read as the reverse complement.
GCAAGGTAGTGTTGTGTAATTAGCTAGTGCGTTTTCCCCTATCACTGTCAAGCCAGATTAGCCCTCTCCTTGCTTAGGAGATGTGTCACAGTACCGCTCTCTTTATTCTCCCTAATGGCTTTGTGCATGTCTACATTAGGAAGTGGCTCTGCTCCTGGAAGGCAACCAAATATAAACCTAATAGTGTGACATATATGACTAGCCACATTTTTTAGCCAAAATGGACAGTTATTGTAATAGAGTTTAACTCGAATGGACATTAATTTGTTTCTCATGGAGCAGATGTGGTAGAACATTCCTTCCATTTCCATCAGTAGGCTGTTTGAGTACAGCTGGTATCTGGGAGGGGGTTTTCTGTTTGTGACCACCATGTGCTGTAACTGCTGTATCTGTCTGAGCTGACCCTTGATCAGTGTGGGCAGATGACAATGTGAACGTGTTAATGATGGCCGCTCTTGCAGACATACGAGATACCGGAGCCAAGCCTGTGATGGTCTACATCCACGGAGGATCCTACATGGAGGGGACGGGCAACATGATCGATGGGAGCGTCCTGGCCAGCTATGGGAATGTCATCGTTATCACTCTCAACTATCGTGTCGGTGTCCTCGGTAAGCACGTTTTCCTCTTCCCTTTTCCTTTTCTCCTCCTTTTTCACCTCCTTCATCAAGGACATTTTTCTGGGGCGTCTTAATAGGGCACCCAGGTTTAATGAGCACTGTTGATTGCCACATGTACTCCAAATGAGGCTGAGTAAAAAACCCAAGCAAGGCTGTGAAAAACTAACTGTATATTTTGTCCTTCATGTTGATGTGATGCTCACATGCAGTGTGCGGGTGATTATGTATCACCATCAAAGTAATTGAGTCGGCTGAATGTGGGTTTGTTGATATGTTTCGAATTTAGTATAAATGATGATATTATTGTAATGAAGCTGAGAAGTGATGCGATGGGCGTGTTGCTAGTCAGATGGGAGAGAAGGGGTTGGGGCTCTTCGCAGGTTGTCTCACACAATTGGATCCTATTCCAGATTTTTTTTTTAAATTAATTTGTGAACTAACCTAGTTTGTACCTTTTTCATTCATCCCTGGGACACAGCTGATTATCCTTCAGTCATATGTTTTAAATTTAAAGAGAATGTGGACAGGTAATGAGTTTTTAAAGCAGTTGAAATCTTCTTATTGCTGTTTGTTGAAATATTGCTTTAGGATTTCTCCAACTTCTTACAACCTGTTAATATTAAAGGACCCGTGGTGTTTTAATATCTGTTTTAAGTTTTCAACAAACCCCAAAAAAACAAAACAGTACTAATTTTTACATCTGTTTATCAGTTATTTTATCCTCTTCTGTGCTGTAAAAATAGATTTGCATATGATACCTACTGAAGAAATTCCTATGAGCGATTGATTCCTGATGACCTGCTGGAGCTGGACAGTCTACTCATTTCATTTAAAACTGATGAATCTCTTTGGAAAAGAAACAAAAACATTCAGTTGCCTTTTATAACCTACTAGGATTATTATGACCTGAATGAGTGAGAACCTTCACTAGCATATGAATAATTATGTATTATTCATCATGTTAAGATGATATTTTTTATATGACTAAAGCAATGTCATGAGTGATGCAAGCAGCCAACAGCATGACTGAGTTTTCAGTTGCCCGTTCTGTAATGCGTTTTGCAAATGTCTCATAGAACTTTGTCCCTTTTCTTTTGAGTTGCTAGCTTAACTTGCTAGCTGTGTAAACTCAGTGGATTCAGAAAAGTCTTAGAATTTGACATTGTGTGACACTGGTGGCGTTGAATCATCATCACAGCTCTATCATCACTTCATGGGAAATGTTATGTGTTACTGCAGCTATATGACAGTAAAGCTCAACATCAGCTTAACCACAGCAATTAGGAGGTGAGTGTGGTCATTTGCTCTGACACTCTGCTCTGAAAAATGTGTTAAAGCAGTACAAAATAACTTTTAAAACTTTAAGACACTGTTTTAAAACTTGTCTATATGGATACTCACCAAAAACCATGTTCAGCTTCATATCAGACACTCTGGACCCTCTATATTACACTTAATAACTTAAGAAATTTGGGTCGTGGCCGTGATGGTGTTCTGACGATTTACGCTTACTTGTTGAAAAATGTCACCATTGTACGAAGCGACAACTTATTTCATAATGAGATGTCATTCGAAGTTTATACAGTATTCTTGTTTATGGTGAGTGTGTCCTGTTAGTTATTTAATCATATTTTCATGATTCTTCCCTGATATTTTCTATATAAAAGCCCTCTGGGTCCTTATCGGCCATTGTTGGGTCCTTCTCCTCTGGGTGTGTCTAAACATTTGCCTGTCACTCTGACAATACAAAGAAAGTAAAAATAACATAATATTTAGTGTTCCTGTCCTGGGAGAATTTATTTGATTGATAAAATGTATTTATGGAATTCATGATCTACTGTTCACTCAACCAGGCTTGTGTGACATGTATTCTGTAATCTTTACCAATCTGCAAGGGTTCACCAGGCCCTTTGATTTTGTGACCACATGATCAGTGTATACCAACAGTGCATGCTCATTAACAAAACCCTGTTGAAAAGGTGACACTAAACCAAAACAGATGAAAAAAGACTGCAAGTCAAACCAAAACACAGAAAGAAGGAACGAGGACGCTTCTCCCGAAGAGATAGTGCATGTTAAATTTCCTGTTATTCACATAGGAACATCTTATCACTCATGGACAATGAGAAGGTAATACAGTTAATTATCACCTACTTACTATTAGGACAGACTGCAACACCGTGGACCCACAAGTCAAGTGCTGTGGGACAGATGTCTCAAAAAAGTTTCAATATGAGTGTGTGCATGTCTTAAGTCCAAAAAGCTCAGACATGTAGAAGAATGATGAGGCCTTAACACATACAGTACAACTTGGTCCAAATGCAAAAGCTTCTAAGGTTGTGTGAAACATGCTTGTAGGACGAACCACATCAATGCTATTTTCCCTGTACATGCCAAAATGAACATTGTGCATTACTATTTACAGAAACTGGATGTTATATGGAATTATAATGACCTACAGTTCCCATGTTCACTGTAATGAAGACATGCAACCCAGAGGGAGAGTGTAGCTCTTTTATACATTACATATAACTGACTGTTGGTATATGTGTTTAAATGGGCAGCAGAGGTGTAGTTTGCCCTTGTTACTTGGGTTTGAAAAATGCCCAAAGGGTCAAAGGATCAGGATAATAAATGAATACAAGTATAAATGTATAACAAGTTGCTATACTGAGATGTTTATTTTTTGGGCTGTTTTTCAGCCATCACAAACCTGAGTAGCATCTGATTTTGGTTACACAGCTTGTTAGTAGAACTGACATGTTATTCTAGATGCTTTCATGACATTTCTTTAGAAAATTTAAATTTTAAAGAGGCCATTCCATTACAAATGTTTTTTCTGAGGTTTCTGTTGAATATTTTAGCTCCACAGGTGTTCTTACCTTCATAGTGGGTGTGAAAACAGGTCAACAACTTCTCTTTCAGTTTTAATCTCTCAAACTACGCAGGTGGCGATAACTCCCGAGTTCTCCCGAGTCCGAACGGCCTGTATCTGTTTCATCACAACTCCTTTGTTTGTTAGTATTCGGCAGCTCCCACAGTTGAAACCACACCTAGCATGCTGCTGGCTAAAAGCTGTAGTATAATACATAGAAAACAGGAAGAGATGACGTCTGACGTTGCCATGCGCAGCGGGGCAGGAAACAGTATCTTGCTCTCATAGGCTAGTTTGTTAGCCAATCTGAGTCCAACAAATTAGAATAATAAATATGAACAAGCTGCTGATCGAGGCCTGACGGAAGGAGCCGGAACAACCCGAATTTTAATGCAGACAGATTGAAAGGTCTGTCAGTTAGTGTTTCCCGACGTTTTTTAGATATAAAATGTTTCATATTACTGGTTAATACTTAAGAAATAAGTCCTGAAATTTGTATGAAATGGTCTCTTTAAGACATCCAGATAATTCCCTGACAGATTTCTCTCAGCTTCCTGCTCATGGAACTCAGCATCAGGAGAAGGAGGGTAACTGAGGAGTACTCCTTTACTCTCCAGGACATTGAGATGATTGCTGTGGTTGAATAACAGAGGCAAAGCTACATTCATCCTGAGACTCTTTTTGATGGAGATGAGAGTGCTACGGCCTATCGATTTTGTCATCAGGATCGCTCGCCTTGAATACGCTGTGTTTTCCTCTGTCATTTTTGTGGAGTATCCTTTTGAGCGTTGTAATCAGCCTTCGGGGTGGGAAGGTAGTCAGGCTGAGCATGCAGCCTCCTGCTCCTGCTGCTGGTTTAAAGCCGAGCGCACAAGCCTAATACAGATTCATGACCATATTTCTTTCATGGCACTTCAATTATGAGTCAGATGTTTCCTCTCTCGCCACCACGTTTCACCAAATGTCATCCTACGAGCGCGCACCATCCATAGACAAACGCCACTTGCAAATACGCCGAGCACATTCGCACACACACTGGTGCTCACATCATCAAACACACTACAGACACAGTCAGTGAGACGTAGCAAAAACCAACCACACACATCAAGTGCACATAAATACACACACTTTACACCACAGACACACAGAAATACATATGACAAAACGGCTCTTGTGTTGAGCTCCCCAGCAGCCTCTCTGACCAATAAGCAGAGAAGAAGTGATGCATGTAGTTGAGTGATAATGTCCGTTGCTGTAGCATGGTCCGATAATCTCCCCACGGTACAGCTTTAAAGTGTTACTACAGACACACTCGTATAAAACCAAATAAAAACTGAAGCCAGAGAGAAAATCGGACCATGATGGGCCAATTAACAATAAGCTGTGTGAAGATATTTACTCATAAACTGCAACAACAGGAAAATTGGAGTTTTATGTTTTTCATTTTACTTTTGTTTTCATATCTTTTATGACTGCCTGCAGTTTTAGAATTAATCTTCCTCAGACAGAAAGCTTGATTAACTGTTTACATTTTATGGATTTGACTGAAAGCTTTGCACATGTGACATCAGGTTATTTGACATTCAGATAAATGTAAACTGTTATTTTTACTTCACATTATTTCATGTCTACAAAGCTCATGTTGCCAGAGAACCATGTAATGTGTACTTAGCTGTGTTTTTGGATGGAAAAACTTCCTTTTAACAATGAAGCACTTCTTAATTTTTTCATCTAACGGATGCTGTAATCTGTTTGTGGCTAATCAACTTGGCACTTGAATGTTTGGAATAACCAGAACTAGATATGCCATCTATTGTTATAGACTTTGAAAGGGTTTTCAGAGATTGTATCACCCTAAAGGGTTGCATAGCTTTCCTGTTGTTCCTAGAGGAATGTCTGATTCTTCCGATGCATCTACAAAAGAATACTTATGCTGATGTTTTTTCATTTGAAAGAGTTTGCTAAAATTATGACGCTAACACTAGCTTGCCTTCTCCTTGATTAGATGTGACTTTTGATGGTTTCAGTAAACTTCTAAATTTAAAAAGAAGGAAAATAACCTGATGCAGCCTAGTAGTTTTCCTGCACATCCATCTTTTATATCTGCTTGATCCTGTTCAGGGTCACAGGAGAGTTGGTGCCTTTCTCCAGCTGTCTTTTGGTGAGATGCAAGTTTACACCTTGGTCAGGTCGCCAGTCCATCACAGTCCTTCATAGAACATTCATAAACACATACTCAACAATTTAGAACTGCCAGTTAATCTAAAACCGGAGTACCTGCAGGAAACCCACATATGCACAGAGAAAACATGCAAAAACTAAACACCAGCCCAGGCCACTGCCCCACGAACTGAACATATACTGCCTAAGTAAAATTTTCTTGTTTGACTATATGTTTCGACACTGATCCAACGTTAAACATACTTTGCTAACTTTAGCATAGTACGACTACATGCACATTTGACTCATCTTGACCAGAACAAGAAAAGCTATTTTGTTGGAACCTTCGAAACAACAATTTAGTTTAAAGTGATGTAACTTTTGAGTTCCTCCCATGTTTGGTACGAGTTTGAATGTAATAAGTTGTAGCTGTGGTCAGAATAGGCAAAATCAGGCAAATGGTTCATATGTAGAGACTTGATGATGTTCTGCTAAAACTCTTTGAGGAACTTCAACCTCTGAAGAACTCGTACAGGTCTTTTCCACAATAGAATGAATATTTTTCAGTGCCTGACATTGTCTTCTTAGTTCTAAGAAAGTATGTGGTAGATCAAACAGATGTTTGTGCAAATCTGTTTCGCTAAAAAACATCTTACCCTGATTTGTGAAGCAGGTTTTGAATGGTGCATATGCATTGAAAGATGTGCAACTGGTCTTTGGCACTGATGTCACTGCATGGCTCTTAAAATTACTGACAGCTCTCTCATAGAATTGAATGCACTCATAGCACAAGATAAAGAAAGCAGCAGTATAGCAACTTATCTGGATGTCTAATCTTCAGAAATGTTCATTTATTTTTGTATTTTTTGCTTAACTGCCTTGTTTCCACAGCAGTGTTAAAGTTATACTTTTTAAGATGTCCTCCACTCTGGTATTTAATCCATTGTTTATGGCTGTTAGCACAACCAGATGAAGCTTAACTTCAACAAAAATGTAGTTTTCACTCTTAACAGCATTACCACAGTTCAGGTATGAATAAACAATATAGTTTGAGAAGTAACAAGTAATGTTCTCATGTTTAATCCTCAAGCAAAAGTCAATTCTAACTCTCGACCATTAATATGTATCATGCAATGCATTATGGGTCATGGGAAAAGGTGGATAGGCGTTACGCAGGAAAAAAATGGCATACAATAAATACAACTGGAAAACCATTCAGAGAGCGTAGAGCCACATGCACTGAAGCTAGTCCTCCCAGTGTTAAAGAGGCCATTTCACACAAATTTTATGACTTTGTGGTTATTTCTTAAGTATTAACCAGTAAAATGAAACATTTTATATCTAAAAAACATTAGGAAACACTTTTAATCTCTCTGCGTCAAAATTCGTCTGGTTCCGTCAGGCTTCGGTAAGCAGCTCGTTCATATTCATTATACACATTTGCTGGACTCTGATTGGCTAACAAACTAGCCTATGAGAGCAAGGTATACTGTTTCCTTCCCCACTGCGCATGGCAATAGCGCATGTAGTCTCTTCCGGTTTGATCTTATGCTACAGCTATTAGCCAGCAGCATGCTAGGCGTGGTTTCAACTGCGGGAGCTGATGAATACTAACGAACAAAGGAGTTGGGACGAAACAAGTACCGGCCGTTCAAACTCGGGTGTTATCGCCACCTGCGTAGTTTGAGAGATAAAAATTGAAAGAGAAGTTGTTGACCTGTTTTCACACCCACTATGAAGGTAAGAACACCTGTGGAGCTAAAATATCCAACAAAAACCTCAGAAAAAACGTTTTTAATGGAAGGGCCTATTTAAAGATCCTTTAAAAAGTTCTTGTGAACCGGCTCACCCCCAAAATCAAATCAATTGTTCCTTGACCCAAAAGTTTTGTGAAAATCTGTTCACAGCTTTTCAAACTAAAAACATGACCTCCTTAGCAGAGGTAAAAATTGCAAAATGTTACTAAGAATTTAATTTCAATTAGAATTTATAGAGTGATGAAGGAAAAAATGGCTGCAAAAAACAAATGAGTTTAAAGCAAAAGCTGACGAGTTTTTTCCCACTATACTTTCTGGCTTTAATATCGCTCTCCCAACATCACCCCCGGCTCTCTGAATATCTCATTAATAATGCAACAAACACCTTTGAAATACACACAATGTTTTGAATATTTAATTCATCTCACCAAAACTATATAGGACTAAATTATTAGGTGAGCTCTCCCAAACACTTTTTTGTAAGGATTTTACACAAGGGCTGAAAAAGATTATTACTGCCAATTGTCTCTGATTGAACTGCACCAATCAAGGAAGAAATTAGCAATTATTAGTCATTTTATGTCTGTTGCACCACTCGTGTTGTGATACAAGTATATGGGGCTACAAAATTACTAAGAGATGTTTGCTCTCTGTGTTATAAAATATAGATTTAGCATTTGTTTGTTGTAGTTCACGGGGCAGACCACAGTGGATTGTTTCTGTATTTCAGAGTGGTTTTAAAAGACGTGTATGGCAGCCATGATAAAACACTACAAAACTCCAGGTTGAGGAAAAAGGATTTGGAGAGAAGAGGTGAAGATGGAGGAAAAGACCTACAGATTCCTTTCTGAGACTCTGATGTGTTGAATCACTAGTACTTCTGTTCCAATTAAAGACAAGTCTTCGAGGTTTCCAGCTCCATCACCCCCCTGCAGCTCTAAGCCCTATGCTGCTGTAATGGTAATTATTGCTTCAAAGGGTGGACCACAATTTTCCCGAGGCCCCATTTGCAAACTTTCATATTCCAACCTGTTAGGATGAATGAGAATTCATTTCAGATCTTATCTTTAATTAGTTATTGACCCATCACAGTGTGATTATCACCAGAGGAATTATTGAGTGCAGAGTTTTACTCCATTCAGACCGTCCTGTTAGGACTCGTCTCACTGTGCTTAGGTCACAGGGGCCCGAGGAGCAGGGTTTGTTTACCAAAGACAAACAGTGTTTGGATTTCTGCTCATTGATCTGTATGTGTATGTGTGTGTTCACGTGCACACAGTGAGCGTGCACGAGCCTAGTTGCAGTTCTTTTCTAATGATGTGTAATGAGTCCCAGTCAGAGGGGAGTATCTTGTATCACTGCTCTTTACAAATATAATTACTCACTGGCTCTCCAGAGCATGTCAATTTCTCAGTCCATTGGGGGTGGGGGGTGGGGAGCTGGAAGAGGTTGGGGGTGTGTGTGTGGGTGGGAAAGGGGGAGGAGGATGGGGGCTTAATTACTAGTTTCCAAAAAAGAAATTAACAAAGGTTGCCTCACTTGCCAAAACCCAAGGTGAGACGCTTCGTCTTAGTTGAGCGCTCCACAAAGGAGAACGGTCAAGAACAGCATGTACTTGTGGAGAGTTTCCACCTCTGACAGGGTTTATTTATGACCTCTAATGCTTATCTTCCATATCTCGCTGATCACAGCCTTTTTTATGATGCGGCCGTCAGGGCTGCGGGCTGCCACCTCGGCCTAGTCAACTTATTCAAAGGAATAGTTTTAGATCTGATCTTAATAACCTCAACCCGCCGTATGGGTGTAGGTGAAAGCAGCATCCTCATCAGGAAAACAGCAGAGCGGGTGATTTAGCACTGACTTGTTGAGTCGCTGGTTATTTATTTTACGTGCGGGAGTGGGATTCTGCCTTTTCTCAGTTATGTCCCCTTTCTTAAGATGCTGCCTGTTGGTAATTCAGCCAGGGATTTGGGGGAGCAGAGGATATTTGTGGCTGTATGGGAACAATAATGTAGAGCAAAATGTAGTCTACCACCCAAGTCTGTATAGTTGTTTTCACTACAGAATGACAGCGTAGCTCCACTGAGAGTTGAGCAGCACACAGTGTGCTTCTGGCCTCCTGACCTGAACACTGTACTCTGCTGGATGTTGGTTAAGTACTACTGTAAGATGTGCTTGCCTGTGCTATAATAGCACTGGGTCTTTTTACTCTTTCAGTAAAGAACTCACCGTGAAGCTGCAGTGGGCTTTTTAAGTGTTTTGATATATTAGTTTAATGGATCGCCACAGCTGTGTTATATAAGCTTTTTATTATCTTTGTTTACTCATTTTATTAGCCGTTGGGTCGTCTAATTCTGTGTACAATGACAACAACATTAAAACTAATATCACAACCTGACACGTCGCTGCATCGATACAGTCTTAAAGAAAACATCCCACCTAAACTTCACGTGCTGAAATCACATTTTCACATGTGCAAAATATGTTCGTTTGACGTGTGTGACATATTAGACTCGATTTTGAAACATTTCCAACACGTTCATGTAATCATGTCTGACAAATGGTAGTGCAAGGGCTCAAGCTGAACCTGAGCTTTTTGTTGTGATATTTGTGCAAAGCTGCTTCTACATTTTATTTGCATCCTTGTTTTTCTCACTTCTTTAGTATGAAAATAAAATTCTCCTTAACACAAAGTTTAAACTAAGGATGATTGATACAGTTCAACAAACACATATACGTACGTGCATCTGGATCAATGGAGCAGCTGTGAATTGTAGGGATGTGAATCTTAAAACAACTCATGATTCGATTTGGTTCAGATTCTTGGATCCACCAGGGGTCTGTGATGTAGTGAGGCGTGAATGATGCAGGAGATAGTTGGAAGTCCGTGCATCACAGGTGAGCTACTGTATCAGCTTTGGCCGAGGATTCAGCTACTTTCACTTTCGTCTCTTTATAAACTCGTGGTCTGTCCTGATATGACAGTGTGACTTACTCAGGTTCAATCATATGCACCATGAATCTAAAGCCTTCATTCTTCACAAGGCCATAGGGGTTTTGAAATGAAACAAGTGATATATTTCTTTTCAGTTTTACCTGCATGAAGTTGGCTGGAAGTTTAGTGAAGGGGAGGAGCGTGCTCGTCAGGAGTTGGTGGCGGTCGCTGCTGCTCTGTTTCCTTTAGCTCCAGGTGATGCGTAACTTGGACTTAGGCATCTAAAGGGCTCCCAAAGTACCTGACTTTGATTTTGCAGATTTTACAAACTGAATATATTGTTTCAAGCTCCTTCTTACCCAGAAAACTGTAAAACCTGAAGTGTGCCCAAACATCTGCCTTCGGCGAAGACGGGGCCGGCTGTATTTCTATCTCCTCCTCCATGTAGAAACATTAGGCTAATGTCTGAAGCTGGTTAACTAAAGTTTGGTAGCCAACCCGCCCTTTGCTGGAATGATGCACTGTTTAGGTTGTTGGCTGACAAATATTACACACTGCGAGTAAGCTCAGAAATATTTGGAAAATGTTTTTTAAGTAACATTCTCTGAATTTTTGGATCAATTTTTGATAAACAAGAATCACGATTGGGACGTGAATTGATTTTTCCAGCACCCCTAGTGAACTGTAAAGTTTGATTTTAAATCAAGATACAGTTTTTCTTATGACTTAGCTCCAATATTATGATTAGTAATTAAATGAAGAGTCTACAGCAGGTTTGTTTCCACAAATTTCATTTTAAAAGTCAAGCAGATACTTTGAAATTATGTGGTTATGTTTGTGCGAGACCGACTTCCAGTCAAATACGACCGTATTGGTCGATTTTGTGATCCGTAAAAACAACACTATATTCTGTATGCTACCCCTATCTGCAACCGTAACCTTAACTGTTCCACTTATTAATGTGAAATATTCGACTTTAAAATGTGTGCATGTGTATCATGCCCATTAAAAACGTTTTAACACAGCATGGAGAAAAATATGTTGTGAAGATAAAAAAAAAAAAACGAAAAAAATAATTAAGTGGTTCTCCTATATTTGTCAAAAAACATCAACCAATCAAATGGTTCGGCCCAAAAAGAATGATTGGACAGTCTCTCCAGCCATACAGACTTCTGCATTTATTTGGCGTCTGTGCTCCTAAAAAACTGAGACATATTACCGCAGCACACCACTGCTGGGAGTGTTCGCCGCTCTACCATGTCACAGCAGGAGAAACAGCCGCTGGCTGGTTCTGCATCAGGTTCATGACAAAGTAACAATTAATGTCAGTCGTTCGTTGTTATATTGTTTTCACTTACCGGTGATTCCGCCATGTTACGGTACTTGAATGAACTGTGGACCAGTGTCTTGCACTCAGTCGTCTTCTGGGGCTACGCGTGTTTCGAAACCTGGGGAGGCGTGGCTTAGGAATTCTACCTGATGGGAGGGGCTGAGAGTTCTGTGACTTTGTTTACATTTGTCGACATTCTAAGCTAGGCAATTTGAACTCGGGTATATCACCTTTAAAATGAGACATATTGCTGCAGAATTTGTGTTTTGTTGGCTGAACAGAGCAAAACCTTGTGTATTTGGCAGCTCCTCTGGGAAGATGCGTGCATGCGCTGTTGGTAGTTAATCTCTGCTAGATCCCAAAAAAAAACACTCCCACAGGTCGTTTTTGGAGCTACCACAATTGACCTAAATGGTAGTATAATTTGCAGACAGATAGGTTTGTGCATAAAGCATAAATTTCCTTTATGGCTTTTTTATTGTGCACAGCTCTTCTACTGGTACAGTTCTATTTGGTTCTACTTGATAATGTGGTTTAACTGATATTACAGAAGACAAAGTAGGTAAGCATTATTAACGTACAGCAGCTTCGTTGAATGTGGACTAAACACGCAAGACAAACTTGATGTGCACTGTTCAGATTTACGGCCCTGCGTGGGTACATCATTTTTATTTCAATTTTAGCCCTTTTTTAAAGTCCCACTACAGATAAACAGTTTTACAGTCATAACTGTTATTATAACAGTGAAACTGTTGTTTGTTTACAGCAGTATGTGAATGTCAGTAAGAGGTTATATTTTTCCAGTTTGCAAGTAGTTATAAAAGACCATTTTGTGAAAGTGAACTTATTTTTTAATAATCATAATATTAAAAAGGAAACACATTTTGCTGCTCACTAAGTTATTAAAACAGCATTAAGCTCATCTGCTGCCTGCCAAGTTTTTAATAATTTGCAGTATTTGCTTATTTTTTTGTAATTTGTGAGTCAGGTTTTATCTCCTTGTGCTGAGTCAAAGTCAAATGAAACCCAACTGGATCATGATTTGGAGGTGAATTGTATTGTATCGGTTTGCTGCAGATTGTTGGCAATATATCGAGATACTTATTGAATCGACCACAGACCAAAGACGCATAACCCTAGAGTGTGCACAATCTCTCCATGTGTCGTCTTTGTTACATCAACTGTCTGGCACAGCAGCTCTTTCTGAGTTACTACAGAGTAAAATTCAACATGACAGCCTTCTGTTTGGCAAGGGTGAATTGACTTAAAATAAACTCTTCCCATAAATCGAGCCTCGCTCTGTACATTTTATTTGTCTCAAACATTTTGGTTTGCATCTGATATATGAGCTCGGTACAGAACAAACAAAACCTCAAAACAGGATGAAAGCATCTAAGGCAGAGTGAGTTCTTTTTGTTTGGAGCTATCAGTAAGAGAGCTGAGATGGATATTTACTTGTTTTCATTGCCATTTGGATAAATTCATCCATATTAAGCAGAGAACAAAACATTTATTCATCCTATTAATGTCAGAGAATGAGGGATTGAGGTAATGGGTTTCATGCTCCAGTCTGCTGCAGCTCGTTGGTGCTTCTTCCCTACAAATCACAGCCAGGAAATGAACTCCTAAGTCGTCCTTACCAGACACGCTGCTACAAACATCTGGTTCCTCAAGACAGAGCCAAAAAGGGGCCGATTGTTTCTCTGCACTTGATTTTCACTGTCCCCAAGACGAACTTTTGTCTCTTACATAAAACTCTTGCTTGGTATAGATTAGCTCTGAAAGAGGAAGGCGCTGTGTAGAAATTTCAGAATTAAGGGAACATTTGATGTTAAACATGGTTTTAAGATTATCCTCTGGTTGTTTTGTCTGGTGGTTTTTGCTTTTGTTTGATTGATGGTATTGACTGTCGTGAAATTATTGTATTAGTTGTGCTGTGTTGGTGAAATAAAAACTTAGGCAAAGATTTATTGTATACAAGTTTAGTTTGGCGTCCACGTCCTATCCCATCAGAATTTGATCACATTTCTTCGCACTCTGTGGAGCAGTGAGAGCATCTACAAGCTCTAAATGCACTGTAAAAGTTCAGGTGGAGTGTGGAAGGGGCAAGCAACAGCAAGCAGTGGCAGCATAGCATATGCAAAGGGAAGTAGATGATTTGTCACTTATACATTGGGGAAATTAGTGACTGAGTTAGATATATGTCGCACTTCCTGTTCTGTGTGTAACACTCAGCACTGGAAGTTCACAATATTTCTGCCAGAATAACCATGTAGCCTAATGTGGTTTTTAAAAATGTATAAGATTGTACTCTCATGAATTTCTTTAAGGACCCACTCCGATCATCTTTTAAGCTATTTTAAAATATTCTCGTTTCTTTAAATTATGATTATGGTGTTTTTGCCCAAAATCACAAAACCCTTGCTATTTTCTAGGACATAGTTTCTGCATAGCAGCAGTAGTTCACTGGCAATTCACCTCTGTGCTGTGGTTGGAACCGTTGGCACGGAGGATCCTCCCACTTGCTGAGAGCCCTCTGTTTATGCTAGCGCTACCGCTAACTGTAAGCTAGCAGAGCAGGAACTTGTGACCCACCCAGTGGCTTTTCTACTTCACTAACACACTCTTTTCTAGATGCATTTTTGCGTCTGCTACTGATTCACAGTGATTTAAATGCAAAAATACTCAGAAATGCACTTTTGAGCTTAATTTTCTAACATATGTCCTCTAGCATCAGAAAAATGCCACAAGAACATGTCAACAACACGAAAAACATGATTTTCATCTATTTGGGTCTTTAACATTTTAAACATGTTTTAAGAGGACAGCAGTTTGCGATTTGTGAAAATTTGTTTTTTTCACTTTCAAACGGTCCAAAAGAACCGCGGTGACGTGGGAGGGGGGGGATTTGGTCGCACATACATACATACATTGAACACACAGTGCTTATCTACTTGACAAAATATCTATCCACAGGATTAACATAAGATAACTAATTAAATACAAGTACCTGTGCAAGACGGTGGTGACTTCAAGGCGTAACCGTTATTATTGTCCGGCCGGAAACAGCGCCCAGTAACGGATGGTTTAGCAAAATTGTTATCCAGGTGGAAATCGGGAGAAATTCGGGAGAATGATGGTCCTCGGAGAGCATTAAAATTCGGGATTCTCCCGGTTAAATCTGGAGGGTTGGCAAGTATGTTCGGACGAGAAAGAAGAACAAAAATAACTTATCCCCCCCCGGGGATAAAAAATAAAGGACCAGAGGGGGGGGACATCAAAAGCAGAGGGGGGTAAATCGCCCCCCCCTAACAAATCGCACACAGGAGGACAACAAATTTTTCTGGTCACTGCTCTGCTCAGAATAGCTGTTAGTTTGTCATTATTATCAGAGCTAATATCTAGTTATCCAAACCGAGGTCATTCAAAGAGCAGCAGGTTAGATGTTCATAAAAAACTAATTCAAAAGATCTGTAGGATGTTTCACTGCAACAATGACAACAGCTCTTGTGATTTAGTTAGAATCTGTCTGTTGTTTGTAGTTTACAAAAAGACACTTTGGCAAAAAGAGGATGACTTATGTTTATAGTTGTTACTCGCAATACAATGTATTTGTCAGAGAGGTTTGAAGTGGCATGACTCATTTTTCTCATGAATGCTTCAACAAAATATGACACTTCATTTTTTTCTGCTTTCAGGAAAGGTTGACCAATTTATAATATAGACAGGTAGCACAGCAGGTTCCATACAGGTTGTCATGGATTCAGGTTTTCGAAAAACAATCTTATTATTATTTTAACTTTAGGTAGAACAAAGTTACTGTGTGTTCATTTGGTCTGTGGTTACATAAAAAATACTAGTTAAATAATAAATGAGATGTGGAATGTGGTCACAGCAAGACACCAGAACTAAAGCAGTGGGCAACAAAAATCTGAATTTTAATTGCAAGTCATAAAAATTAGGATACATTTACAGATTAAACGGCTGGTACAAAAAATGCCTTCAGGTTCCTGTAGATTCAATATTTAAGTCCATCAACCAGCTGTTCTTCCTTGTTTGTAGTTTGTAGTTATTTTTTACAAAGAAATCCTGCATTTTGTCTTTAACTGAGATTGGCAGTACATTGTTAAGGAAGGTTCGTCCTTCTCCTTCTACCTAAAACAAATGGAAACAAGCCCAAAGCTCATTATGTTTTATAAGCATGACATTTTTTGGAAAATAGTGACATTAAAAAATTAATTTTTATGGTACAGAAGTGCTTTTCACTATGCAAAACAAGCTGCACTTGTGGCACTGTCCAGAGATGAAAACATGTTTAGATGATTGTAGTACCTTCACCAAAGCAGTAAATATGCATTACAAAGACATCAAAGAGGTAACCGACAACTGCTTTCATCTGGTCAAAGGGTCCTTCACGGCATCTCATGTAAAAACGGAGCACTTCAGCCAAAGACGGCAATATGAAATGCAAAGCTGGAACAGCAGCGGTTCACTGAGGGAAAATGTCAGCCTTGTGTCAGTGTTTGTGGTTGAGAGGATTTATTACTGGAAGTTTGACCTTTACTGTTCGCGACGGAGGATGTGCTTCTTGTGAAGCTTTCGTTTGGAGTCAAAATATTGGTGAACACTATTTTGATTTGGTCTAAAAATTCAAATTGAATCAGGGCAGAGATTTAAGTGGCTCCTCCAAGACAGAGGAACAAAGCTGCTCTGTCACTCCTGTGTTAGACCAGCTAGATAGCTAGATACAGTAGTGGTGCTGCCAATACAGTGATTAAGACCCCGCCCGGCTTCCTGGTTCGGACTATAAACATGGACGAATAGATGTTTAGGGAATTTTATGTGAATCCCCGAGCTTCTCCTTTTGCTTTTAGAGCCAGTTGCCCTTTTAACAACAGCACCAGTAAATCAAGGAATATTTTTACAACAACTGGTGCTTTTGTGCGACCTGTAATACTTTGGCTCGTTTGGTCTGTTTTTATGCCAAGTTCTTGCAAAATAACCTTGGATTCCTTAAAGACATAAAGTGAAGGTCTCCTCAACCTTTAATGAATTGATGCCTCAGTCCTCTGTCCTGCACATTTCTAATGTTTCTTTGCTCCAACACATTTGATTAGAATAAAAAAGATTCTGCATACGATTTAACAGTTGGAAAACTGGAAAACAACAAAAACAAGCAGCATAGCCTCCCTCATGGTCTGGACATCACTGATTGAATGCATGTCTTTAGAGACAACAGAAAATACTGATTTTGCAACAGGAATTTGATTAGAAGTCAAGGTTTATTGATCCATGTTTTGAATATGCCACTGAGTTAAAATCCTGGTTTTAAACATGCACAATCATTCATATTACCAAATGTCCGTAGCTTTTAGGGGCACAATCTCTTGTGGAAAAACACAATGCAGTATGGGTAATGGGAACTGCAAATTACTGTTCTGTTTCTCCACTGAGATATTGACACGAAGACCAAAAAAATCAATTAAATGAAAACAGCACATATCGCTGTATGAAGTCTTTGAACAAATATCATTCTGTCAGGAGATGACACCAGCAAGATATATTGTACACCCGAAGGTGAATATTTGTATTTCTGAGACTATTATAACTTTAGTCTATTCCCAGCTTGTATTAGGATTCTTGTTTATGGAACCTGAAAGATCTATCTGAGGTGATTCATTGCTCGAATGCTTTGTTTTGCTTTACGCTCGCTCCAGGAGGGAGTGTGAGACTCCTAATGGCAGCGCAGCTTTTCTTCTTAGTGCATTTGTCCTTGAGGGATTTTTAACTTCACAACCACAAAATGCACACAGGCGCTTCTTTTTCCTGAGGGTAAAATGCATACAGGTAAACCGGCTTATCGAACAGTAGCCAGCGTGTACACCTTTCCCACCATGTTTCATCAGTCTTCACAGGGAAAACTGTGAGTGATGCTAAAACTCACTTGTTTTTGGTTGTTTACTCCCAATTCAGAAGCACCGTGAAGGATGGATGTAAGATTTGTCTATCATGAGGACAAATATTTTTCATACCTCACCCTTCAGACAGGGAGGATTGTTGTAAAAAGATATACACTGGTCTGGCAGGTAGAGGTACCGGCTTCTTGTCTTGTAGGGACATTAATCATAGCGGCGACCAAGCCTAACCGCCAAGGTCAACAGTCCTGGCTTGTGTGGGAAACACTCTCCACAGCTGCCACCACAAAGCGTCACTGTAGAGGTGCTAATAGAGGCAGGGGTCCGGAGGAAGATGGGGAAAATGAGGAAATGACAAGGTGAAAGTAGTACAAGGAGATTAGAAAGAGCAATGTGGTTCAGTTAGTGACGTCCCCAAGAGTGCTGCAGGTAAAATGTGTCACCTGAAGTGACGGTGAACAAGACTGCTAAGCGATGATAGGCGGACGTTTCGGAATGATAGATTAAAACTGGAAGCAAAGTTGTTTGGAGGAGAAGTAGGAGGGTGGGAAATTAACAGCTTGTGTTGCTGTGGTACGATGGGTGGAACCAGCAATCAGAGGGAGGGAAGGAAGTGAGACAGAGTACGGACTGGGTCCAGTTACGGCTCTTTTAATTACACCCCTCTATTGGGAGTTTTGGATTATTAAAATAGTACAGAGGTTAGAATAACACCTGCTCAGGGAGCATCGTGACTGTTTGGAGCTTTGAGTAAGATAATAGATGATAGAGATGCTCTTAATTCAGCAGGATGCAGAACCAAAATGCTAAATATACTATCTGAAATAAAGTGTGCACAACAGTATCAGAAGAAATGGTTGGCAATATACTGGGAGCTAATTTCACAGAGAGCCATATGTAGTTTTGTATATAGCTCAGTGTAACCCTGAAGATGTCTATCAAAGTGTGGGAGGACATTTCCACTCAGCCACCGGAAAAAAAATGAAATCAAATATTTTTTTTATTCTGCTGCAGTGTGAGACAAAAACTCAATACATACTTAAATTCTGTAGTCAACGAAGCCGTGGCTGAGGTCCAACTTAGTCCAACTTTATCTCCCTCACTATTCAGAAGCCTCAATTGGTATAAAATTGATCCATAAGGGATTTTTTTGACACATCCTTTGCCCATCCATTCTTTTCAGCTCTGTGAAGGAGGAGATCGTCTGGAGGATTACGGCACAGTTGGAACAGCTTTTCTTTTCTAAACCAAGAATTCTGAGGGCCCTACCCATTCTATGTATTCTGATTTATTACATTATTGTTGTTTTGTTTTTGTTTTTCGGGGGAAAAGAAGCAAGAAAAGAACGATAAATTTTGCTACACCAAAATTCCTCATAATTCACTGTCAGAAAATGTTGATGTCAGTGCAAAAATGACTTTTTAGGTGAGCATTTTAGTGCCTCAGCAGACTTTGCTGCTTGCACAAAAAAATCAGACTAAACTTTTGAGTAAAGGTCAGAGACAGATTGTTGTTGTGGCTCAAAGTCTTTATGCGAACTAAATGTTACCTGTTTGTTGTCCAGTAACCTCATTATTTAATTATTAAAGTGGCCATTTCATACACATTTCAAGACTTTGTGGTTATTTCTTAAGTATTAACCAGTAATATGAAACATTTTATATCTAAAAAACGTCAGGAAACACTGATTAACAGACCTTTCAATCTGTCTGCGTTAAAATTCGGGTGGTTCCGTCAGGGTTCGGCAGCAGCCCGTTCATATTCATTATTTGAATTTGCTGGACTCAGATTGGCTAACAAACTAGCCTATGAGAGCAAGGTATAATGTTTCCTGCCCCGCTGCGCATGGCAACATCAGACGTTCTCTCTTCCTGTTTGCTACGTCTTATGCTAACAGCTATTAGCGAGCAGCATGCTAGGCGTGGTTTCAACTGCAGGAGCTGATGAATACTAACGAACAAAGGAGTTGTGACGAAACAAGTAACGGCCGTTCGAACTCGGGTGTTATCGCCACCTGCGTAGTTTGAGAGATTAAAACTGAAAGAGAAGTTGTTGACCTGTTTTCACACCCACTAAGAAACACCTAAGGTAAGAACACCTGTGGAGCTAAAATATTCAACAGAAACCTCAGAAAAACCGTTTTTAATGGAAGGGCCTATTTAAGAAAAAGTGTGTTTCACAGAACATTACTATCTATCATTTTATCAAATTGACACTATCTTTGTGTGTAAATTCTTCATGATGTATTTGAGGAACTACATCATGTTGTTTTCTTTTTATTTCTTTTGTTAAGCTTTGGAGACGGCACATTAATCACCAGGCTAGAAAAACTGAGAAAATAAGATTTATAAAAATCAGTTAGATGATGTAAAATAGTCCATTTTAATTCAGGATGCTTAACCAAGCAGAACCCTCTGATGTTCTTTTTTTATTTTTCCAAAACTAAGTAAATAGCAGGTTCAAAGGGAAGTTAAGTTAATTTGAAAACAGCTTGAGGAATAAGATTTGTTCCTAAATGTTTCTTTTAAAAACAGAAGCTCATTCTGCTTTAACTGAGTTCCAAAATTCTGTTCATATTCCTTAAAAAATGTGAACATTACTTCTTGTCACATTATATCTGGAATGTTAGAATGTTTCTGAAGTTATTTTATTATTTTTCCTGAAATTGAAAAAGTCTCAAATTCCTTTTTAAAACCCCGTAAATAAGAACTGTAACATTACTGTAGTCAAACAAGCTGTAAAGTGCAGGGACGTGTCTAGGAAATCTTTTTTGGGGGGCCATGTAGGGGCACATACTTCTAATCTTAAAAAAATCTAGTTTTTACAAAATTGTAGACCCTTTATCATAATTTAATGGTACCATAAACCAAAGTGAAATAAAAATCAGTCAAAGTACAACACGTTCATTAATAATTTTCTTTGATTAATGTGAACTTATTGATTTAATTTGATTGTCTCAGCTTGGGGGAGGGGCACCTGTGGTGGCGAGTGTATTGGAAGGATGGCCCGTGCCCCCCTGGGCCCCCATCTGGACACGCCCCTGGTAAAGTGGATTTATACAGCAAAACAAACCATGTAAAACAGTGTTGAATGAAGTAGGAAAATTGTTACTTTTTATGAATTATAATATTAATATTATGCTGTTTGTCATCATCTCTTGTGAGTCTCTGAATGTTGCGTGTTGGATAACATGCTGCTGCCATGTAAATCATTATGCAATCTGACATGCTGAGTCCTGATTGAAATATTCAACATGTGAGCAAGTCCTGCATAAACCTGTTAATGGGTTGTTCATCTAAATCAGGTGTGTTGGAGCAGGGAAACATGCAGGATAGTGGCCCTTGAGACCCTAATATACATTAAGACCCCATCACACACAATGACACCCTGTGTATGGTCCCCCAGTGTGACCTGTTACACGTTTACTACAAATTTTATAAACCCCCTTCAGGGTGAAATCAGCTGTGATGCAGCTAAGCTCTGAGTTCCCAACAAGTGGCTTTTTCACTAATATTTTCCTGAGATGCTCTTTTTCTTTTCACAATGGTTAAAACATCAGCAGGTTTCCATGACAATCCAAACAAATACACCCTGCGTTGTATCTGTTGGACTGTGTCAGTTACTGTAGTTACTGAAGATCCTGCCATGCAGCTACTAGGTTTCTAACTGCACCTTATAATATGGAACTGTCCCATACTGGAAACTTTAAATAATTCATCTTTATGAAATCAACAAGGAAGATAGTTTGTTATGTAAATCTACTTAGAGATAATAACATAAATGAAACCAGCAGTTCGAGGCAGACGCTCTCTTCTTCTGGCCTTCTGCTACGTTTCACACCGATCACTCTCATTTCATTATTTATTTATTTGTTTGTTTATAACATGTTTACCATATTTACTTAGTACCTTTCCATTTTTTCAAGTGTTTAAAGAGAAGTAGGCAGAAGTATAAACTTATTTGCACCTTCTACAATCGCATATAACTCAATTTACGCAATTTCTTTCAAATAAAGAGAAGGAAATTAAAGAAAAGAAAGAAAAGCAAAATTCTTCATTACTTATTGATCATAAATCATGAGCTGAGCAACATGCAACAGTGAGAAGTGATAATCATCATCTTTTCTGCTAAATCTCTTCAGTTAAAGTTGAATCATGTACCAACATAACGCAGCTTACCAAAAAAGAAAAACTAATTCAGATGTTAAACATTTTTTCTGATTTTCATTCATTAACTGAGTTGAATAATTTCCAAAAATATCCAGGTGATGAATTTCATTCTATCATAACATATAAAAGTTATCAAATTAAACTAAGGAGGCTCATCTTACCTGCAGGATTTGTGTACGTGCAGAAATCCAAAATACATGAAGCTGTGCACAAGCTGTGCAGTTCGACTTTCTCTATTTTTATCATTTAATTTGATTTGTTATGTTCATTGGAGGATTAAATATATTTTTCAAGGGTTTGAGTTTTTAGCAAAAAGAGCTTCAAGGGTGACGATTCAACAAATACAAATACGTGATGTAATGATAAACACTAAACCAATAAAGTCAATGAGATTTGTAAGCCGCAGACGTTTTATTCAATTTAAACAGACGTAGCCCGCTTGAATGTTGAGACTTCACTAAATTCACACTACACATCAAAGACCGTGTCTGTGCAGTTTTTAATTTTGGAAGAAGAAGAGAGAGGAATGATAAAACCGAAACACTATCTTTAAGTCCAAGAAGAAAACTTGCTGTTTCTTTGAGTCTACACTGTATTGATTTTCACAAAAATGTGTAAGGTCTATCTAACCAATGCCAGGTTTTAATTGATATAAAAGTTCAAAGGAGATAAAAAAAAATATTTGCAAAGAGTTTAAAGGCATCTTCAGAAACGAGTGTTTAATGCTGCGGGTTGCTAGTTTTATCATGAACCGTAGCAGCGAATGTGTTGATAAATCCTGAATGTCTTCTGGTTTTTGGTGAAATCCTCTCTGCAATGATTCCTGTCAAATCTGGGCTGCTTTTTGAAACACCGTCTCTGCTCCTCATTATAACATTTTTGCAATAACTCAGTGGCTGCACACGAATATCCTGCATTTCTTCTGATATGCGAGTGTATTACTGAACATCCACGACCTCGCTAATATACTGAGATTCCTTCTCCCGTGTTTCAACATTTCATCAGTTGCTGTTATGTTTACATAAATGTGGGCCTCCATGAGTTTTTTCCATACCAAACTCTATTAGTTTCTGTCATTGCTAACCTGATGTAGCAGGCTAATAAAAGCCTGAGTGAGGAGTGCAGCACCTGGCAGCAGCTTTGGGAATGCTTTGCTACAGCTCTCATCTGGTTTGGAAAATTGTGGGTCCTGCTGCTGCATATTGGCCAGAAGCCCATGTGAATTGTGACCCCCCCGTGCCATTTGGCCTTTCCACTCACAGGCTGCATGCTGGCAGGTTGACCTTTATTATTAACCCTGCTGCGTGCTTGTCATTTGAAGTCTTTATTATTCACGGTTCCCTTTGGGTACACTGTATACCAGGGAGCAAGGAGAAGGGATGCTGTGCTGCTTAGCACAAATACACTCAGCAATTATAACATTTAGCAGCTGCTGAGAGGCAAAAGGATTTTAAAGAACACCAAAAAGTGACAAAATAAAACATTTAGGAAGATATTTTGAAGGATGCCATGTAGGGAAACCCTGGAAATTCAACATATGCTGTGAACATGCATACTGTACATACAAACATAAATGCACACAACTTCTTTTCGGGCCATTTTAAAGGCTTATATTTGTTATGCTCTATTAAAAAAACACCAAAGTAAGAAACTCTAAGATCAAAAGACATGTAAAATCTGCAGCGAGTGGCTCATTAGGGTCATCATGATAGGAGCACCTGTGTCTTTCTCCCTGACAGCAGACAGAAACTCAGAGTAGAAGCATCAAACAGTCACCACGTAGAAACTAGTCAGGGAGTTATAGCGCATGTTCGGTTGATTCTTAATTTAGTTTACATGAGTCATACGGGAGAGAAGGGGTCACAACTAAATTGTGCATACAAAGAGGGTAAAT
Source organism: Pachypanchax playfairii (assembly GCA_006937955.1). Taxonomy (NCBI): domain Eukaryota; kingdom Metazoa; phylum Chordata; class Actinopteri; order Cyprinodontiformes; family Aplocheilidae; genus Pachypanchax; species Pachypanchax playfairii. The sequence continues at coordinate 1,645,832 of SSNP01000110.1, read as the reverse complement.
TGTGAACAAAATGAGATATAATTAAGATAATTTGTTTTGAAACTTCAACAAAGAAACTTACGCCCTACAGTTGCACGTGCGATGGCACATTTCCCCCACGACTGGCCTTTAAAGAAGTACAAAATAATTTTTGTGCTTTTCCCACCCAGTGGTTAAAAGTGTAATTACAACTATCGTAAACAATCATGTCTCATTACTTGAACCAGCTTTGCACATAATGATGTCATCAGACAGGGTGGTGTATTTTGTTTCTTATTTTTAATGCACGATTATTATCAGTGCAGTAACAAAGTAATAGACGATCTTTGCTTGTTACTCTTTTACATTGTCCTCCGACAAGATGCTAACGGAAAGCAAACTCCAGTCAGAGAGCCAAAAAAGCTAACTGCTAGCCTTTATAGGAGCGAATGGCGACCGCCGCTGCAACAAACAGCTGTTGCTATAAAGCAGCAAAGGAACTGCCCATTAACGGTCGCGACCTGGACCACTGAAGTTGCTCAATGTATTGTAGGGCCATCAGAGGGTCCAGAGTAATGTATAAAATGAAGCTGAACATGTTTTTCGTTTAGCATCCACTTAGACAAGTTTCAAAACAGTAGCTTAAAATTGTAAAAGTAATTAGTACTGCTTTAATAGAACAGCTCACAAAAGAGGCATATATGCACTAATACAATGAAACTGCATCTGAAAATGTGTATACTTGCCGAAACTAATTCTCCAAATTTACAAGCACTACAGTAGAAATGAATTTGTGTTTGGATGTTGTACACTCTACACTCTGCATTACAAGTCCTACAGCAGTGAGAGACAAATTGGTTGAAAGAAGACAAAAATGTGAATATTTTGATGCATAAACTGTATAAAACTCTGTACGTTTGCTGGAGTTAAAACAGTTTGTTTTCAAAAACTTTGAAAAATTTTGAATATTCGAAAGTCGCACATTCCACTACAAACAAACTGCAATTGTGTATAAACTGCAAAAGGTGTAAAAATGTCACCTCATTTATATAAAGTCCAACTTTCAATCACCACTTTTAAACTTTGGAATATGTTTTATTGTGAATGTTGAATTTCACTGCACTTTCATTTTGTCTACGTTGAACGATGTACTTTTACTAAAAGTCATAGCAAACTATTCTAGAGTGAGTCACAAGTTTTGAGGTATCTTTCACATAATTTTATCTAAAGCTGCAGGAGGAGTAGTGAATCAAAAAAAATTGTGAGGGAAATTGAAGAATAACTGCCAAATAGTAAAAAGGGTGTTTCAGTGCTGAAGCACACTTCCATCCGCCCAGTTACAGCCATCCTCCACAGATGAAACAAGCCAAGAGAAATAAATTATCTTATCTTTCTGGCAAACACATTCTGTTTTACCATCAAACACTTCAAACACTCCCACTTGCTAGGGAACATTGCACCATTCAAACATGCAAACAAACTATATCACAACACAATTCTATATCGTTGATTTCTCTCATTTTATCACACTCGCTCCTTTAAGTGTTTTATTCTGGTTTAAACTCTGAACTTTTAAGCCCAGTTAGAGCAGAGGCTCACAGCGTGGATGAAGTACTGTTGACATTCACTGGACACTCGTCTTTATCCGCAGCAGTGTTAACCAGCAGCCGTTCTAATTAAACTCCGTTTGCACTCGAAATACTTTTAAAACGTGTTCAAACACTTCTGTACGACAACTGTTTGATTGAACACATTTCCGGCTCCATCCTGCTCGCAGGTGATAAGAGCATCGTCTGCAAAGGGAGTCAGCAGGGATGTTTTTTTTTTCAAGTGCAGATTTTGTGTGCACAATCAGACCGAGTCCACCCCCAGCCCACTCCCCTCCTCTATGATATTATTCATGACTGTTTTTTACCCTGATCCCACATCCATTACGTCTTTATCACAACTATTTTCATTATCACCGGCTCTGCCACTTGCCTTCACTCAACACCATTCTGCTGTGTGCAGAAGTCAGCAGTCTCCACAAAAAGTAATCCGCCGCCTTTACTGATGGGTCGCGATATAGCTCTCATCATTTTCAGCACCGCTGCATCGGCTGCAGAAAGTGGCAACCCCTTTTCTGCTCTGTCGACCGGTCTGCCATCAAAAATGAGTGTGATCAAATTACCGGATTACATTAATCATTTGCAGTGTTTTGGTGCATCTACCACTGAGGCAATTCGAGTGGTTGGAGAGGTGACACATCACCTCTCTTTGTACTCTGAGCTAAATGACACCGTTTAGCTCTACGGGCTGTTTGCATGTGTGCTTGTTTGTCAAAGCCTAGCCCTGCATACCATATTACACTGAAGTTAGTCAGAGGACAAATTACTAAATGCTTCAACCTTGCAGATTTTTATTTTTTCATTATTAAAAACAGGGCACAAGCCTGCTATTCTGATTGCAAATGTAAAAATTGGCAATGCATGTTTTGTCCCTCTCCTATACCCTGTCTGAATCAATTGAACAAACCGGCATGATATTTGATGGCCTGTGAGCTCCAATTATTAGAGCAATATTATGGCAGGGGCAAGTCTTGGCTACTCCAGTGGAATTGCAATAGTGGTTGGGAGCTTTTTGTATTGGTGCTAGTCCTTCAGGGGCAGCAGAAGGGCATACAGCTCAATAACTCAATTCTTAACAATTAGCCTCTGACATGTCCCACGGAAATCAGATAGAGAGAACCCTAGTGGATATTTTCTAAAGTATAGACATCATTGTTTCAAAGGCCTGTACAGCATTCTTTAAAAAGTTCTGCCTGTGTTTTCTAAACAAAATGCTGATGAAATCACACTGTTGATAACTAAAGTATTCTCTGCCTCTCGGCTGCTTAGGGGGCTTTTATTTTGTCCGCATCAGCATGGAGCTCATCACAAGCGCAGCCCACTTTTCACTGTACTGAGGGAAAAAAGGGTCACTGATTATCAACAGCACACTTGCAACATTTTCAGTGGTGCTGCCCTTATCGGTCCCAATTTCAGCAGTATTATACTGTAATGAAAGGGGCTTCTGGATATGTGAGCAGATCTCATCTAACTGGCCTCAAGTCCCCCACAGCCTCTCAACACCCTCCTCTCAGCACCGTGGACCCAGCAAAGTGACCTTGGACTAGGGCCGACTTTGCTGCATCACTACGGTCTGATGTTATTAGATTGTCCAGGAGGGAGAAAGGTTAAAGCAGCATATGCAGTCCATCTAGTGTTGGTTTGATCTTCCATACACTTTCAAGGGGACAGGGAGAACAAATAGAGCTACCAGGCAGTGTATGTTTGACTTTAGTGTGCTGATGGTCACACATGTCCAAGCCCGCATATCTAAGCATCACCTACATGATGTCACAAGGTTGGGGTTGCATGTGGATTTGTTGGGAGGGGGTACTCTTATGATTGAGGGGGATCTCCTTCGGGGTCCTTATGAAATGTCTGCTGTGGTCTGATTACAAAGAGGTCATAGCTGTGTGAAGAAAGCCCCAGAGGCCTGCTAGAACAATTAGAATTATGTGTTTCTGGGTTAGTGGAGCACACTTGCAAGTCTGGTAATCATTTTTTTAATTTGACAGTGAGAGAAGTGGAAGTGACTTGGCTATGGCTTGGGTCTGATTTGTTACGCGCTATCCATTGTTACTGTTTTTCCACTACTATTGCAGCATAGTTTCAGACTTCTACTTTACAGCATATTCTAATCTTTCTTTCCCCATATCAGTAGTCCTTAAGTCAACATCAAGCTGTGCTGCAAACACAACAGTCACATTACAAATGAATGAGCAGTAACCTAGATACAAGTAAGCTTAACTTAAAATAAACAAAACCATAATTTCATATATGCTTAGAACAGCAACTATGAAGCAAATGTAAGTAATACATCCTGGAAAATTGGCCTCAGTTATAAATATTTGATGAAATCAAAAGTACAGGATCTACAGCCTACACAGCATGAGAGCTCAAGAATTGAATTTACTTCTCATGAAACACCGCTGTTAGCCTAATAGTTGCTTCTGAGGTAAATCATCTTGAGCCACAGTATGTACCACCTTCTCAGCGCGGCATATCTGCTGCTTAATTTACCAGTAAACAAGTTAATGGGGCTTGACAGTGATTGAAATGGTTATGGAAGGAATTTAATGATACAGATCATATTAGTTATATTAGTTGAACTTTTAAAATTGTCAGGGCATGTAGCTTGAATTCAGATTGAGGATACGTGTGACCGAGTCTCACAGGATCCGTGCAAGGCTTTGATTTCAAATGTCAAGGTCACCACAACTAAATTTACCAGATTGTAGTCTGAAAGTAAAAACATGGCCGATGTTTCACCTTTTTATATTTTTCTTTAAAATTTCAAATGTTTCTATAATCTTATTCTTCAGATGTTATAGGGTTACATTTTATGGGTAAAGGCCACTAAACAATCTCCAAGCTGCTTTACGTTCCCATGACCACAGCTGTTATTATTAAAAGGTACAAAGTTATTGGAACTGTAGTCAGTCTGCCAAGAGATCAGCTGGATGAGGTGATAGTACAAAATGAGCCAAGGAAAATATCCAGAACCATTCAAGGTGAACATCAAGGTCAAGGTGCTCCACTTTCTAATCACCGTTTGCGGCATTTTGAACCATAAAGGGCCCCATAGAAGAAGACCCTGGAGGGCTCCGCTAACATACAAAAAATCCAGACTGGACTTTAACTAAATGCATGTTGATAGAGACCGACCCGCCAATGAAATATGACCACATTCGTCAATTTTGCAATCTGTAAAAATTACCCTCGCAGGGGTCTCAAACTCCAGGCCTCGAGGGCCACTATCCTGCATGTTTTAGATGTTTCCCTGTTTCAACACACCTGATTCAAATCCTCTGTATTTCAACAAGTCCTGCAGAAGCCTGTTAACGACTTGTTCATTTGAATCAGGTGTGTTGAAGCAGGGAAACATCTAAAACATGCAGGATAGTGGCCCTCGAGGCCTGGAGTTTGAGACCCCTGCTATATAGTGTATGCGACCCCTTACTTTACTAACGTGATCAAACGACAAAATATTCTGCTTTACAGTATGTGCATGCATATCTTTGCATTTTAAAAGCAAATCTTTATATTATAATGAGACATACAGCATTGGATCAGAATTTGTGTTTTCTTCAGCTGAAGTAAGACAAATCTCACACATGCGTATTTGGCAGTTCCTCTGGGAAAGGACGCGCATACGCTGTTGGTAGCTACTATCTGCTTGACCCTAGAAAACGCTCACATACGTCATATTTAGGAGCTGTCACAATTGATCTATATAATCGTTTTAATTTGCAGACGTGTAGGTTGATAAACCACAAAGTTCATGGGAGAATATCCTTTGAACTAATGAGACAAAACTGGATCTTTTGGCCGATTATGTCATCTCTATTTTTGAAGATGAAAAGAATTAAGCTTTAAAAGAAAAGAATCCCGTACCTTCTTTATATGGAGGAGGTTTGGTTCAGGTTGGTGTTGCTTTGCTGCATCTTGTATTAGGCATCCTGAATCTGTGCAGGCTATGTTGAAGTCTCAATAATCTCCAGGCATTTGCTGCCCAGGGTCTGAAAGCTTGGTCTCACTCCCAGAATATGGATCCTCCAACAGGATAACAACCCAAGACACACAGTTAAAAAAGAACAAAGCAGAGTATTCTGAAGTGGCCTACCTATAGACAGGTGCAGGAGTCTCAGAGCTACAGAAAGCATGTGATTGCAGCAACTGATTCAATAGGTTGTGCAACAAAATATTACATTAAATATGCCATCTTTTTTCTCCAGGCCAGTTTCATAAATTATTTTGTTTTTAATAATTCTGTTAAGCCACAATTCAAAAGCAATGTTTATTTTCACTTGTTGATGTTTTTCAGATTTTTTTATATGCAATTTATTTCAGTAATTTTGTCTATTTTGCTTTCTTTAATGGAAGGATACCAACCGTTTTGTCCACATCTGTCACTGAGAATATGACATGATTTGATTTATTACACATGGTAAAAAGGGCTGGATCAAAACAGATTATCTCCTGACTGCATAATTTTGTCAGCATGTATCATAACAGTCAAACTCATTGGTTCACTCCCCTTAAATCACTGCAGACTAGAATTATGTATCAATTATCTCGATCAAGTCTTGCATGCCTGCGTCTCTGTACAGCCATGTGCGTCTGGTATCCTAGTTCTGCCATGTAAATAAATGCATATCCTTTTATAACATTTTCATACAGTACTATAAAAATGCTGACAGAATGTTTTCACACCCTGCATTTGCTCCAATTTATATTTACAAACAATACCATTGTGCTCAAAATTGTGATGGCTATCCCAGGAACTGCTGGGAAATAGTTTGAGGGAGAACAAAAAAGAAAACAAGAAGCTTTAAGACTTTTAGTGAAGGCATCGTCTTATTAAAATAAAACTCTAACACATTTTCTGTGCAAACAAGACAGGATCCAGTGCCATTTGCTGGTGGCACCAGTGCTCTAGTGCCCATTTTCCTCCATGTTTTAAAAGGATAAATTAGCTTCCTCTGGAGCCAATTTAGCTGAATTAGAAAGCTTAGTAAAGGTCATACTTACATTTCATTTAAAACTTAATAGACATTGCATTAGGAGCGATTTCCTGTGTTTTCCTACATCACCTGCAGACTCTTTTGGATTTAATAAGATCAAATTTTCAGCCAATACTTTCTCATGCCTCTTCATCCTGAAGCATTTCATGTGGATGGGGCAGAAACTACAGGTATCTGATTTCTTTATTGTGTTTTTGTCTAAATTAGCCCTGCAATACACTGCATGTGTAGCCATCGAAGTACCTTGTTAAATGAAATAATGAATAAATTGCATGGGTAATTATGAAAGCTACTCACAAGCAGGACTAATGCTTGTGCAGGTCTAATTAGAACAAGAACCTGCCACTCAAGGTTTTTCCCAGTGCCAATCCAAAAAAGACAAAATGGATTTCTAGGCTAAGGAAGATAAGACTCAAGTTGGGAGCTCAGGCTATGTCAGACGTGGCACCACTGTACATATGCTACTCACAGAAAGTTAGGGATATTTGTCTTTTGGATGTAATTTTAGGATGAACCTGAAATGCACTATAACCTTAACATGCAAACTTTATGGGACCGTCCATAAACAATGTCCAACTGTTCAATGTTTCAGTCATTTTTACACAACTAGGTGCTCGATACATTGATCGACCAATAAATGTCCTAGTTCAGAGTTGATATTTAAACAGCCCTCCTCATCATGTTGTTTACATTTTGACATCATGGGACCAAGACGACACCTAACAATTAATCAACAGTACCTTGACACTGAGGCTTCAAACAGGATGTTCTCAGACTGTAGTGATTTCTGAGCTGACCATGTCACAAAGTGCTATCATCAGGCTACTGCAGCGATACAGAGAAACTGGAAGAGTCACAGAAAGGCAGAGAAGTGGCTATCCTTTGGCTAAATCCCACAATGATGGCCGCTTCATTATTAAAAGTGCTCTGCAGAGCCAAATGACGAATCCCACTCAACTCCGGGCAGACCAAACAGTTTAACATGGTCTGTGTGCTAGATGGTCTGGAAGGGTACCTAACCACACCACCAGGCCCAGGCATGTTCTTTTTGCATGGACCAGGGACCATTTAAATGGAATGAGGGACCAGTGGGCCTCAGTGTTGGCTCCCGATGATGTTGGAGTCATTAAGGAGAGTGCAATGCATCAGTCACTGTTTGGCTGTGGTGTAACAATATAGACCAGGGGTGTCCAAATCCAGGCCTTGAGGGGCAACTATACTGCTGGTTTTAGATGTTTTCCTGCTTCTACACACCTGATTCAGATTAATGGGTTGTTAACAGGCTTCTGCAGGACTTGCTGACAAGCTGAAGATTTTAATCAGGTGTGTTGAAGCATGAAAACATCTGAAACATGAAGGACAGTTGCCCTCTAGGCCTGGATCTGGACACCCCTGGTATAGACGGATGTGTATAGTCAATAGTAGTGTAAAAGCAATTTGAATGGTCAGTAAAACTAGAAAAATACTATACAGATACAGACCATTTTCTATTTAAAACTGGTCTACTCTTTGCAAATGTTAAGTCACTAGTCCAAACTACCTGAATAACATTTGATCCAGTCATTGGGTCCCTGCATGAACAACACTGGCCTAAGGTCATTTTCATGGATGATGATGCTGCAGCATATCAAGGTCATGTCATTAGGTCTTGGCTGCTGGAGACTTGGGTACCTTGAATAGAGGGCCTGTACCTTATTAAGACCTGAATCCCATAACAGAACCTCTGAGATCAGCTGAGTTGCTTTGTAGAGGCTCATAATCCTGTATCCTAGAACCTCAGTGACCTGAGGGCCACCCTGCAGGACAAGTAGGATGCCAGGACTCAGCAGACAATAAGTCAACTTGTGAACAGCACGAGACGTTGTCAAGCTGTCATTGATGCTCAAGGCACATGACATGTTACTGAGACATTGACATTTGTTTTTGTGAGATACTTACCACTTTTGTGAGTTTTTGTTTCAATAAATTGATTGACATGAGGGACTCACCACCGCATGCTCCTACTTGAATGCCACATGTTCATAACTGTATAGTTATCATGACTCAGTTCTGATTTTGCCAACACTTGTTATAGCAATTATTTTTCTTATCTTGGCTTCTTGTTTTCTGTGTGTATCAGATTTATTTTAGCTAATACTCTTGTAGCCGTGTCTCATCTTGTCTGCTCTCTTTGTCTCAGATTCACATCATTTGACCTTTGATCCCAGTGTTTCCTGTTTTGACATGATCTTTTGTCCTCTGTTCTACCCTTATCATGTCCCTTCTACCTGGTTCAATTATGATTCACTGTTTCTCTTTGAGTCTTTCAGATATTCTTAACATTAAACATTATCTTTCCCCCTTAGTTCTGACCTCTGTTAATTTCAGGTCTCTTTATTGTCACAGCTTTAGATATTCCCCAGTTGGTTCTGTTAGATGCTTTTTCACCCTTCTATTTATCATACCTCCTGTGTTCTGTTAGATTCCTATATGAACTCCTCTTGTCATTGTTTTTCTCTACTGTAATGGCCATAGTTCAGTCATACGTGTTTCACATGGTCTTTTCATGCTTCTCACCTGTTCACAGCCACTTAAAACTCAGTCTGTTTCTCAGTGCCAGATTGTTCATGAGTTTATGCTGCAACTTTCCAGTGCCATTGTTCTTGTTGCAGATGTTGTCTTGTCCATGTCAAGCTTACTATTTAAGATCATAGCGTGTACCGAACACTTTCTGCCAAACCGACTATGTCTCTGTCTGTTTCCTATTGGATTTCACAGAAAAGTCAAATATCTCTTGTGAGTGGTGTATAAGACAAGGAGAGGCTGCAGAGTTTTCAGTTTCAGGCTGGATTGTAAGTGAAAGAGCGGAAATACACAACATGAATGAAGAAGCCATTAACCTCCTTTTTCAGTGAGGAAGCTTGAAGTTTCACTAACTTGTAAAACACAAGATAAAGGTCAAACACATTGACTTGATGAATTTTAATGGCTTTAGACTGGTGAAATTACTTGGAACTCGACTTGTTTGTTTAGACTTGAGCCTTTTGACTTGAAAATGTTTGATTCCTTCCACCAAACAAAAACTGTCATTTTTAAAAAAGTGCATTGCTAATAAATTTCTTGAACTGACTAACATGAACTCTATTAATCTCCTGCTAGTTTACAGGAAAAGTTTGATTACACCGCAGGCTACATAATGGTAATGTCACAAAAATAAAACCTGTGCAAAGAAAGTACATTATTTCAAATTAATAACTGTGAAGTTTTAAATTGAATTGAATTGAATTGAATTGAATTGAATTGAATTGAATTGAATTGAATTGAATTGAATTGAATTGAATTGAATTGAATTGAATTGAATTGAATATTTATGTAGGACTCAAAATTAAAAATGTAAGTCTTAGATTTGCATGTCTTTACCCTGGACTTGACACAAGACTTAAATGGAATTACTTGAGACTTTCTTGAGACGTTTAAAAACAATGACTTGGTCCTGCTTCTTAAAAAAGTAATGTCATCAGCATATGGATTGATAATAAAACTGGTATTAATATGAATATGTCAGAAAAAAACTTGTCACTAGGCTCAGATGGAAAAATAAATGTGGAGTTGAAGCACAGTGAGGGATTGGATCAATACAACTGGCTTCATTTCTTATGTACTTGCTGGTCTTCTGCTGCTGATTCTGTCATAGAGCCAAATGGCTGTTGAAGCTGTAACTGAAACAAGACGTATCTCGAATGAGATTCCTTCCTTTCCATTAGAATGTCTCTATTTCTGGCCCATTACTACTACAGTGGCATTGTGGTTAGGTTCACCATTGATGCACCTGTAAGTAGGACAACAAAGTGTAACAGTTCAGAGATGGAGAGTGGGAGGAGCAATGCTCACTCAGGTGGAGTTCAGACTGAGAATTGGAGCATGTGCTGTGTTCCATTAACCTCTGAAGTCGGAACTTATATCTGGGGATGGCATCACACCCAACTCATCCGTGTTCCAGTTGGAATTCAGAAAAATAAGCTTTGCTATTGCTAGACTCAGTATCTGCATGGCTTTCTCTTCATTGCATTCAGTTACTGTCTATCTTTGTTTTTATATGTGAAGTAGCCATATTGGATTGTAAGGTCGAGGTCAGGGTTGGTCCACAGTAGAAGTTTCTAGTTGATTTTTCTGATTTGAGCTTCAAAATTCTGACTTCTGAGAAATAGAACACACCAATGGGCTTGACTGACCAGAAACACCTCAAAGCAATCTGTATAATAAGTGGTTTCCCCTCGCCAACTGAGATGGCTTGTCATCCCATTCAGACGTGGTAGCTCGATACATGCTCTCCTTTTCTATTCAGCCCTCCTAAGCCTGAGGGGAGAAGAGAATACAGCAGAGATGACATGGAGAAATGATGTGTTCACCAGGGGGAGAGTAAATATGTGATGTATATTAAATACAATGAATTATCACATTCATTTCAGTTGTTTTGATGGTATTATTGCAGTTATGGGGTAACCAAATTAGGTAAAATATGAGAGTTTAGCATGTGAATTCTCATGGCTGCATTTTTTTATGCTAATACGATTCCCTCAACACATTAGCAGAAATTGTCTGTCCTTTTTTTATGTCCTTGGTGTGCATAAAAATGTGTAAGCACACATTGTTGTTTCCATAGATAAGCTTTCATGCAGCCGCATTTGGAACGTATGAACTCATAAATGTCTCCTATCAAATAAAGCAAAAGAAACTCAATTAAGGGAAGAGATCTGGTGGGGATTGCAACAAATTAGGTGACTGACAAGCTCAGTAATCTGGAGCATATAGCATTTTTCATCTAATAACTCTCACAGATGTCCTTGGAAAATGGAGTTTGTGGTGATGTTTTGAGTTGATAGAGAGGAAGGGGAGCGGCACGCCTGTGAGGTCATGCTGGAGTATGGTGACAATATCTTCCGATGATGTCCCATCCTGTTCTTGCTTCATCAGCAGACTCTTTAAAGCAGGGATGTCGTATTTAATCAAATTACCTGCAAGGAGCTGCTCCTTTTATTAATTAATTGAGGGGTTAGTGGGGGATGGGGTACACGAAGGAGCATGGAGTAGTTCCTTTGGGATAAGTGTGTTTGTGCTCTCTGAAACATGAACCAGAGAGGGCTGAGCTAACAGGAGCTGACAGTGGTAACCCACCCCAACGCTTGGCTGTGAGAGAACCAGTCGGCTTTTTCATTCGAGCCTCATTAGGGAAACAGTGAGAGGAGTCAACTGAGGCTTGGAGACAGGAGCTGGGTCTGGTGCCGCAGCTTTTCAAAGGAAAGTGGATCAGGTTTGACTAAAGATGTCAAGAGTTTGAAACTCAGAAGCTGTTATGTTAAGTGATGGTTGAGAATAACAGCCTCTTATCCAGCTATTCTGTTACATAGAAGGAATGCTAAATTAGCATTGACTATGAACTGTGTTTGATTTATTTTTTTTGGTCTAATTATTAAACTCTAAGGGTAAAACCTGGATCTAATTGCACTTTTAAACTGATTTGATCAATGAAGATATAAAATCTAGGCACTTGCAGCAAAACTAACCAAACTGGAGGTTTACTCTGTCTCCATTCCCACTTTTCCCCAACCACTTCTCCTCTGTGCTTTGACCCTTTGGCTCTCAGGTGTACAGTGTGTCTGGGCAGCCTATAGGGTGTGTGGAACAAAGACAGTGTGACATTTTATCTGACGGTAGCTCCTGTGGGGCCCAAGCCATGCTGCTGAACTGTCAGGCAGATTTCAGCGCAGCGAGAAAGGGGGGAGAAAGCTAAACAAACATGAGGCCCAGTGCAATATCTCCCATCGCTATGCGGTGAAGACGGACCCAGAGAGACATCCTCTGGGATTGCAGGAGACCCGAGATGAAACGGGGAGCAGAATCTAACCTTTTTTGTTGTTGATGAAACCTCGTTCTGTTAGTGCTGCCAGATTTGAAGGAAAAAGAGCAAAGTACGATGAAAAAAGGAATGAATTCAGCTCTTTGAATCTGGAAACACCGTATCAATGAAAGGAAAGAAAAGCATATATTGTTATTCTTTGTATCATCGTGGAACAGATGTATTCGAAAGCGTGTTCTTCATCTTACATACAACAATATCTGATAACCACACCACCTCTATTATATAAGTATTATGATAATCGCACAATGTTAAAGTATTTCATATTCTCTGGATGAGAGAATTGAAGGCTCGAAGGTAAAAAAAATTCTATGTATGTACAAACTCGCATTTTTCCGAAAAAGTGCCAAATGCTGCTAATATCAATATGTTGAATTTATTAAAAGCTGAAGAGCATCATTAAAACCCTAAGTGATTATAATTAGAGTAAAAAAAAATTGGCTTCCTAAACCCAGTTTAAAGAGAGCCACTCCACAGGTACACATTTGCTTCTTTTCAGGAAACCTTTCAAGTGCTTTCAAAGCGCTGAATGCAGATGTGAATTAAAAAGACCCCACCCACCCCTGCCGTCACTATAGAGTGGTATTAACCTCCTGATGCCTTCACAGGCAGTTTGATGAGATCCCAACCGCTGATGTTAAGCTGGAACTGGAGCTGGAGCTCCAGGAAGCTCTGATCAAATCCCTAGCTTAGTTCTCCACCGTGTACCGTGTAGCCCTCTTCAGTCTCGCATTGCCCAGTCTGCCCCAGCTTAAAGCAAAGTGAATCCTCTTTCCCTGTTCTCCTGCTGGGAAGGAGAAGAAGATCATAGCAATGAGATGCCAAAGCAGATAAGGAAGAAGGAGAGAGGAAGCAAGGAGGTTCTGAGGAAGTGGAATGGTGATTGAAAAGTACTTTACCCCGGTGTGGTTTGAAGACAAGTCTGAGTTTCTCTGGTGTCAAAGTTCACTCAAGACAGACAGGAGCTGGAGACAAATCTCACTGCCTCTGTTTAGCTGCATCAGACCTCTGAGAAAGGACTTAACGCTTCTTTTACAAGTGATGGACACTTTAAAATCAGCCTTGGATCCATTGGTTAGTGGTGTCAGGCTTTTAAGAGCGAGGCCAACAACAGCCAATGAGAAGGTTAGACCTTTAAAGCCTGAGCTCAGTTTGTCAGAGCTGCTGCTCATCATGATGGCAGGTCCATATTTTGTACCTTTTTCTGCCACAACAAAGAGTAAATACATGCTATTATCCTTGACCTGAGCAGCCGCTCACATTGCCACTGTTTGGGCACTTAATCAAATTGATATTGTGGGGAAACACATGGGCAGTGCCCAGTCTTTAGTTCAGAAGCACACGACTCTGCCAGTTTTTCACTGGCTCGTGTGCTGTCCATTGAACAAGTCAGTGCGTTTGGCTGCTAATATGCATGGTAATGAGTGACTGGCTGTTGGGAGAGAAGGCAAAAAGTGCTGTCATAATTGAGTTAGATTAATTAAAGACACTCCACTGTATTCTTACAGATCAGCGCATCTTGTTAGAGGGCTGTGGGCTGAGGCGCTGGAGGAGGTGTGTTTTTGGCCACAGTGTGTGTGTTTGTGCATGTGTAAGCTGCAGATTGTGCGTTAGCTAGGTTGTTGTGCAACGAACTAATTGAAATGAGAGGCGATGTGCGAGTCTCAGCCAACATGGCCGGTCCATTTGTCAGGGTGACATCACTGCACTCACACCCCATCCATCTCCGTACGGCACCACAGAACCATGCTCCTCTTGGTGATTAATATCCATACCTCCCCTTGCTGCACTGCAACACCCCCCCCCCCCCACACACACACACACACACATACATATGCCATCAGCACCCTAGAACCTCTTCTACTCGCATGCTGCACCCACAAACAGACACATTCTCTCACACAGTCCTCTCCTAAAAGCTCTCGTCTTTACTTGTGCACACAGTGACTGCACGCATCCACATGCACACACTCCATTGACTTTTTCATGCACGCACAGTTGCAGTCTAACAGGTTCAACTTTCTTGTAGCTGTAACTACAAACAGCTCTTGTCACCCGCTTGTATCACAGATTCAGACATTAAAACAGTCTCATAATTGACACAAGAGTTTATTGACACATTGGTAACTACAAAGAAAAGTACTAATACTCCTCCTTCCCCTACCAAACTTAAGAAGTTTGACATTTTTCATAATAAAATATGTCTGCTTTTTATCAGCTGTTGGCACTGTGCATCGTGGTCTTGTCCATCTCCGGGAGCACTCAGGGATATCTACTCCCAGGAAGATAAACAATCTGGAATGACAATATTCCTTTAAACTGTAAGATGATGCATGACATGTACTTTTGGATATTGGATCGTGACCTTTACCAGATTGATGAGCAGCAGCAACTGCTTCTCTGAAAGCACTGTTAAAGTATTTCCCTCTTTATTGTGATAACACACACCTGTATGATCCAGATCAGCAAGCTGCTGCTCATCAGTTAATGTGCATTTGATCAGCTGCTATTAAGTGTCAATTTTTTAAAACCTGCTGGCGATCAAATTATTTTTATTGTACTCTACTTCAATGTGAAGAATCCTTGTTTCATCACTGCAAAGAGCTAGCGTGTGAAAAGAAGGTTAATAGTCCCAAACTTGTATGACTGTTTACAATATGTGAACTCAAAGAAACTCATGTTTCTGAATAAACCACTTTATTTTTTTATTTATTTTTTTTTACCTGGAACCTGTTCCAAATCAGAGCACAACCCCATTGGCTGCAAAGCTAGCTGCTGAAGCCAAAAAACACAAAACCCATCATCGGGGAAAAAATAAATATCACTCAGAAGGTGCAACACTAAACTGTTAAACTCAAAGAAAACAGCTTTTATTTAATTTGATAAAGTAGTTTTACAAGGAAACTTGGCAGGGTTTTTATACCACAATCACAAGGAGGCAGGTTTTATGGTATCAGGAATAAAAAGCCCCAGAAAAGCTTCATAGATTTGTCTCTCAGGTTCTTGTGTGGAAGTGTCAACCAAAACTAAGCTCATTACTGCTAGCTACCAGAGCTACTCCAACCTGAGGAGAAGAGGATTTGGGCTTTGAAGAGCCTTTAAATGATGACCTTTCTTCCCTACTCTGCTCCTGTGATGTGCTTTGATAAGCTGGGGCTCTGATCTCTTCCATGCTATCATGGCACATCACTGCACACTGAGCCGCTAAACTTTCTCACCATACCCTCAAATTACATCATCTAAGCTCCCATGTCATGTCTCACACAATGTCTTTGAAGTAGTTCAGCCGGGGGCCAAACTATAAGACAGAGCACCCTGTAGTTGCTTTGAATAAAGGGTTTTGACTGTATTAAGGAATGCATTTTTTCAAATATCACACTTATTATTTATTTATTTATTTTTGTTAAGACAAAATTACTGTTAATGAAAATCTCCCTGCCTTGCACGTTCCTTCAAATGGAACCAAAGTACTGCTTAACCTCACAGTTGTGACTCTCCAAACACCACTTTCTCCCTTTCCTCCCGTGGAAACAAGCAGGACCGCCTCCGCACCAGCTGTGAGATGCAAAGCTCGCCTGCATGCAAAAGCATTTTGCTGTCTTTGAGAATCCTATCTGTGCTATTATGTGAAAGGAAAGACTCGAAGAGATGCTGAGAGGAGAGAGGGTGTTAGGTGGGAGAAGAAAACAGAGGAAGACACGGAGAAGAGGCAAAGGAGAGCCGAAAAACTGAAAGCCGGCAGTCGTCGTTGTCGACTTGTGATTGATTGAGCGGCGCTGAGATGCCAGGGGTCATGCATATGCAAACTGCTCATTTGTAGTTCCTGCCAGGGCTTCTGTTCTCCAGGAGCCCTTGAATTGTGTCGAATGACCACCGGGACACATCGCACACAATCAGATTAAGCAGCCCCTGAAGTCACATGCGGGACGACCAGCAGCTGCCACGTGTACCACCAGCTCTGATTTTAAGTGTCTGTTTTTTATCCCCGCCTGACATAACAAGCTCTTGTCTGGATGCAAGAGATCTGGATTTTAGGGGCTCAGATATGTGTCAGATGAGCTTTGGTGTTTGCGCAGCACAGACTTTCCCCTCATGACATTTTGTTTGTCTTTTCTCGTGGCTTTGTTGCTCACAAGCTGCATTTTCTCAGTGAGCAGCTCAGTGTTGGGGCGTGTGTGGGGGGGGTAAAGCAGGACAGCGTATAATGCTCCATCTTCAACATTCTTTCTCCAAACAACATCGTCACCTCATCTCTGTCTCTAATGTGCAAAGACGTGCTGTGTTAGTGTCTTTTCATTCAGTTTGAACTCCCCCGGCATCGAGGAGCAGCATCCTGGACCATCTGATGATGTTGCCATCATTTGAGGCTGTCTGATATTTCATTTAATTATTAAGTACTGATGGGGCCAACTCATGCATAAATTCTTTTTTAAGCATTTTCTAGTTTGATTAGGCCTTCATGTTATATTTAGGAATATGGAAATGGTATTTAGAGAGAATCGCAATTCTATTTTTCGGGGTTTTTCTCCTCTCGCTTGCGGGGAAAAACAAGGATGTGATGTTGGGTAAATGGCCTTCTGTGTTCAGGCTGCCATAAAGAGGCTTTCTTGTAACTGGGCTGCTCTCTATCTCACTCAACCTCCTGCACTCAGATCAGTTTGCACTCCAGCCATGCTATTGGCTGGTGAGCTGCATACAGGGGGTGCACACTAATCCAAGTCACCTTCATTCAGAACATCGGATTTTTTAAAAACTTTTTATTTATTTGATACTTTTCATTGTGTTGAAATTATTTCCATGAAAAAGTCTGATAATTTTTTTTATAGGAGAAGAAGACATGGAGCACTAACTATACCTCCTTGCTCATGATGAGCCTGACACACTGGCTCTTTATGTGGCTGTGTGGAGGGTGGCCCCTTCCAGCCCGTGCTTCTCATCCACACCCCAGAGGCTCCCATTCAGCCCAGACCCGGCTTGGGGGAAGTTGGAGCTCTTTTGTAGTGAAGAATTCTTAGTGAGGGCTGTCGAGGCTGTGACTGTGTGGGTCTTTATTTCCCCAAGAATAGAAAAGGGGGAGAAAAAATAGAGGGAGAGGCCAAAAGGGAGGGGTAGAACCAGAGGAGAGTTTGGACACAGACGGCCTTGTTAACAGGAACCCCCTAAAGAGGGAGAGGATGAGAGGGAGAAAGAAACCCGAACAAGTCGAACTAAAGGCAAGAACAAATACAACGGAAACTAGAAAAAAAAAAAAAAAAAAAATCAACCCTTCTGTTACGTCACTGTTGTTATTCTCCTTTTTCTCCTCATTTGTGGCTTTTTCTGCAACTTCTTTCCATCCTTCCCTCCATCCATCCAAACAGGAGCTCACCCGCTCTTCAGCTCGATAACAAGCTTTTTTTGTTCACCCTCCTTCTCCTTCCTTACTCTTTTCTCACCTTCCATCATTAGTTTACCCACATTCCATTATCTGGGAGACCGGGCTGAGAGAGATGTCTGGGGTCAAAGTGATCATTATCATCACTTCTTTTCCCGCTACACTGTGAGTTATAGCTCACTGTATGGGAAACAGACATTTAAATCATAATCAATAGAGCAATATTAATGCAGAGAAGCGAGGCTGTAGGAAATCATCTCCTCGGCTCAGGGAGAAAGGCAGACGCTCAGGTTGAGTTAGTGCCACGCACATATGGATAAAATATAATAAAGCTGCAGAATGCATCATGTGGCATCAGGCTTAGCGTGCTTTTTGTGTATTTATTTATTTATTTTAAAAAAATAACCCCCACACTGATTTTTCTGGTATTAAAATGACGTGAAACTTTAAGTGGAAGTGGGAAGGTGCATGGAAACTCATCTGTTCTCTGGATGTCACACTGTATGTGTTCATGCACTCCTGCATAATAACTGTATCCCAGAGAGAGGATACTGTCATGCTGTGTATATTAAGCAACCCTCTGATTATGTTAAGGTGACAAGAGAAGCCATGTTTCTTCTAGGAAGAGAGCCACATACACATACGATTCCAGTGACACACACATACATGTTGTTCCGTGTCCAGTAAGGATGATGCAATGAGACAGGTGCGACCCGACCAAACCACTGTCACTGCTGCTTCCTCAGCTATGATCAGAGCTGAAACTGCGTCTCTGAGCTGCCACGAGGAGACAACATCAGTACCAGGTCCTCACATCGCACTGTCAAGCCCCAGAGTTTTACATGACTTCATGGACCCTACCAGTCAAAAGTTTATTCAGTTGAATGACAACGTGTGTCCAAAGACTGGTAGCATAATCTTTGAGGACAAATTACAGCTCTGGCATGTGATGAATAATTTTTCATTTTAATTTTATTTTCCATATCAATCCCTCGTTGGTAAATTTGGCTCTGCATTTGACCCATCCTCACAGTGAGGTGAGGAGCAGAGGGCAGCCATCTTGAACAGCGCCCAGGGGGCAGTTGCGGGGTTCAGTATCTTGCCCAAGGAAACTTCGACACGTAGCCTCTTGCTGGGACACGGGATCAAGCTCCGATTTCCCGATCGGAGGGTGACCTCCTTCCCGACAGACTACGGCCGCCCCGAGGCAGCGGCGGGTTCAGTATCTTGCCCGACGTAGCTTGCCAGCACCGGGGATTGAACCAGCAATCTTTCGAACGAAAGGCGATCGCCCTTCCGGTAGACTTTGCTGCCCGCCAAAAAGCAAAGAATTATTGTTCAAGTTCAAGTTTCAAGTTTATTTATTTATAAAGCGCCAGTTCATGACAAAGTCATTTCAAGGCACTTCGCAGAAAAATCAATCAATTAATAATAAAACATTTTCTATCTAAGGAACCAGCCGATTGGGCTGAATTGTTATTTCAGCACAATCCCCCATCCTGAGCAGCACAATTGGCGACAGTGGAAAGGAACGACTCCCTTTTAACAGGAAGAAACCTCTAGCAGAACCCGGCTCAGGATGGGCGGCCTTCTGCCTTAGCCGACTGGCACAAGATTTTGGCCAGTCGTCATGTCTATAGAAAGATAAACAGAGAAACAGTTAATGGCAGCAGTAACAATCAAAGCAATAACAATTTGATGGCTCTAGTGGGAATATTTCATCCTTTGTTTATGTGAGATACACCCTCCTCAGAGGCAGCCAGAGTAAAGAAAGACAGCAGAGTGAAGAAATGTGGTCAGTATGTCCTCCGGCAGTCTAAACCTATAGCAGCATAACTAAAGGGAAAGCTCAGGAGAACCCAAACTAACCCTGACTATAGGATTGTGTTAAAAGGAAAGTTTTAAGTCTATTCTTAAAACTACACAAGGTGTCTGCCTCACGGATAAAAAGTGGAAGCTGGTTCCACAGGAGAGGAGCCTGATAACTAAAAGCTCTTCCTCCCATTCTACTTTTAGAAACTCTAGGAACTACAAGCAGACCTGCAGTCTGAGAGCGAAGTGCTCTGTTAGGAGCATATGGAACAATAAGATCTTTAATATAAGCTGGAGCTTGGTCGTTCAAGGCCTTATACGTCAAAAGTAAAACCTTAAATTTTATTCTAGATTTTACAGGGAGCCAATGAAGTGATGCTAAAACAGGAGAAATATGATCTCTCCTTCTAACTCTCATCAGAACTCTGGCAGCAGTATTTTGGATCAGCTGGAGGTCTTTAACAGCACTATTAGAACACCCTGATAATAATGAATTACAGTAATCAAGTCTAGAAGTAATAAATGCGTGAACTAAAGTTTCTGCATCTCTTTGATTCAAAATGCTCCTAATTTTAGCAACATTACGCAGGTGGAAGTAGGCCGTCTTGTTATTTCTACATAAAGTTTATTTGTATGCTAAAGAAACTGTAGTAAATATGTAAAATCTAATACTGCTAACGTGTAGACTAAGACAAACTGTAAAGTTGTGAATCAAAAAAATAATCATTACTGACACCTATAGAAATAGTTTTCTCTGGAAACGATTTCAGATAGTCAACTGGAATTAAAGCAGTACTAAATAACTTCTCCACAGCCGTGTCTCAGAACCGGTGTTCTGCAGAAATATGCTCTGTTGAAATGTGCTTCCGATTCCTTCTGCACATGTGCCGTTCTGCAGTTTTGACTTCAATAAACAGATTTATTGTTTATTCGTTTTTTCTATATTTTTCCATAAATACATTTTACCAATCAAATAAATTCTCCAAGGACAGGAACATTAAATGTGATATATGTTATTTTTACTTTCTTTGCTTTGTCAGAGCAACAGGCAAATGTTTGGACACACCCAGAGGAGAAGGACCCAACAATGGCTGATAAGGACCCAGAGGGCTTTTATATAGAAAAGATCAGGGAAGGATTATAAAAATATGATTAAATAATTAACAGGACACACTCACCATAAACAAGAATACTGTATAAACTTCTAATGACATTTCGTTATGAAATAAGTTGCAAATTAGCAATGGCGGCATTTTTTGACAGGTTAGCATAAATCGTCAGAACACCGTCACGGTTGCGACCTGAATTACTGCAGGTTTGTAAAATAGTAGTTGCATGAACGACTGTAACCTTTTTGGGATTAAAGTTGTTTTAAGACTGCAGTAACCCACTAGTGAGCCTGTCCTGCTTGGATTAGCCATTAGCTAGTCAGTTTGGTAAAACTTAATCCATTAAATGAGTTATTAATTGCTTCCAGCCTTTTCACAGACCTTAATCTGATCCATTTTTGTTATTGATCAGGAGTTATTGATTTATCTTGACTAAACTGTTCTGTCTGCGTTGAAGTCAATTGGTCAAATCATTTAAAAGGTGAAAACTGTTGCATCCTGGCTTGAATTCAAGCTGCAAACAGAGGCACTTATTACGTGATTACAGTAATTAAATCGTTTTTATATAGCACCTAGTGTTTATTAGCTATTTTTCCTGGAAGACAGGTTGAGTGGTGCAGTCAAGCACAAAAGCAGCCTAACGATACAGTTCACAGACACTAAGCTGCAGCCCAGAATCCCAGGGTCATGTGTAGGTGTGAGCTGCGAACAGAGCGAGAGTGCACTGCACATCACAGTTCGTGTGCAGCCAAAGCCCACGCAGTGCTGATCAGACAGGGATCATCTGCTAAGTCTGGAAATCTATAACCCAGTCCTTTGTCTGAGAGGAGAAATTCAGATAACTCAAACCAGAAACAGAGCGAACCTTCACGGCTCATTGCTGTATGTGTCAGTATTAAAGATATCAGAGTGAGTCTGTGCTGCAGTCCAAAAAAGCCTAGGAGGGATTCACAGGTGATAATTTTCATATGCACGGGGAACTTAACGATACACGTGCAAAACAGCATTTCCAGCGCTATGCATCAAGACCCATTGTAAACATAAAAATAGAAACAGCCATGCACAAAAACAATTACTTTACTATCTTAATTGCTTTCCAAAGCAAATACTCTCTGTCACCTTTCCAATTAAAACATAACCAGGAGCTACGGTGGTTGTATTTTTAAACGGTCCCTGCAGCGTGTCTTATTTAAGACGCTGGAATCGGCATCTACATGTTAACGAACAATATTTTTAAAGACGCACACGAGTCAACACAGCCAAATGAAAAAAAAAAAAGACACATTGACATGAGATAGAAGGGTTGGGCTCTATTTATTCTGACAGATGAGAATCCAGCTGTAATTATTGATATTTTGTCATCTAGCAAGCCCAAATAATGTAAAGACAACAGAATAATGTGCGCAGGATCTTTTCAATTAAGCTAACAGTTGTACAGAATTCCCTTTACATGTCTGTCTCATGACATTTCTCAACCCATCTGACACATAGTTGGTGAAGTGTGAATTGTTTTGCAAATGAGGGCTATTCTGGGAGAATCATGTCTCCTCTGACTCTTTCCCATGAAGGAGGCTGTAAAAGCTGCCGTCCTTTGGTTAAGATGGAAGGCGAGGAGGAGCTGCAAGACAAGAAAGAGAAGGAGGAAAAGCTCTTCAGCCAGATCCTTCCTTTCTCCTCTTTCTGTCTGCGTCTGTCTCCCTTCTTCTGTCTGTCTCATTTAGTCTCTCTCTGCATGTGCCCTCCTGCTCTGTCATCCTCAGGGATGCATCTGAAGGAGACCATCTGTTGATCCATTTGTCTCCTGCTTTGCTTCCCGTGCCATAGCCTCTCTGCTTTCAACAATCAGGTCTGGCCTTTTCCCCTGCCCACCCTCTTTGTTAGCACCAACAGACCCTCAGGGCAAGGGTGCTCTACTGTCAGGGGTTGTGCTTGGATTTTCTCAGTGAGTAAATAGCTCTGAGATTTTCAGACTATATTTACACACATGCGGTATAATTTTCTAGACATTACCCAAAGGAGCTGCTTAAATAAATCATTGTTCAGATTTTAACTGTAATTATAAGCAGTGTTTGACCCTGAACACATGACCTTTTTATAAATCAAAAGAATCAAAATTGGTGTTTGAGGCTAATCAAACAGGAGAGTGAATGGGGGGGGCGGTTCAGCAGAGGCAGCATCTTTAAATGTACAATTTTTGTTAACTGTGGACAAAATCTTTAAAGAATTGTGAGAATAGTTTTGTTTACTGCTTGAATCAGCAGTTTGTGGTCATTTAGTGTGACAAGCCCACCGACAGCCCGTTTAGCATGTTCACGGCCAAAAATATCAAGCTGTGCCAGGAATTTAGTAGAAAAATCAGGCAATGTGCTGCGACTGATGTCCTTTTTTTTACTCCTCCCTCTTTTTTAGACTCAAAATCTAAAAATAGAAGCATCATCACTTCATGCATTATTAGACTGATTCCTTATTGGATACTAAACAATTCTGCTGTGGCGAGAAATGGAACAGCGTCAAGAGCAAAGTCAAACCTGGTGGCTTAATTTATCATGATGCAAACAATCTCCACAATGTACAGACATGGACGTCTGTCCCCTTCCATTAAAGAAAGACAAACCCTTAACAACCACTGAAATAACAAGAAATTGATCATTAAAATTTACTGAAATTCAACTGATGAAAATGCTTTGGAGGTTAATTGGTTTAATGAAACCGATGATGTTTGGGTAGTTGGTTGAACCCATGTATAAATAGTGCTAGCACCCCCCCCCCCCCCCCCCCCAAAAAAAAAAAAAAAAATCTTATTAGGTGAGTTGCATACTAGGGCTGTCAACTTTAGTCGTTTAATCAGTTGATGCCGTCTTGGTCATTGGTCGTTGGTAGAACACTTGCATATTTTTTTCCACCAATAAAGAAATTTTAATTTATTTAGTCCTTGATATTTATTCCTTTATATAAAATATAATTATCCTATGTTTTATCTCCAACTTTAAATTTTATGTAAAGGCTATTTTGTAACAGCGCCACAGTTTAGTACACCGTAGAACATTCTGGAACCGCATCTGTGTCTGGCTGCGCAACGTATGGATGCTGCTTCACCTTCAGTAAGGAATATAGGTAGTTTTACTGTATTCAGTTAGAACGCTACTTGTGTCGGCTGTAGTTGACAAAATGTCTGGTAGTTTTAGCTGTTATATTTTTTGTAGCGTGTGGTGTGGTCAGGTACGCAATTGTGACTGTCACTATAGACCTCGGACAGAGCTCCTCACTTTGTAGTTAAAAAAAAAACACTTAATTTTCAAAGAATTATATTATTATCGTAGTTTTATGTATTATTGATGTTCTGCATCATGTCGACTAATCGTTACACACTACAGGACTTTGGCCAACTAAACATTTCTTTGGGTGACTACAGCCCTATTGCATACGGATATTTACAGCCTTATACTTTTTGTTTAGATGTTTTGGTGCTAAAGATATGTCCTAATATGTTGAACACAGATGCGCTTCAGCCTCATGCTTTTCCCATCACACCATGTCAGTGTTGCCACTTTAAAGACTTGAAAACTCTTGTTTACAAAAACATCTTCCCAAAAACAAGTTTTCGCTCTTAATTTGAAGTGAGCAGGAACATCAGTAACATGCACGCAGATTAAAACTTTTCCTTGATTTTTTTCTGGATTGCTGCTAACCATTTGCCTTTCCCTAAAGACTTCATTATTACATGAAGGCATGGAGCATGAAATAGGTATTAGCAGTAGTGCTGAGATGCTGAAGGACCATCACTGGAGACCTTTAAACATCCAACATCAACACATTTATTGCTTGTGAAAGAGAATTGGGTGTTGGTTTCCACACGTTTCCGAGCTGTCACCTCACATGCATGCTCGGGGATTTGATGGACACTGAGTCCACCAAAGGGACTTTAGGGATTGCTTGCCTTTGATCCTCTCCCATGACTCTCGATTACCCATCATTCAGCAGGGCTTAGGCCCTGGAGAACAGGCTGGAAAGGGTGGTGTGTTAACATGCGCGCTGATGTACCCAAGAGACACTTGCTTTTTCAACTCAGACCTCATATCGCGGATCACACTGACGCGGGAGGGGAAATGTACATGCGTAAAGCGTGTTCTGAATGTTTGAGCTGAAAATGTCGGACAAGTGTAAGAGAGGTTTGAAATATGTCAGAGGAAGATGTTGAAAACGATTGGAAATCGTATTATCACAGATTATTTTTCTCACTCTGTCCGAAAGGTTTCTACAGACGTGCAAGGTTTTCATCAGAAATGCTCAATATTTCTCAATACTCAGCAAATTTGTGGTTGGTGTTCACCCGGGAAGACTTGACATTGATTTTCCATAAGGTGCGGATGACATGTGGTCTATTTTACCAAACAGCCATGTTATGTAATAAGTCATGATTTCACTGCAGCTGTCACCTGGCACAATGGTTTCTATCTCAAAATGGGGTTAGTCACTGATAACAACCTTTGGCTGTTTTTTCCTAAATCAAGTCTTTTTGTTTTTATTTTAAAGACATTTACTGCTTGAGTTTTGATTCTTTTCATATTTTTCTATTGCAGGTTTCCTTAGCACAGGTGACCAGGCTGCTAAAGGGAACTACGGCCTCTTGGATCAGATCCAGGCATTAAGGTGGATCAGCGAGAACATCGGTTTCTTTGGAGGAGATTCCAACCGCATCACCGTGTTCGGTTCTGGGATTGGAGCTTCCTGTGTCAGCCTGCTTACCCTCTCCCACCATTCTGAAGGTATAACACGGCGGGGGGGGGAGCTTAGTACTGCTGCTTGATAGACTTTTTGATGTAAAATAGAGAAGGGGGTTACAAATATACAACAGTTAAAAGCTGGTATTTGCACCGGCATGACATGAATTGTCAGTCCTTTCAACACTGCTCTGATTTCAAAACACGTGAGTCTTGATATGCACTGCTGGTTTGACTTTCCATGTCTTCCTGCCAGAAATAAATGTGGGATTTAATGTGTCTTTAAAGTTCCTTTGGAAGCAAAGTATAAATAAGAGCATAGTTCAAAAAGAAGAAAGCGTTTCCGTTCTTTTTCCACACAGGGTTATTTATCTGCTTGTTACCTTTAATGCAACCTCATGAGGATATACAGCTCACAATGGTGATGACTTTAATGCTTAATGCAGCACGCATGCTTGTCTTGGACATGCAGTAAACATCTCTCATACTCATCCTTCTCCAATGCATCACTGAATTAAGACAGCATTTTACAGCTTTATACTTAAGTGAATTTTTGCAACAAGCATTTGGCTCATACAAATGAACCTGCTGCGTTGCTGTTGAGCTCCATTTTTGGGTATTAGACTCCAGCTGTGTTGCTGTACAGCCAGATAGTCAGTGCATCATTTCAAACCTTAAATCATTAGTCAGAGGTTGAGCCATAAATCTATACACCGGTGTTTTGTTTGTTTTTGTGTGTTTAATTGATAGCACTGGCGTGGACACATTGTTGAAATGTTATGGCACAGTGTAATGTGGTGAGACAAGAGAGAAAGGTTTATATTTATATCGGATTTCACAGTCTTTTGTTTGCTTCAACTTATAAGGATCCTGCTTTAAAAATGCCTGGTTGGAAGTTTAACTATAAGATTTTACTTATTGTTTTAAAAAAACATAAAGGAAATTGTGTATGTGAAAGATAGAGGTCTAGACTGTGCTGTGGCCAGGACATTTACAGACTGACAAAAACAGCTAGACATATTTAAATTCAAGTCACTCTAGTAAAATTTGGTGCATTAAAAAAAAGAAAAGTCTTGGCTTGCCCTTTATTTCATTGTTTACATTTAAAATAGTTTTAATTAGTCTTTCTTCTGGTTTTTGGTAAAGTTTAGCATTGTTTTTCTCCCAGTATTGTCTTCTTTTGAATTCACTTTCAGTCCAGTACTTTAAGAGGAATGTTTAATGTTTGTTTGGCATAAAATGGAACAAATACGTAAGAAACAAACTTGGGTTGTGTTGAAACGTACCGGACAACTGAGTGAAGGATACAGTTGTGCATTTAGATCTTTTGTGAAGGGTGTTTGCATGTTCTTCTGTGTACATGTAGGTTTTCTGCTGGGACTCCAGTTTCCTCCAACAGACTGTAAATTATGCACGATTGATTAGTTGGTGACCATAAATTGACCCTGGGTGTAAGTGTGTGTGTTTGTCCCCTTAAAAAAACTGCACTGGAACAAGCAGATAGAAACTGAATAAATAGATGGACTGAAGGATGAGGCGTCTTTCAGGTCCCGTTTCAGGTCTTTTTTTTTTTTTTTTTTTTATAAAGATGTGACTTTTAAAAACCGTTTATCTGCTAGATCTGACATTCTTGTTTTGTCCTCCACTTGTTCAAGTTTATCAGTTTTTTTAAAACATACACTGTCATGGTCAAGTACAAGAACTGGGTAAGAAATGAATGAAGAAGCTGGAAAAAGTTACAAGAAAAATGTAAAAAGACCTTCGGAAAGCCTGAAGAACTATTGATGAAGATTTACTTTAAAAGTTTCCCTCCTTAGAAGCAAAATACAGTATAAGAAATGACAAGTAGTTTAAAACTTTTGTGCAATATAAAATCTGTTGTTTGATATTTGATTAGAACACCAACATGCATCTGAATGAGGTCTTCTCAGCTGATTCCCTTTTGGGCCCATTACAATACCAGATTTGTGTTCTGTTTTGCGTTCTCCATTTTGCAATAAAGTGTTACTAATTGCTTTGATTTTCTCCAATGAATGATGACTGCTTTTGGATTGAATTTTTATCATAGATGCCTTTTTTATTCATACTCTATAATGCTACGCTCCATGTAGCATGTTATTATAGTGCTAGTGAAACCATCTCCTCTGCCTTCCAGTAAATTGGATATTACCGGCTCTGTTTTTTCTCCTGAATGGAAATGTATGCCCCACTGATGGGATAAAAAAAATAAAAAAGAACGAGCAAGCAGAAAAAACTTGAAGGGATCTTGCGAAATTGAAACAGGAAGCCTTCTATCACGGCAGGACTCTTGCTGCGAATGTTACCAATGGCAATCAGATTTCACACAGACTCTGTCGGAGCACAGATTGTTGTAATTATAGAAAGTTTAGGACTAGAGTGGGCTGTGGGATGTGACAGGAAATCCGAGTAGAGAAATGCCTTTTTTGCACCTGCTTTCAAAGGCTCCAACTGCAGCAGAAACTGGCGGGATGCTCCTGTTGCCATGACAACGCGATAAACAAGAAAGGGATTTTACAAATTCGGGTTCTGCATATGAGTGAAAATGGAGGTAAAAATCGATAATCAGATGAATCATACACTGTTTTATTAGCACACCTGGTTTATAGTAATGATTTTCTAATCTGTGTTGGCATATTGTTTCATCTTAGAAAGACGTCTTAGATTGAGTTTTACCAGGAAACAAAGTCATAAACAATCAATCTACATTTCATTGAAATGTGTGGTCCCAACTGCTTTTAATTAAAACTTGAAGATCAGTTCTTAAAAACTCAGAGTCTGATATTAGAGTTGTTATAGTTCATATTTATTTAGTTAAGTTCAAATGCATTTGATTGTGCTGTTTTCCTGCAATAAAAGTGCAACTTCACAACAATCCAGCAGACTTTGAATGGAATCCATCCATCCATCCATCCATCCATCCATCCATCCATCCATCCATCCATCCATCCATCCATCCATCCATCCATCCATCCATCCATCCATACATACATACATACATGCATACATGCATTGTTTTATGTGAAAAAATAAATGCTGATGCTCCATTAAAGGTGGTAAAGAGGATTTTGTATCAAATGTATACATCAAATTTACTTTAAAATAATCTTATCAACTTGTAGTGGTCTTGTATTTTTGGTTTCCAAAAGAAAAAGTTATAATATTCATA
This sequence comes from Pachypanchax playfairii, assembly GCA_006937955.1. Lineage (NCBI taxonomy): Eukaryota > Metazoa > Chordata > Actinopteri > Cyprinodontiformes > Aplocheilidae > Pachypanchax > Pachypanchax playfairii. Next base: position 1,617,165 of record SSNP01000110.1, on the reverse strand, counting down.
AATCATAGACCTGGTGGGGTTTGAAATAAAGTAGCCAATAGAAAACGAACCCGTTTCGTTATCTATTGCATGTGCACTATTCCAAAAACTACAAACAGCCGTTGAGCTTCTCATTTGGGGCAAAATCCTCTTTACCACTTTAAATGTCATAAAAATATGGGACAGAAACATGGGGGGTATTTTTATATAGATGAATCTATTGAATCAGTAGTTTTATTGTATAGAAATGACAAAAAAAAGCCAGTTCAAAATCAAATCCACATGAACAAAATTCAAAATGTCATGGAACCACTTTTATTAGCTTCAAGCCTCATGGTGTTAACGTGGACATGTCACGTTTTGTAATGTTTGTGAGTTGGACTTAAGAGTCTAAACTTAAACACACTTTATTGAATAACGAAAGTAAAAGGCTGACGTGCGATGAAAGAAAACAAACTTACTGTAAACCAGATGGGAGGCAAAGAAAAGGTAAAAAGTCCAAAACGGGGGGTGAGACAAGGAAAGAGACGAGCCAGGACGGAGATTAATCACACAGGTAGACGTGACGAAGACGAGCACCGGACAATAAATCAAACTAAACATACAGCCTATATAGTAAATGAACACAAAAGGAGCTAATGACAAGACAAGATACAGCTTGGAGAGTTGAACACAGTAGCGGAAGCCACAATGGTAACAGGAAGCACGGACGATGTCAAAACGAAAGCCGAACAGGAAGGATGATAACAAAATAAGAGCAAAACAGGAAGATAAGGAACGAGACGCGACAAGAGGAGCTGGACAAAGGAAACAGAGGAGGACATGCGATGGAGGGAACAATTAACCCCAAAACAAACCCTTAACTGAGCCCAGAGGAAACAAAACCACAGATGGAAGAACAGAATAAAACAACCCAACTCCAGAGTCACAACAGGACATAAGAAATAACATTGGAAAAAAAGAAAGAAAATAAAAGTTTCTTAAAAACATAACAAAGTGATACGTCCCATTTAGACTGAAGATTTCAATAAGCTAATTACTGTAAAGGTTTTCTTAAAATAAGTTTCTTCTCAGTAAGAGGCCTGGCTTAAACAAACCCATGTCACTTTAACAATATTATCTTATCTTTAATCTGAAAATATGTCCATATCTAGCCAGGTCAACATCAGTTTCCTTCCGCTTTTTCTCTCCCATCCTAAACACCTAGTACGTAGATCCACTTGAATGTACAGCAAGCGATGTGCACCAAACCAGTGGTTAGGCTTTTGAGGCAATTGTTTATTTTTTTTTATCAACAAATAGGCTATAAGCTGTAAACTGTGGAGAGGTCAGAGGGAAGTACTCACAGCTATGGCACCTGCTATCCATCCATTTTCTTCTGTCTATCCAAGTTTGAGTTGTGGAGGTAACAGGTTCAAGAAGGAATCTTAGACATTCCTTCCCCCTAAAGCTGAACCCACCCACCCTACAGAGGAAACTCATTTCAGCCACTTGTATTCACGAGCTTGCTTTTTTAGTCATTATCCAGATTTTATGACCATAAGTGAGCAAAACCCTCATTACTGTAGACAAATTCATTTATATTTGAAACACAAATACTTGAACCCAAAAACTAAACAAAAGTTCACTAAAAATATCAGTAATCTTCTTTTACAACATAAATAAAAAGTCACCTGGAAATACATCATCATTTAGTGTCTCATCATTATTACCAGATAAGTAATTATCATTTTTGGGATTTTTTTTATCTCCAAATATTGTTAATGATGTGACATAACCCATCCCTAGTATGAAATCCCTTTTAAATATGCTAACACTGAATGAGATTGCTGCAATTTTTACACAGACATTCTCCTTTACTGCTTCTACTTCCAGGGTATTAAAACCCAAGAATATTTTTAAAAAGTCGAAAAAGCAAATAAACAATGATGCATATAGTTCTCAAGCTCCCGAGTGTGTTTACCCACAGCACTCCTGTACATTCCAGTACACACTCTGTTATAACTCACTGTGCACATTTTTCATCTAACACACTATTTATGCCTGTTGATGTCAGAGTGACAACTTATCGCAGATGCTCCACACTGCTCCTGAAGGTTATTTAATAAACCGAATCTTCCTATATCACCCTAGCCCTCCGGCCTTTTTCTTTGATTGCTTGCTTCCTCTGGCCCCAGCCTTGGTGACGTCCTAATGTGGGTGTGCTGAGGGCTCCAGTCACTAGGTACATTCATCACACAGCATCTCCCTTCTGGCCTGTTTGAGGGCCTGGACGACCTCTCATCAGGGCTTGATTTTTTTCTTTTTTTTTTATCAGACTTTAGTCCCTAGCCTGCCCTCTGCATCTAATCTCCTGCTTACTGCATCCATCTGTCACCCTACCTCCGAGACAGTAAGAGCATGCAAGGGGACAACATGTTTCTCCCTTTCCCTCGTCTTTGGGTTCTACTCCCCTAGTCCACTGTATGTGTGGCGTGCTGCTATTAATAAGATGGCTTTCTCATCTGCTACGTGGCAAACAATCTAGTTGCACATCTGAGACTTTAGAAGCAAAATGGTCATTAAAAGCCCCGTCTCTCTTGGCAGGAGAGTGTTTTGTTTATTTTTTATTTTTTGACCAGCTTATTAAATGAAGCTCAACAGTGGCATTCCATTAAGGGAAATCACTGTCCTAATCTTTTGCCTTTCTTTTGCTTCAAAAAGAAAACCGCAAAGGAAGTTCAGAAGCAAGGACATTAGCCATTCCTACGTATTATCTATTTGGTATCACACAGGCACTAATTGAACATCTATCTCCTAATAATCGTTATGATTTAAATAGCGAGTAGGCTTCCCCGTGTATGAGGAGAATACTAAGTAGCCAATGATTCAGACATGTGCATTGGCACATATATCTTTCAGCATGCATACATCTTATGCACGAGAATCAACATCTCTGCTTTTCATTGCAAAACATCCATCACATCAACACACTTGCATCAGTGCGTGTGTTCCATCTTTGCATGTTGTGCATGCAAACATGTCTATTCACTCTGCACACATGAAGCTCTAGTGGTGGAGGCGCTGAAGGTCATTTGGTTCCTTTTTTTCCCCTCTCTTTCTTTTCCTGTAAGCAATCAGGATAAAAGCTCTGCTTCTAAGGAAGTGCTCTCCTTTTAATGGAATGTCTTGGACATTAAAGACAGCAAGTGTGGAGGATCCTTCATGCCAATGTCAGCTTTCATTTTTATTAAGACTTCTGGGTTATTGAGGACCATAAATACACATGTTAAATGCTTGGGTTTTATTACAGAGGTGCAAGGAGTACTAAGACTTTTTAATGCAAGACACCTCCCCCCTGGCAAACACTTAAACCCTTTGAACTAAGAGGATTGAGAGGCCAGAGCAACAAATAGTTAGTTTTAAAACAGTTACGTTTGTAAGACCAACAATGGGAAAGGATCACATCGAAGGTAATGAAGATATAGCATATAGTGTATAATAAAGTTCAAAGAGACTAAAATAACATTTCCACTCAAATCAAATCTTGATTATTAACTTCATTCGTGACTGCTGCTCATTTGCTGATGATTTTCTGTCAAGATTTTGCGATTCATGCGATTTCAAAGAGGATGTGATTGGAAGTCATTGTAATTAATGTGGTACTTCTTCCCACTGATTAAGCGAGATACCATGGCTTCCATTAGAGTGATGTTACTCTGATGTAATAATGGAAATGTGAAGCACACTGCCCTGACCTTTAAGATGGAGTATTTTGAAGAACAAAGACCCCGGAGTCATCTGAAATTGAAAAAAATGGACAGAACAGAAAAGAACCACTCTAGGGAGTAGATTTGTGGCCTAGTTGGTTAGCACTGTTCTACCCTACCTGCACATACTTGGTTTTCTCTGGGTACTTTTGTTTCCTCCCACCAATGAGACCCCTGGAGATAGGGACCCTGCAACCCACCCCTATCTTTGTGATCAAGATCAAGCAGGTATAACAGATGGATAGAATCCCTAGTAAAGTTATTGAGTAGCTTTCTGGTGACTTTAGAGCACAAATTGGTGCAAATGTGCTGTTTTCTGGCAGGTATTTAACTCATGAACCAATATCTGATGGAAATTAGACTGACAGCAACATTTCTCCAACCTCAGCTCAATCGGTCTTTGTCAATCATGCTGCTGTTGTGGGATTTAAAGTCTGAAATGCTATAAGCACCTGACCTCCACTCTGACAACTATTTACTATTGTCCATGCAGGCTTCTAGATGTTCTTAGAATAATTTATACAAACATCATTGTGATTCAACCATTAGGAAAATAAAGGAAATGTTGACTTTTGAAAAGTCTTGCTCTCTTTATTTTGCACCTTGAGATGTGATCAGTAATCTAAAGCTTATTGTAGTGAAAATAAAGTGAGGGAGGTCATGGTTGCTGTACTATCTATCTCTACTTTGAATATAAATGTTACTTCTGTTTTGTAACTTTCAAAACAAACATGTGGGTATCCTATCTGAAAGGAAACCCATGGGATCTTCTGCTTATGGATTGGCCTTAAGAGCGAAACATCATACATTCCATGTCAATTGCACAACATGCAACACAAGGGTAGTACTGAAGCCGTCCATGTGGATTTTCCATCATTTGTTGAGTTTAAGTGCCAAAGTACAAAGAAAACCTTGCCAGAACTAGAATATAAATTGGAGTCACTGAGAAAGATAGCTGCACAACCTCATCCTTGGGATGTTATTCATACACAATGCACCTGTCATTGTTGTGCAAATGCCTTATGCTTGAGAGAAACCAGGGACAATTGTCAAAGTTGAATAGACCCCATTTCTAAGGTGTCAAAGGCATTCAGCTACTCAACACTGTAACGTTACCTGCATGCTTGGAGCAACAGAATGCCTCTATCTTGAGGTTTGATTCGGGCTGTTTGCTGAAGGGTGTCTGTGCATCTCAGGGTGTGAAAAGGACCTATATAAGATGAGAGAATGGGGGCGCGCCTTGTCAGGTGCCGTATTCTTCCACCGCGATTGACAAGAGTGATAATTAAAGCAGGAGGGGTGGATGCCATCTCAGTGGAGCAAGAATGCTTGTATTTATTTACGCTGACTACTCAGCTTTGTTGTCTGCCATATACTGTGGCATTCATTGTGCGGGCGAGCTGACTGCTTTTAACAAGTGGCCTCTGTGGCGTTATTCAGTCACTCTTTAAACTGCTGTGTCTTTGACATTGTACAGCGGTACAAAATTGCTTCATTCTTACAAAACAAAAATGACAGATTACTCACCACCTAGAAGGTATTAGTCTTCTTGAACTTGAAAGAAATTGCAAATACCCTAATTCATGCAGCTATTCTTTTTTTCTCTCCCTTCCCTATTCATTGCTGCAAAGAAAAAAGAAATCCAAAGTTGTGTTCAACAAAAAAAAAAAAAAGCAAATGAAGCTCCTTACAGATGAAAACCCAGAGTTTGTATTGTCAGCTTTAGGAATACAGAAAGTTGGACTGTCCATCAGATAGAGCCAGTTTTACCTCTCCCCTGGCAGAAGAGGGGAGAGCAATGAAGATTTGACAAATGGCCCTAAAACGGTGAAGGCAGTTTATTCTGGGCACTCCAGGCATCAGTCTGTCTCAGCTTGCAGCAGGTAACTGAGCCTATAAAGCATGGAGTTATACTGTTAAAGAGACAAGCGGAGGGTCACAGAAAGAGGTAGGGGATAATTGAGTACTTTAGTAAATCCATGCCTCCATCAGCCCAGGTAACAGCTTAAACCATTGCATATAGCTGGAGCCTCACAACTGTGTACGAATGGGTTTGGTTCGCTTAAGCGACATGTGGCAAACTGTCTAAGCAATATTCTCCAAGACAATAGAGTGAGACCCATCTGGTGATGTATCGTTGGGATTGCTTTTGGAATCTAATCACTGCTGATGAACGAGGTGACTACAGAATATGTCATCTGTTGAAGACCTGCAGTCCCCTGCGACGTTGCTGGCAAGTCATTAGTTCAGGTAGATGCCATTTATGAATCATTTTTGATAAATCATTGTCAAGGGTGTATTCATACACCATCTGATGGACAGTGACAGTAGTGCTGTGGGGAAGGGGTGGGGGGGAGTGGCTGTAGATTCTGGCTGTGCATTTGATTTTTTTTTAGGTTTTAGATCAATGAAACCTAAAGCAGCATTGTGTTGTACTCAGACTGTCTCGTCTGTTTCCTGTCTTGATTGGTCTAATGACTTGATGGAGGTTTCTGTCTGTCTGTCTATTTCCATGGTACACTTACATCGAGTGATCTCTGAGGTATCTTCTCCTCTTCCCCGATTCTCATAGCTGTTTCTTTCTTTTTTTCTTCACCCTCCCCCACGACTCTCTCTCTCTCTCTCTCTTTCGTCTTCTCACCATGTCTCCCCCATCTCTGCCTCGATCTTTCTCTGGCACCAGTGTAAAGCATCCATTATGAAGCGATGCATGGGTGTCTGTGTGAGTGGGAGAGAGGGACTTGGCACTCCTCCTGCCCCACCTGCAGAGGAAGCACTGACAGCTGAGCACTGGGGGCTCACCACCCCGCCTCCCACCCCTCTCTCCTTCTCCACATCTCTTCTGACCTCCCTCCTCCTCTCACACCTTCTCCATCTCTTGTCTTCTCTCCAGCCCTCACTGTGTTCCCTCTTACTGAACAAACATTGGCCCGGTATCTCCCCACACATAAGGTTCCCTCATATTATTTTAACCTGTCATTATGTCCATCCATGATTTTCTTTTGCCATCATCTCGGCTTTTGTAAAATGCATCTCACCTTCTTTTACCCATGATTGTCTCTGTTTATCCATTAGGGATTCTGGACCAGACAACAGGGCTGGCTAGAGGTGTCATTAAATAGCCTGTTGTTTCTGTGTATGTCTGCCAGATGAACAACTATGTTGTAATTAGTTGAACTTTCCCCTTTAGTGATGACCATGAGCACTCTGTGTTTAGTTGTTGTTGCTGACAGCTCACCCCTACAGTTAGTTAGGTCAGTCCTCAGGTGCCCATACATCTGTTTATCTCAGCCCAGTAAAAAGGACTCAGTGACTCTGTGTGAACAACAGATGGATTCTGCGTGGAGCTGCTCTGATGGTGCGACATGCTTCGGAGCTCCATTGCATTCCTCGTCATTTTTACAGATTCACATGATCCATTTTGCTACATATATTCTTCTACAGCAGGAAGTCGTCCTTTAAAAAACAGTTCTAGAAGATGCTTCTGAAAGGTTTGTGGAACGTTTTGCCCTCAGTTTTGACAAAAATAAATACCTTGACCACATTGATACATATTTTTCCAAAACCACCACTGTGTACACAGTTTTGTTTCTAGAAACATCTTAATCCATAGGAAAACTCTCAAAACACTGTATTAACTCCAACACTGAAATAAAAATACCACAAAAAACAAGTGATTATGAAGAAAGAATTGATTCATACAAGCACATCACTGTTTTTTTAAAAAAGTTGCATTTTGGCCATCTACACTAAAAGGCTGAGCTGTGATTCAAGACTTTTAATTCTACAAACTGTTTAAAAAATAACATTTAAAGACTGCTAAAATCCAATTTCCATATGGTTTGAAGGCTGAAACAATCATAAAATGTAACAAAAATCCATTTGTGTATTCTCAGAGCATTGTTCCCTTTTGGACAACATCCAAATTAAAACAAATTCTTTTTCACAGCATGACATCATACACATCCATCCTTTTACAAAGACTCTACAGTGTGTGCTCACAAACACGATGTTTCGTACAGGAAAGGTTTCCCTCATGCATGATAAGAAGTGTCACACAGAAAAAAGGAAACATCAGTCCAAGTAATTTGCTATGGGACCAAACTTAAGGGATTTACCTGCGAAGAGCCCAGAACAGAGAAAAGCATTTATGTTCACCATCTGGATTCTTGTCACTGACATAATTTGCATGAGGTGCAAACTGTAACTATCCACCTCATGTGCACATGATAGAACAATCTGAGACATGCTTTCTCAAGCTACAGCCTTTCTATGTTCATTGGTGGGGAGCACAAATTTGCAAAGTGAGCTGTGGAATAAGAGTAACTTTAACTCAACATTCAGAGAAGAAAACATTTAGAAGTCTGGAAAAATACAAAACCTTTAGAAATCCTTCCCAAAATAGCTCAGAGAGGTAACATACACTGTAGATTTATTTCAGCATTAAAAGAGAATAACTCTGCAAATCAAAGATGCTGTTAGGGTTTTTTTACAACTTAAAGGTAATTTTCTTCTCCAGAAAAGGTACTTTTACTTTGAGTTGTCGTGAATTAGATTGTAAACAGATTAAGAATTTACACATCACTGACTTTAAAGATTTTTTTCAATCTTTGTTGAAATTCCAGCTTTTTAGATATAAAACTTTGAGAAGTTGTGCCTTCTGCTGCACCGAGCAAGCGACCTGTTACTACTGATCCATTTTTAAATCTCGTAAAAATGATTGATTGAATGAAATTTTAAAGGAAATTTTACATCTGACTGTATTTTAGATAGATTACATTTTTTACAAAGTCTTTGCTTGCTATCTGACTCTTTAATCTACTTTTACTTTCTTTAGACACTATATATCTCTTTATAGGGTCTCAGTACCGCAACTGGCAAGTGTTAGACTTTACCCCAAATATGCAGTTATCCTATGGTTATTATTATTATTCTTTATTTTTGAATTCATTGCTATTTAGGTTTAATATATTTTTGAATTTTCATCTATAACTTAAATCTTATAAATAATACATTGAAACTCTATAGTTCACTGTGTATAGTGAGTCACAATAAAGATCACAAGTCTGTCCTGTAAATGTGGAGCCTGATGGTTCAAACAATCATTCACAGATCTGGGACTTTAATGTGGAGGAGGACCTGTCTATGTGGGAGTTTTCACTTCCTCTGCTCTCAAGCAAGTTCCTGCTGAATTTCTGGCCTTGGCAAGCGTTTATATTTGTGTATCTGTACTGCCAAGGTTTCTTGAGTTGAGGAGCTGATATGTATGTTTCATATTATTTGTTCTCGGCTCTTGTTTTTATTTCATTCGCTGTGAATATAATTTTCTCATCTTGAAACAACAGGTCCTTTCTGTGAGACTGTCTAATGCTGCCGCTGTAAATCATTCACACCTTTTTAGCTACATCCCAGGCAAGGTGAGAAGAACAAATTATGTTCCAATGCAGCTCCAGGTTTATACTGTGCCCCTTTGTGAGATTTGTGTGCTGTATATCAGCATCAACTGCCCACAAGCAAATGCCCACAAAAGATTACAGTTAGCAAGTACAGCATAATGGACAGCAGTTTAGATACTAAAACTCTGAGCAACTTTTCGCTGGCTGAAAGGAAAAGCCCTCCTGGGCCACATTAACGCCAACATGAGAAGGATTTAAACATTTCTGACCTTGAAAACAACAGGATTCATTTGTAGACATGTAGATTTGAAAGCAGCGGGATCCGTTTGTTTTCATGGTTTTATTTGCTGCATTACAATCCTGAGATGTTCTAAAGATGGGGGATGGGGATGGAGATTTTTGCTGCATTATCTCCTGACTTCTTGAAGGGATTTTTTTTTGTCTTCCACCTCCCTCGTAAAATGTCCAACAGATTAGCAGGAAATACAATGTGGGAACAAATCTTCCGAAGCATCTCTTGTGAATGAACGAGCATGCACGCTTTTGAAAGTAGCTGCACTCTTTCTGCTGGCCTGTGCATTGCTTTCCACTTTGCATATTAATATTTTGGATTGCCATCAAGGAGCCTTAACCATCCCCATTCTCATCATGCTGCATACTGAAGATGGATTTCTACACTGTTCTCCCTGTTTTAAGACCTGCCTTCCCTGTTCAATCAGAATCTCATATCGTATCGCTAAATATGTCAAATCTCCAGCAGAAGATCTTCTATGAATTGTGTTCTGCACTTTCCCCTGAATGTCTTGACGTGCAGGTGTGAAAATATGCTATTTTGAGTTGGAGTACCCTTGTGGGATCTTATACTACATGTAGGATGTTTTAAACTGTGTCACAGAAAATAATAACAAAAACCTCAAAAACATCTTCCTAAGAATCTTAGTTTTTACATCACTGAATGTGTTTCAGCACAATATCCCTGTCAAGATGATAACTTGGCATTTAAACAAAGATTTATGAGGAGATTATGTAAGAAAAACAGAGAGTTGTTATAGTTCATATTTATTTAGTTAAGTTCAAATGCATTTGATTGTGTTGTTTTCCTGCAATAAAAGTGCAACTTCACAACAATCCAGCAGACTTTGAATGGAATCCATCCATCCATCCATCCATCCATCCATCCATCCATCCATCCATCCATCCATTCATCCATCAATCCATCCATCCATCCATCCATCCATCCATCCATCCATCCATCCATCCATCCATCCATCCATCCATCCATCCATCCATCCATCCATCCATCCATCCATCCATCCATCCATCCATCCATCCATCCATCCATCCATTCATCCATCATTTATTGACTGAAAAAAGAGGAATACAACTATACTAAGTTAATAATAAAACTCTAATTAAAAAATGAAAATTGATGTGTCACAGGGTCACTTTGGCTCATTTACTAAAATAATGAAATCCTGTTTTCCCCTCTCAAACGCCTTGTTTCACACAGCGGTTGCACCATATGGTCAGAAGACGCGCCCCTTTTTACTTGTTCACACTCAGTCAAACATCTTGTCCTAATCCAGTCTCCTCACATGTTTTCACTTCACATGAGAACATATGAGCTAAATGTGGAAAATCCTTTAGCTGTCAAATACATGGGATCAGTTAGTTTACCAACCTCCCGTTTAACAGCCACTGTTGATTGATGTGTTGTCATACGGTTCACTGCTGACTGTTTATTGTTTGTAATTCCCCCAGCATGCAGGTTGCATGTCCCACACATTGTCAGAAACACATGGTGCAGCTCTGTGACTATGACAGTTGCTGGTTAAAGGTGTATTAACATCTTTTTCAGGCTTGCAGCTGTTGCACTTAAGAATTTTTTACCTGAATCTCGATGCAGACGTTTGAACTGCCTGTTCGAGCTTTGATGCAGTCCCAGATTTACATCAAACTGAGCATGCAACAGACACCTGCAGCTCTGTCAACTGAAGGTGCTTTGCTGTCAGATTCTAATGCTAAGTCATATTTTGTTAAAATAAAACAAACTCTTAAAGCTGTGTCTCTTGTTTAACCAAAAGCGTTTTGGAAATCATACATCATCTGCAGCATTATGAATGTTGACAAACCCATATGGCATGTCACTAATCCTGATCGATGGATGTTAACGTTGTTCTCACGCTGCACGACAGTAAAACGTTACAAGGCAACATTTCACACACAAAAAAAATCATCACAGTAATTTGTTTACTATCCATTATAAAACCCGTTATTGCTTCTGCCATTTTCCAGTCAGGAACATTATGCAAAGAGTATTTACTTTCCAAACACATCGCAGTGCCGAGTGCACATAAAAATGTCTGTGCTCGCCCTAGTGAGCTATTCTTAGGGTTCCCCTCAGAGCCACAATCTAATTGGAGCCTTGGTTGTCCTATCGGTGAATCTATCCTCTACACAGTCGTTTATGAGGGATGTGAGTGACTGAGACTTGCTGTTTGGGTGTCTGCGTCTGTTCTGCGGCATGTCCCGGGACTCCCGTTCATCGGTGAGGGCTTCATTAGCCGAGGATGGGAGGTGGCTGCAGAGACAGAACAGCTGTTTAGCTAACCACTTGCTTTGTTAGCCAGCCTTCTCCGTATGCTTAACTGCCTAAATCTGTCCCCTAGCTGCTAATAGAATGCTCATTAGGAGAGAAGAGGGAGACTGTGAAACAGCGCCGCTGTGCTGCAGACCTATAGTTTCTCCTGCTCCTCCTCTCCCTCTGGTCTCTATTAAAAAGCTTTGCAGAATAAACCTTCCCTGTAGCTCAGCTCTGTTTTCAGCTTATGTCACCCTATGACCCTGACCCATAGGGAGAGGCAAGCAGTGTATGGGTTCCTGGGTTCTCCTTAGAGACAACTACCAGCATCTGCCACATCAAATTGCATTCCTCGCTACAAGAAAGAAACAAGATAACAAAATCCCAGAGGACAAACAGGTGTATATCCATGTTTTCTTTCTCCATATATTTCCCCCAAAGCAGGAAGATGTTAAATTATTCAAACAACGTGGATTGAATGGCTGCAGTTTGTCAGGAAACCAAAAGAACAAGTGTATTTCTTTGTGCAAAAACTGATGAAGCTGGCAGGGAGGGTTGAAAGCTGGGACATCAGAGGTGGCGCTGTGAATATCTGACGCCATTCACTGAAACAGCTACAGATCAGAGCCAGAAAGTCTTCATCCGTCCAACCCCCCCCCCACCCATACCTCCACCCCACGTCACAGCCAAAACACATCTCTGGCAGTAAAAAGATGGCCCGTGTTTGATTCAAATTCAAACAGGAAAACGTGTTACCATGGAAGTACTTTACCGAATTAACACCGGCCGGGCACAAGCCCTCACATTGTCCTTGCAGAAACGCTGATAAACAACATGCACAGCTTCACGGTGAGAGAGTGAAGTAAAAAGCAGTGTGTGGTGACAGTGATACACTCCAGGCTGCTCACAGTCAATGACAGAAACTGTCCACTCGGCTGTCACATGGAGTCGCACACAGGAAAATTCTCACTCGTCTGTAAAAACACTTAGATTGTTCAACATCGTTCGAAACAGCAGAGTCTTTAAAGGACTCTAAACTAAATAAACATGGTGTATAACAGTTTTAGACCATAGATAGTGAAGTATCTTATTTTATAAATAAATAATTTAAAGCAAAAAATAATTATTATTCATTATAGTAATATAGAGATTGATCTAGGGCTGCACGGTGGGGCAGTTGGTAGAGCTGCCATGTAATGAGAAGGTCCTGGGTTCGAATCCGGGCTGCATGGAGTTTGCATGTTCTCCCTGTGCATGTGTGGATTTTCTCCGGGGACTCCGGTTTCCTCCCACAGTCCAAAAACATGCAAGTTAATTAATGCAGGTTAATTGGTGACTCTAAATTGTCCCTAGGTGTGAATGGTAGTGTGCGGTCCTGTTATGGACTGGTGACCTGTCCAGGTTTTCCCTCACCTCTAGTTTAGTTTAGTTTAAACAACGTCTCAGAAAAGGTGTGATTGTCCGTTCCAACTGGTGGTCGAGCTCATGGAACTGCATCTGGTTCTGGCTGTTGAGGTTCTGCCTCTGAATCCATTCCAAGGGCCAACAACTTCCCTAAAACTAAAAATATCCACTGCTAACATCCTCGGTGTCAAGGTGCAACATCAGTTAGAGTTGGTTGAAAGACTCAGCAATATTTTTAATTAGAGGTCAACTGATTTTATTTATTCTACAGTTGATTCTGATCTTAAAGAGGCCATTTCACTTTATGGTTATTTCTTAAGTATTAACCAGTAATATGAAACATTTTATATCTAAAAAACGTCAAGAAACACTTATTAACAGACCTTTCAATCTGTCTGCATTAAAATTCGGGTGGTTCCGGCTCCTTCCGTCAGGCCTCGAGCAGCAGCTCGTTCATATTCAATGTTTGAATTTGCTGGACTCAGATTGGCTAACAAACTAGCCTATGAGATCAAGGTATACTGTTTCCTGCCCCGCTGCGCATGGCAACGTCAGACGTCGTCTCTTCCTGTTTGCTACGTCTTATGCTACAGCTTTTAGCCAGCAGCATGCTAGGCGTGGTTTCAACTGCGGGAGCTGCTGAATACTAATGAACAAAGGAGTTGTGACGTAACAGATACAGGCCGTTCGAACTCGGGAGAACTCGGGTTTTATCTCCACCTGCGTAGTTTGAGAGATTAAAACTGAAAGAGGAGTCGTTGACCTGTTTTCACACCAACTATGAAGGTAAGAACACCTGTGGAGCAAAAATATTCAACAGAAACCTCAGAAAAAACATTTTTAATGGAAGGGCCTCTTTAAAGTACTTTAGCTTCCCTGTTGATGAGGTCTAGGTTAGGATAGAGAGGGTTCAGCAGTTATTCTGTTTTAATTGAAAAAAATGCAAAAGTTAGTATAAAAAACTAATTTATGGTGTATTTTATTCTATAATAGAACAATATTTTACGTCTCGACACGTTGCTTCATTTTTTCATCTGTTTTTTGTGTTCAAAAACTGTGTGACATTAATTTGAAATTAAAATGTTTTTTTTTATAAGGTGTGATTCTTGTGTAATCAAATCATTTTCCTACTCATATTAACACACGTTGTGAGGTCTCACTTTTGGTGAAAGTGTTAAAAAAAATTTCATTTTTTTAAACATAATTTAAATATTTCAAATATAAATATCTAAGGATATAATAAACTTTTCTTTTGAACATATTTTAACATTTTGGTACTCTGAGATCTTTGTGGTTCAGGTTGTTTGGCTGTAAAACAGGTCCAAACCATCAGTCCAGAACCACTGTGCTCACCAGTGGAGGTGCTCTTGTTTGGATTTTCCCAAGCAGCAAGAAGGAGCAAGAGAAGCTTGAGATATTTTGTCAAGCATTTGCTGCTGAAGTTGTATTTGCCTGACATTGAGGTGATAAAGCATGCCAGCTTGTGGCCTCGCTGATAGACAAGAACACTCCAGCAAACATTTCAACACAGACTCACATCAATACTTCTCAAACAAATATATATGTGCACAAACACTGGGATATTCATTCTGAGCACACAGTATGGCAGATCAAAACCCAGGAGATTGACTGGCATTAAAGGTTGTCCTGGGTAAATAACCCCCATCCACCCCTCGTGCTTAACTAACCCAGACACACAAATCTACACGTACACACACACTGTGTCTGTGTGTACATCTAAGTCCACGCTTCCTCATGTAGCTACAGCCGTCTGCCCAGTGGCACTGGCTGCTAAAGGAACAACAGAGAGAAGAGAAAATAAGAACGAAGCAGAAACAGAGAGATGGCAGTGAATGGCATGTTACCATGGAGAAAAGGACAAAAAAAAACCTCGCAACAATGGAAACCGTGCACTCTTGTACAAGATATTTTTTTCTTCTATGCAGCCTACAGACGGGTTTGAATGTAAAAGACCAATAATCTGAAGTGTGACTGCTGAGGCAGAAAGAAAGGCAACTATCGAATGTCTTTCTTACAGTCGTGAGGCAGACACACAATTCTGAGAGAAGAACAGAAATTATACCAGAATGCAGATGGATGTTTACCCACAAGGACCCAAACGACAAGAGCAAACAGGAAGACAGTAGTGAGCACAAACAGCTTGCTCACACACACACACACCTTTATTACACACATATATACAGTATATATATATATACACACACATATATATGATGTATGTATACACACACACGTGCATGTGCAAATAAATAGTGAATGAGGCTGCCAGGATAGGGACTCACCATAGCTCAGCTCGCAGCTCTTTGCCCTTGTGCCGAGACCTCGGCCTGTCACTCTGTGTTTTACTCCCTGCACCACCACTCCACTGCAGGGAGCCAACACAATTTCGGGTATTGAGGTGGTACAGAAACCGTCCACCACTACTCATTTGGCCTTTTCAGAGCTTGACAGAAAGGACTGGAGGTAAAAATACATTGCTGCCTGTCCTGCCAAAACAGAAAATGGCTGGAGAGCTGAAGTGGGAAGAGAATGTACAGAACTGTATATAGTGCTTGTTAATAGAAATAAGGTTGACACTGTTGGCAAACACTGGGATGCTCCTGGTTTTTAAAATGTACTTATTTATTTTTTGTCAAAATTTCAATATTATTGTACCATATAGAAGAAGTTATTGCAGATATTAAATCCTGGTCCACTGCAGTTTGTGACAGTTAATTTCAGTCACTGGTGAAGCTTCTGATAACAAACTGTCACATTTCAATATGCCACGTCATGTTTATCTTTACAAAGTTGGTAAATATCAAGGTAAATTTCACTATTGGTGTCAAATACCCAACAATCCATCAGCTGACTATAGGCACACACAGATGTGTTGGGATTTGGAGGAAATAATAGCACTGCAGCCATATCGTGATCTTTTGAAGTTCATGTATATTTGATAAGGCCTGCCAGATGTAGCCTCAGATGTGTGGCTGTGTATCAGCAAGCTCTCTCTCTCCCCCTTCCTCTCTCTCTCTTCCTCACTGTCATTGAGCTCACAGAAACTAGATTTTATCTTCGGTCCAAAATTTAATACATGAGCTTTTACTGTATTTACTCACAGTTACTGAGCATCATGAGCCAACAGACCCCAATATAGGGGTGACAGAGCAGCACACAATGTGGTTAAATGAAGCACTTTGGGCTGCTGAACTGTTCCAAAAGCCATTGATGGACCAACTCCATTAAAGATGTAGTGGTTGCTTCACTTTATGGCTTCAAATGGTAATAAAAGAATGAAACTGACAAAAAGTCACTGATAAAGTTTATTTAAAGCAACAGTTCAGACCTTTTTGAAGTGGTATTCAGAGGAAAGGTTATGAACAAATAATGTCTCACCTGTTACCGATAGTTCTTTGAATTAACACAGTTTTAAGAAACGGAGATTAAATCTGATCAGACAGATAAGCTAACGGTTTGTCCAAGGTGGCTAAAGTCAAAGTTGATTAATGCTATAATTACTGTAATCCCAAATTTTCAGAACAATAAGTGTGAACATTTTTAATAAACCTTTCAGTTGGCAATGTTTTGATATTATATATTTAATTTAAATATATTTCCATGGTTATTTGCAGCAATGATAAGCAGCAGAGCAACGATAAGCTAGCTATCACTTGTGGTTCTATGTGTATAATTTTTGGCTTGAATATCATAATATTTCTGCTGGAATTACTGTTTAATCTAAAATTATCTGTGATGTAAAGGTTTACAAAATAGTGTTAGCATTAGTTTCTATTACATTTTTCAGATTGTTGTTTTAATTTGACAGCATCTTCTTTGTAACGTTCCCGCTGTGACGAGCTGGTAGCTAATCTGTCTAGCCAGAACTAATCTCTATTTTTCCAAACTGAGGCTGTTTACAGAGCCATCCAGGGCAGATAAAATGTTAATTTTTCCATAACCTTTCAACAGAAAACCACTTCAAAAGATCTGAATTATTTCAAGGTTTTCAGTTTTTGCTCTGACTGGTCAGCATGAGGGAGAAATCTGTCTTCAAACTGAATTGTTTCTATTTTATACCAGTTAGAACAGTCAAAGTTTTAAGAATTTAAATTCAATGAAATAACTGAAAGCCTTTGGATTCAAAAGTGCCCATCTAACATGAAATAGGCTCTGAAATCTTTGTATGAGTCACCCAATACATTAAGATGCCTGTGCCTCTCTCGCAATGAATGCAAAGTCACAGTTAGCATGCGGAGTGCTATTTTCCAAAGCACAAAGCTTGGTACTTGTCTTGAATATTCCCTTAGGGACAATAGCACATACCAAGGAACTTTAAGAGACTTATCCACTTTTTCCTTTTTATTCTACTCTTTGTTATCCTCCCATGACCTTCCTTTACTTCCCCTGTCCTTTTATGGTTAACACTAAATACATGATAGATGCTGACAATTTAGTTATACACCTAACTGTTTGTCTTGCCAAAGATGTACAGTATCTTCTTGTTTATGGATGTGTAGTCAGCATGCTTTTGTTTCAAAAGGGGGCAAGACTGAAGGATCTCAGGCTGATGGAGACCCTATTCAACACATTTAGAATCTCGCAGTACATTTACACGCAGCCAAAAAAATTCAAATTATTGCCTTAGTCCGACTGAAATCGCTCTTATGAAATGCATGTATACACCTTAGCTTGACTCTGAAAAGTCAGACTAAGCTACCCAGATAATTCGATTGGAAATTTGAATTTCTTTGCATTTAAACAGCCATTTTGAGAAACAGAGCTATCTGGAGTTGTGTGATGATATAATCGCCACAAGACTGCGTGCGTCTGACGTGCAATAGCATCAAACAGTTTGTAACAAATGTACTGTGCTGTAGCGCTGTTGTCGACCATTTTTTACTCAGTTTGCTTCAATTGGTGGTTCTTTTTGTGACGCGAAGTAATACCACACGAAGAGTCGCATATCGCCACCTACTGGAACGGTGGTGAGTGCACTTTTTTCAATAATTTGCTTCTCAGAGTGACATGTAAACTCAGTCTGAGCTCTCAACGGGGGGTTAATCCACTAGTTTGGTTTCTGCCAATAGCTCAGTTGACTGCACTCATCTCAGCAGACCAGAGTATTTTCCAATCAAAATAAAAACATTTTATTGGATTGATCTCGACTGATCCTCGCTGACTTCAGTGCTGCTGCACAAATAGCTCTTAATTGTTGGGATTTCAAGTTGATTTGTTCAAGAAGAAGAAGAAGAGCCACTGTTGTCAGTAGGACTTTTCAAAGCCATTTTTACAACAGAACATGTCATAACTCAATTGTCTTAACGTCCACTTACAGTAAGTGGCTGCGGTGGCTAAAGCGTCTGCCACAGTAATTGACTCAATGGGATTTTACAGTATGAAACATGAGGCAGGGACATAGTGCTCTCCAGGGATAGGCTGTTGTGACAGTGCTGCTATCTCTCCTCTGTGTTTCTCTCTTAAAACGTCTTCTCTCAACACACACAGAGGTATACAAGCACACACGCTCGATAAATTCACAGAACCAGCTGCTTTCCTCAGAGCAGGTAATTCCACAGTCAGGAGCAGGGATCACGTTCCATCTCAAACCCGACTTTGGTTCTCCGTCGTTAATATGATGGTGATGAAAACAGAGAAGGAGTCTCGTATTCCTCCTGTCTTTTCTTCTGCTGTTTGCACAATTTCCTGCTTTGAATAAAACAAAACATGTGTGGCTTCTGGCTGGAGGGCTACTGGCACAATGGGCAGAGCGAGGGAAGAGTGGTGTCAGAGGAACACACGGAGTGACACAGGCACAGCTAGAAGAATATGTTTAAGCAGCTGGAGCCAGAACCCAGCTTGGCACATTTATGGACGGTGTAATAGTTAATCAGGTTGGACACTGCTGCTGGTGCAACCGCTGACCTTAAAAGCAGGGAAGGTCTTCTTGATTGGAAGATTGGTGGTTTCTGGAGGCGAGCAGGAATTACAGCACATCTAGAAGATTTTATTTTTTTTCTAATACTATCCTCTAGTTCTGGATCATTAATGGTGGCTTAGATTAAAAGAGTTGTTTATGTTACTACCCACTAGGTGCTCTGTGTGTGGTGCCTAATGAGCTTCCTGAACTTTACATGCGCCTGTGTGTGCGTGAGATAGTATTTATGTGGGTGTGTTGCATACGTGCCTGTAGGTATTCTCTCTTTAAGCCGGAGAAAGATTTGACTTCCCTGGAGAAACAAATTATGTTTCGAGGATGCACACATGTAACAAGGCAAGCAGAGCTGAGTTCTCTGTCTGCATGAACACCATGCAAGCACCATTTGCTTGTATGCAAGCTTCAGTCAGTTCAGGGACATTTTTCTTTCTGAAACATGCTCAAAGGCTTGTAAGCAAGTGGGTTTTGGAAGAAAAGGGCCAGAGTAAGCAGTAAGTTTACACCCACGTCCTGCTTTTAGACGAGCTGTGCGTATCCATCTCTGCTTCACCTCTGTACCACACACAGCTCACAGCTATTTGCTTCTGCAAGACTCAGGCACTTACAGCATAGACCTGGGTCTCTCTTTCTCTTAATCTGTCACTCTTTCTTAGCTTCCCCTGGACGTGGGGGGATGTCCACCTTCTACGGTAATTTGTCTGTCAGTAATGCATCTATGCCCACTCTGGCTATCTTTGTCCCAAAATGAGTTTCCGTGATCCCATTTGGCTTTCCCACACAAAACGTCACCAAGAATAGATGCGTCACACCCTTTCTTTCATATTCTGTGGCTGAACTGTCTGATTTGTGATTTGTATGTGACTCTTTGAGTTTTACATCAAGTTTGCTCTCGTAGACTTATAGAATCTGCTTCCTTTTCCTTGAAGTCATTGACATTTTTGATGTTTGTTGACATAAATATACATATATTGTTTGTATACAAAACATACTGTACAAGATGTGTTTTTATTTGTCATGTCATTTAAACAGTATAATCTGGGTAGCTGTGGCCCAGTGGGTAGAGCGGTCATCTTCCAATTGGAAGGTTGGCGAATCCATCCTGGCGTCCACCGCCACATGTCGAAGTGTCAAATACAGGACATTTACCATAATCAGAAAGTACCTGAAGTTTGCAGACCTCCACCAAGCAGTTAACCTCCCTCATAATATGATCTCACGCTAAAAAAAGGACAATCCCTTGTTCCAGAATGCTGCCAAAATTGAATCTATTGGTCCTTATGCCATTCCCAACCTGTTTTAAAAATTTCAGTCTTATCTGTTCATTATATTTCAAAATCTTTTGTTAAAAAATAAACCCTTTCTCCAGATGACAGATCAGTAAGCACATTGGAAGGTGGCCCACAGATCAACATAATCTCTGAAGCTGAAGAAGCTGACCTTCCCACACTTTCTCACCGCCCCTATCTCTGTCTCGTGGCTTAGATCAGGTAATAATGGTCAAGGACACTCAGGGTACACAGCAAGCGTCTTCCTCTTTGCTCCAGTCCTGCTGGACCATCAAGCCGAAGGTATTTCTATATAGAAATGACCCTAACTTTAAAAAAAAAAAACATAAATCCTTTACTTTATGCTCCAGGTCTTACTGCAGAATAAAATAATCCATATTTTTCATCCTAAAGATGAATATTGACAAGATAAATGTGATAGTATAATCGTTCTGCGCTGTTACCCTGCTCAGCCAACGGCTTTGTTGCCCAGATTCGGTCTCCTACCTCGGCTCATTTTGTTTGTCTTTGCTCGGTCAGGTGCCTGTCTTCCCAGCAGTCTATACAGCTCCTCTTACACAACGGGGAGTCGTCAGTCCTCCACACACTCTGTTGAAGGCTTCTCCTATTCTTCAACAACTCCTTACCATATCAAAGCTCATGGAGACGAAAACATGTGCACAAGATTTCCACTCATTCTGAAGCAAGAGTGGCCTCTTCATCTTTGTGCGCAGTCATCTTTGAGCTAAAGAAACAGTGCAGATGAGATGTAAACTGCAGCATGCATGTTTTGAAATGACAAGCATTTGTTTCACTGCTACCACACAGCAGCTGCACATTTCTCAAACAAAATCCACTTTCTGTGGGAGCTAAAAGCACCAATCATTTCCTCTCACCACACTGATCTGAAATCTATTTGTGGACACAGTAGGAGAAGAGAGGGTGGAAATCAGAAAACATCTTGAACATCTTGTCTCATTTAATGAGATTAGCAGAATCGCTTACACAGTCCTGACATGGATATGCACAAAAATAAGCTAGTAATAACTTATTATTATCTAATTTTTTCCATTGACAGTCGGTCAAGGTTCGCTGACGGTGTGTGAGCTGTTGTTTTTGTGTACGCAGCCAACAGAGCATCCTGAACTCTGCAGCAGTGCTTGGTGAACATCGCCTGAAATGCTTTTGCACAAAAAGAGCCAGGAGTAGAAGGACACAGAGATAGCATTTTACGCTTCTCCGAGGCTGCAACATTTGTGACACATGCATGAGTGCAAATGGAAAAATTCACCATGCAAGTTCTCTCTGTCCTTTAGTATGGAAGGATGCCTGTAGGGAAGGAAATAAATCAATTCACTGCAAATGCATACATGTGTGGTCATAGTCCATAAAACACAAGAAACAGCTCAATGGGTTGTAATTGTATAGGAAGGACCGTTTAAATATTCCTGAGATCAATAATGAAAAGGTTGTTCAATGATTCTTTGTTGATTTTTTTTTTTTTCTTATCCCGGACTATTGCTTTTCTTAATAACAATAAAATATTGTTGCATAATTTATATTTCTTTGAAAATGTCAGTTAGAAAAAAAAAATGTTGGACACACTGTAATTGTTTCATCCATTAAACACATTCCCACATGCTCTTCTGGCTTCTGACAAGTACAGCAAAGTGCTTAAAAGCTGCCCTAACCTTTGTTTAAGAGTCAAAAGAGATGTTATTTAGCTTGTAGTAAAGAGTGTACTGTATATTTATGCTTCTACTTCCTTCTGTGGCCTCCATAACTCAATCACAGGAGATAGTCAAGTAAGTAGCTGCATTATCCAGCTCAGAATGTCAGATCCAATTTGTTACAATGAACAAAAACAACACAGAAGCAATAAAAACAAAGTTTTGACGATCAAAAAAAGGAGCGTTTGAAATTTCAGCCTAATCGGCTTTACTGTAAATGTCAATGTACACGCTGACTGGAAACGTCCCAATCGGGTTCAAAGAAAATTTAATTTCAAGAACTAGTCAGTCGTTATTGTTTGAGGTGTGGTGTGCAAGCCTGTGAATGGTGACCGGATTGATGAGTTTAACGAGGAGCTCAGGCCCCGTTGTGCTGTTCGAACAGACCAAAGGGAGGTCGGAGTGTGTGATGATGAGGCCTGGAGTGTGTGGTATTGACCAGTGGTTGTCACCTCGTGATTAGTTGGCGATATCACACTCGCTGGGCTCAGAAGCTCATCGATCCTCAAACCTGGGTACCAGCCATCAATATAGGGGTCATTTTTATCCTCTGCTGCTGTTGCCTCCTCTTCCTCCTCTTTTTAATACCATTTTCCCATTTCTTCCTCTCCTCCTTCACTAATACCAACATCCTTCCTCTCCCTTCTTCTATTCACTTTTCCCTCTCTCTCTCTTCTGTTCTACTTTCTCGTTCGCTCCTTCTTCCAGTCACCCACCCTCATGGATCAAACTCTTTATCTGGTCTAAGCCACAGCCTGCAGGCAAGCAGGCAGTCTCTACAGAGGCTAAAGCAGAAGGCCGGCAGCTTCAAACAACATTATATAGGGCTGGCATGAAGCATGTCTCATACTGATAGATAAAAACACTGGCCCCTCAGACACTGTCTTTTTATGGGCTTGATGAAATACAAGAAAAGCAGTTCCTGCTGTTTCTAGCTTCACTTAAACACTGCTGTGATACCTCATGGACTGTACGACAGACTCACACTTTCCTACAACTTATGCAAAAAATGCACATTTGTGCCGTGATCAATGCAAAACAAAATTGTCTCCTTGAGGACGATGAATTTCTTTTGGCAGCC
The DNA here is from genome assembly GCA_006937955.1 of Pachypanchax playfairii. Taxonomy (NCBI): domain Eukaryota; kingdom Metazoa; phylum Chordata; class Actinopteri; order Cyprinodontiformes; family Aplocheilidae; genus Pachypanchax; species Pachypanchax playfairii. The sequence continues at coordinate 1,594,042 of SSNP01000110.1, read as the reverse complement.
ATCCCATTGGATCAACTCATAGGAAACATTTTTCTGGGTAAATCTGGTAGCAGTAATATATTTGAGGCCATAAAAGAACAGGAAAAACAAATAGCGTATTCAATCAAATCCAAGTTTGGGGCCATTTTATGACATTTTTCATTTTCAACATCTAAGCAAACAGGGATTACTTGATGAATGTTCATTTTGCCTGGATGTGTTTGAACTTAAAGTATCTCCCTTTAATCCAAAAGGAAACAGTAGTAAATGACACCCAGGAAAAAAACTCAAAAAGTGCAGACGGAAGTGTGCAGCTTGCCTTTTTATCCTGATTTCATCAGCATTGCTTTGAAGATGACAAGCCCAGTGTTTGGTGGAAATTTTAATGGAACGAGAAAACAATGTAGGTGTTGTTTCAGACTGCCAGACCAACATGAAATTACCCGTGGACTAATGCATGATCAGACCAGAGGCACTTGTGTTTAAGTGGATTCAGCCTGTAGGCTGTAGCCATGGCGACAGCAGTTTTAACCCCGTGTTATGAGATTGCAAGTGGCCAGGACTATACAATTAGGTAAATTTCACAAGTATTTATATCCTAAATAGAATTGATTTTTTTTTTCACATGGGGTTCAACAACCTTAAATATCCTCCTAATTGACAAAAACTTTAACATTGTTCATTACTAAAAAGAGATTAGAGCTAACAGCTGAAAAGGGAAGAAAACAAGAGTAATAAAATGCAACAAAAGAGGCAGAGCAACATTTATTGTTTTTAGCTGAGTGCTAGCTTAGTTTGACAGCAGATGGACGGGACTGTTTTTCATCCGAGGTTTTGTGTAGTCCACGGGAGATTTGCTTACAGTGAAGAGACGGTGGAGGTAAGATGGCTCAGAGGATTCAAGCTCCGCTGAACGCAGGCTTATGCCTAATAATCAGCAGGGAGGGACTCAGCATGGCCCCTCGGAAAAGGAGTCAGGGAGAGAATCCGATAGCGAGCAAGAAAAAAGCAGAGCAGAGGAAAAGATTGTACGAGAGAGCTAAGATGTAGTAAAGAAGTAGTGCGTGTAAAATAAAAAAAGAAAACGCACGTTCCCGTGGTCACGTTATTCCTTCCCTCTGATGGCTTTAGAATTTTGATAAGATTCTGCCACTTTACATATTCTTGTTAGAAAAATTGAGATAATGACACAATCAAAACTTTCAAGGTCATCAAATAAAGGTCACATTCATTTTTTTTTGTAGCAGGATTCAGGGACAGACGGATGCTTCGGAGAAATTTGCAAGCCGTTGGATATTTTACGGGACAATAATTTAGGATGCTAACTCACCATGAACAGAGCGTCTTCTTCCATTAGCACAGATGAAACATTCACCAAAGCCTGTACGGTAGTTACTACATCATACCATCCACTTTCCGTCTCATTAGTATAAGCACTTTATCCATATTGCTGTTGTCAAAACAAGACCTGAACTGCTTTTCTTTTTTTTCTTTGTTGTCGCCTCTGGGTGTGTGTAAGTGTGTGTTAACAAATTTAGAAGTCATCCTACCACAAGGTCGAGCTTTTTTCTCATCTGTGAATTATCTCTACAAGCCACTCCACCAATCTAGGGTCTGAATTTAACGGGTGGGGGGGGGTTAGCGCGGTCGAGGTCAGCAAACTGCAGCGGCTGCAGGGCAGCACGACAACATTTAAGCAAGGGCTCAATGAGTGATTACCCTGCAGCTCCAGTCATAATTCAGCGTGACCTCAATCTGCCTGCGACACCACCGTTTGATGGATCTGCTCACAGTCTGGGTGTCAGGCTCTCGCATGTCAAACACAGGCCGATAACGATAGGGCTATCTGTTGCTTTAGCGGAAATAAAACACCCTCAGATATGAATGCAGCACAAGCGTTGACCATTTTTCCGTCAAGAGCCTTTTAATTCATACGGATGTGGAGCGAGTGATCGCTCGCTACCTCCATGTCAGAGTGAGACAAAACAATGACACAAATGGTTAACCCTCGGCGTGGTGATGTCTGTCATCTGTCGGCCTATTCATCATCTCTGTGACTTATCAATCAAAGTCAGCATACATGCACTCATAGTTATATACACCTCCCAGTGTGGATAATTAGTGGATTCCCTCAGTGGGTGATAAAGCCTTTGCTCATCTCTCTCTCTCTCTCTGACCTTCCCCAGTGAGCTTCCTATCACAGTGGGGCTCATCACACACAGCTCTAATACATATTTATTGGCCCGCTGACAGCTCATGTGCGCTGGATTTATATGTTTCTTGACAAACAATGGTAAAACCTCAGTCACTCTTCTGCCCTTTTATCACCCAAAGCAGGAATAAATCTAGTAATGTCAACTCCTTCCACTCTGGGCCATTTTAAGGTTTGGGAGCAGGTAGAGACCCGAACCGGGACTTTCTTCAATTATAGGAAAGGATTTGATATGTCTGTCAAATCACCTTGGCAATCACAGAAACAGGAACTTCTCCGCTGGAAGCCATTTTTCCTACAGCGCACTTCTGATCAAAGATGTTCCAAAAGTAGCTGTGGCATCGCTGGCAGGCATTTGGATTCAGGACGCTCTCTCTGCTCCAACGACTGCTTCTGTTTGCGCAATATGAGCTGAGACACGGAGAGAGGCAATACCACTAAAGAGCCCTGGGAGGAGGGGAAAAGGGAAGGCAGGAGAGGAAGAGATGGGAGAGATGGTGAGATTAAACCCCAGCTCTCCCCTCTTGTCAGCCTCCGAGCGGCCATCTTTCATCCTGCGCTTGCCCCTCGAACGCTTTCAAGTGGGTGAAACCCTCGACATCTGCTTCCGCTCTCGAGGACATGGTGCAGACCTCTGTCCCGCTGAGCTGCACAGCCACAGGACAGCTTGAAGGGCACTGTGGGGGCAGGCGAGGCTGATGGTCTCATTTGTGAAGAAAAGAAACACACATGATGCACAAATCAAATAATCCCTCACTTTGAAGACAAGTGGAAAAATAAACAGGGATTAATTACATCAAATTTCAGATTTATACTCAGAAATATTTGTTAAAAACACACGTGGCTGATGAATAAAGTCAAGACAGAAACCTTCCAGCAGTTTGCCTACTCAAACACATCACTCACCAGCCAAAAGAAAAATGTAAATAGCTCCGTAAATAAAGACTTTGCCCTCACTGAGAAGGAATAAGCCCCCCGCTGCTTCTGATTAAGACAACCAAAGTGATATATTCGTCATTTAAGTCGTCTGTTTATCTCATGAGCACAAAGATCTGAACGCTTTAATGCTGAAACATCACAAACCGAGTATCCACGACTGTGTGTGGGTTTGTGTAATGACTGTTTTTTTTTTTAAGCGTGACATTTTGGGATCATTTAATTCCATGTGTTTTTGAAGATCAGGAGTTTATTCTCATTCTTTGACTCCAGCAGTCACAGCGTCATTAGAAATAAGGTCGTACGGTCAGGTGGTCTGAGTTTCACCTTTGGTTTATTGTCTAGGTTATTAAAACAACAGTTGTTCATTTGAGCATCATGTCAGGAGGTAAGAGGAGCCTTAGAGAGTCGCTGATCCAGAGAAGGCCTATTTTATCTTTTTGGCTATGAGGGGAATTTTTTATACACAATTTAATAATTCCCATGCAAAATGATATTTGCTGTACTTGATCTACACCTTGGGGTGACAAATTATACTAAATTTAATTTTTCACTGTTACTAGAATATATTTGATTCCCTGGAGCGGCCTATTTCTGCATCATTGTTTCTGAACCCCACAGCTTCTGAAAACCCACTGATGCACGAGCGCAAAACCACCAAGTAGGTTTTTACAACACTGTACATGTTCTCCTGACTCTTAGTTCAACATGTGTCTATTTTTGTTAGAAACAAGCAGCAGTTTGTGGTCTGCTGTTCAGTTCGGCCTTTCATTGTGTGCCAACATGCTTCACTCTGTGCAGCTTAGTTCTTATTATGTTTCTGATGTTATGGTGTGTATTTCCTGGCAGGTGTCAGATTTCGGAAGTATATATTTTTGCAGGGCTTTGTAGAAAAGCAGGTGCTTGGTGTTGCAGTTGCTTAACACTGTTGCCTCTCAGCAAGAAGGTTTGAGGGACTTTCTGCACGGAGTTTGCAAGTTCTCTCTCTGGAAGTGTAGGTTTTCCCTGGACACTGTGGTTTCCTCCTACTGTCTAAAAACATGCACGTTAAGTTAATTGGTGACTCTAAATTGAGTTTAAGTGTAAGTTTGTGACTGGTTGTTCCTCTTTATGTGGTCCTGTGATGGACTGGTGATCTGTCCATGGTGCACTCACCCAATTCACCCTATGACTGCTGGAGATTGGCATGAGATCGATGGATGAAGTCATCAAAATATTGGTAATTTGAGTGTTTCATTTATAATGTATCTTTTAGTGCATTATGATAGGGGGTCATCTACTGCAGTGGAGTCAAGTCCAGGTCCTAAAGAGTCTTTGTCCTGCGTGTTTAAGTTGTTTTCCTGCCCAACGCACCTGATCATGTGGTTCAATTGTTCAACATGTCTAGAGCAAAGAAATATCTAAAACATGAAGGACTGTTTTCTTTGAGGACCAGGACTGGACACTTCAACCTATATGCTTCAACCTTTTCATAAACTGCAGCAGATAACATGCAGGTTTACCAATATACCTTTTATTTTAAACACCAACTGAAAAACCTATTATGTTTGTCTTTGTATTATAATTAGAAACTCACACAATCAAATACATCGACTAATCCAAGCTGCTACCCTTTGATAGTATAGTATTGTTGCATCTATCAGATGGCAGAAGAAACATGTAGAAATAAAAACAGCTGATTTTTAGAGGAAAGAACTAATCCTGTTAAAGAGGTAGAGGCCTTAAGCCCAACACCTAGACGCCTTGACGCGCGGCAAAAGATGCAACATCATTATTTTCTATGAGAGCGCCCTCACCAAAAAACGCCTTGATGCGCGGCAACGCTTCACCACGACTGGAGAAGTCACTTTCAAGCACCCGTAGTTTCTTCTTCTACGCTTCTTAGAGCGGGCGTCTCCTACATCTCCTAGTTTAACCACTTAGCGGCGCTATTTGACTGTAAAAAAACCTCAATGATGGACGAGGAGCGTCTAATCACTGAAGTACAGAAGTACCCGGAGCGCTACAACCCCCAATCTCCTCATTATAAGGACAATGTCTGTAAAGAAATAGCCTGGAGGGCAATTTCAACTGAAATTGAATGTTCTGGTAAGCTAGCAGACAATTTTCATTCATATTAATTAGATCATCTTGGTTATATCTAATAATTCAAACCTAATAATAAATCAAACCTAATGCCACCAAAATAATTAGCACTAAAATTGAAAATGACGCCCGGCTTAGCGGCGATCTGGTGTAATTTGACGCGCGCCATTATTGTGCGTCAAAAAACGCGGCGCCTGGCGTTGCATTTAGGTGTGCGTTGGGCTTTAGAGTTGTGTCAAAGATGGTATATTTAACATTATGGGATTAAAGACAGCAACATTTCTTAAAAGTTTACCTTCTTGTCTAGTTGTTGGTCTCTAATATGATACTAATAAATTAAAACATCAAGTCCAGTCTGAAAACAAAAGATTTTGAAGTGCAAATGTAACATATGACATTAACACGGGTCAGAATCACACTTTTTAATTCAAACTCTAATACTTTTTTTTTCTCAGTTGGAAAATTCATATATTTCACTGTATTGATTGTTTTACCAGTTTTGATAGATTGCTCTGTTTGCGACAAAAGGTTATTGACCCAAACTGGCAGCATTTGCTCCTACAAATCAAATGAAAATTTTAATACAGCTAAAAATTCTAAGAGAGCACATATCCGCAGAAGGAGGAAGAGAGTCTGACAGACAGATTGCTGATTCGTCTCTCTGTCTGGGAGCCGTCTGAGAGACCGGGCCATCTGCACGTTTATTATCACAGCAATGATTCTATTATTGTTCTGTGTGGCAACAAGGACTTGTTCTGTCTGGCCTTTGTTATTCTTATCTTCTGTCTAGCTGACAGCCCTCTTTTGATCATGGCAGCAACAAAATTAACATCTTCATGTAATATAGTGCATAACTGAATCACCATCTTTAATAAGCACCCATTAAACATGCTCCTGTCTCTTCTTCCTGTGTCCTTGTGCAGGTCTGTTCCACAGAGCCATCATTCAGAGTGGGTCAGCCCTCTCCAGCTGGGCGGTGAACTACCAGCCGGTCAAGTATACACGTCTGCTGGCGGAGAAGGTGGGCTGTAATGTCCTCGATACATCAGACATGGTGGACTGTCTCAGGAAGAAGAGCTCAAGGGAGCTGGTGGAGCAGGACATACAGCCTGCAAGGTACCACGTGGCCTTTGGACCTGTAATTGATGGAGATGTTATTCCAGATGATCCTGAGATTCTGATGGAGCAGGGCGAGTTCCTCAACTATGATATCATGCTGGGAGTTAATCAGGGTGAGGGTCTGCGGTTTGTGGAGAACGTAGTGGATTCGGAGGATGGCGTGTCTGGAAACGACTTTGATTTTTCTGTGTCTGATTTCGTGGACAGCTTGTATGGATACCCGGAAGGGAAGGACACACTTAGGGAGACCATTAAGTTCATGTACACAGATTGGGCAGACCGGGACAATCCAGAGACCAGACGAAAGACGCTGGTTGCTTTGTTCACAGACCACCAGTGGGTCGAACCGTCGGTGGTGACGGCTGATCTACACGCTCGCTATGGCTCACCCACCTACTTCTACGCCTTCTACCACCACTGCCAGAGTCTTATGAAGCCTGCGTGGTCAGATGCCGCCCACGGGGACGAAGTGCCCTATGTCTTTGGAATTCCCATGATTGGTCCCACGGATCTCTTCCCCTGCAATTTCTCCAAAAACGATATCATGCTCAGCGCTGTGGTCATGACCTACTGGACAAACTTTGCCAAGACTGGGTGAGTAATATTGTTATACTTTATTTGACACCAGTTCATCCATTAGGTAAAAGTGGCTATTGGTTAACGTTCTTCCCTGGACATTAGTCTCTCGTAGGAAGCTCGGGCCCCAGATTTGGGGACCTCGGGTTCAGGAGGTTATTAAAGCAGTACAAAATAACTTTTGCAACTTTAAGCTACTGTTATAAAACTTGTCTAAGTGGATAATCACTGAAAAACATGTTCAGCTTCATATTGGATACTCTGGACGCCTCTGGTCCCTCTATATTACACTTAATAACTTCAGTAATTCGGGTCGCAGCCAAAAGTGGTGTTCTGATGATTTATGCTGCCCTGTCGAAAAATGCCACCATAGTGCGAACTGATAGCTTATTTCATAACGAGATGTCATCGGAAGTTTATACAGTATTCTTGTTTATAGCAAGTATGTCCTGTTAATTATTTAAGCATATTTTGTGATCCTTCCCTGATATTTTCTATATAAAAGCCCTCTGGGTCCTTATCGGCCATTCTTAGGCTCCTCTGGATGTGTCCAAACATTTGCCTGTCACTCTAACAAAAGAAATTTTTAGTGTTCCTGTCCTGGAATTTATTTGATAGCTAAAATGTTTTTATGGAAAAATATAGAAAAAAAAAAACTAAACCTTTTTATTGAAGTCAAGACTAGAACTGAACATGTGCAGAAGGAATCAGTAGCACATCTCGACAGGTAACATATTTCAACAGAAAACCAGTCCCGTTTGAGAAAAGTTATTTAGTACTGCTTTAACAATGATTAAGTCTCTTTAATTCAATCGTTTATAATGTAAAAAAACTAAACTTGACTAAAAGCTGAATTGTCAGTCATCTAAAAGTACAAAAACCCACATAGTATTGTTATACCTTATTTAAATTGAAATCATCATCAAGCACCAAAAACTTTACAGCCTTATTCATATTAAATATGAACAGCACGCCAGCAGCTAACTGCAGAGTAACAGAATCACAGGCCATCACTGTACAGCAGAGGGCTTGTATTTAAAAAAAGACAGTCTCAGATTCTTACTGTAAGGGTCTGACAAGATTATGTCAAGAACTGGTTTCCCTGAAGGAAGAATTGTTGATGACTGAAATATCAGGGGAGCTGAGATATTTCCAGAAGACAGAAGTCTACGCATTGAGTGAGAGGTGGCTACCAATAGGAAGAGTGGAATAATATCATATGGATTCTGATCTTAGATTTCTAAAGGCAAACAGTGAATAGTTGTGTTTTTCTAGAGAATGGCAACAAAATGTCAAGCTACAGTTTATGAAGCTTTTAAAGACCACCTTTGGGGGATTCGTGTATGCTATAGTTGCTGTTAGTTGTGAACAAAAGGATGTAAACACTCATATTCACATGGCCAGCTGGCTATAGTAACAGAAAACCTATACTAAAACACAATTTCTGAAGAAAACTGCTCCAAGAACACAAAAACCTTCTGGAAACAGATTGGAGGTAAAGGGTCTTTTAGTTTCATTCATCGCTAACCGTTGCTCTTTTCACATTCTCAGATTTATATATAGGAGCCCCTATTTCTGTGTGCAGACTGGTATTACTGTCATGTAAATAAATGGTTATAATGTTATCCCTCATAAATAACAGACACTGAAAGGGTCGATAGAGCTGAGAGGAAAAGACAATATAAACATAATCAGTTAAAGGCTTTGCGTTCTTTGAAGCGATCACCTGCCATATTTCATGCCAGAGTTTTTTTTAACTAAGGTAATCTTATGTTGAGAAATTGTGAAGTTATGTCTGTTTTGGGGAATCTTTAAAATAACATCATGCATGATCTCGTCTCCGTCTGTTAGCACTCAGAGTTTATGAAGGACTCTCAGCTTCTGCCGCATCAAATTGTAGCTCAGTTTCTGTAAAACTGACTGGGTTCTGTCAATTTTCATGTTGAAAAAAATGATTAACTGTTGCAGCCATCTTGAATTAGGCTGACTCATCGAATAATTACCTTTTGAGAGTTTTATTAAAAATCCATCAAGTGGTTTATGAGATATTTTCCTAGTAAACATACAAGGTTAACTCTGAGAGTTAAAGCCAAAATGTGAAACAAAGACCTTGAGTTTGTGTTGACTTTCAGTTAGTATCACACCAAATTTTAGCTCTATGTTAGCAAAACATGCTGAGTCATGGTCATGTTTGTGTTTGCTAATGTCACTTAGTTTGGCAGCCATCTTGGAATGGATTGACTACAAACATAAATTAGAAGTAGATGTGCACCCGGTTATTACTTTCTAAAAGTTTCATTAAAAATCTGTTCAGTGGTTCAAGCAGTCTGTATTTTGCTTACACCAAAGACAAATGAACACACTTTCACAGACTCTGGCAAAAACATTATCACTCGCTTTTCACTGATTACAGAAATAAAAATAAAAAAAAAAGACTCTGTAATCATCCTTTCCATAATATTTTGGGATTTTTCTGAGCCTACAAATGAAATCATGTTAATACTAGTAATCCTTCACCAGATGCCAGACACTGTTTTTTTTACTTGACATGGGTTTATGAGAAAATACTGTAGTATCTGTTTATGTGCAGCTGGATGTACAAATAATTATAATAACCATTAACATTTATCATCAACTAAATCTTTATTTCACTTTTCTAGATAATTAAAAAACATTGTAATTCCTTCAGCTTTTCTTATTGCATGATTGTAAATTTACTGTTCAAACAGTCACTTTTAACCATTTTCTTTTTTTTCCGTCAACCACATAAATAACTAATTAACTGCTTTATTTGCAACACTTGCATTCAGGCAATTTTTTTTTGTCCATGTAGAAGAAGAGTAAGTTTCAATTTTGTATACAGGAAAAATTATAAACTATCTTCTTAACATCTGCTGAGAGAAGTACAAACACTGAGGACTGAAGGTGTCACTGGCCATTAACCGAGTTGTTTATCTGATACACTGTTACTGCCAATTCATTGAAATATTCTGGGCACTGGCTCGAACACTCAGGAGAAGCTTTATTTTCCTTCACTGGGCAGCAATTAACTCACTCCTCACAGTACCTAAACATGTCCATTTTGCTGCCCACAGTAGGTTTTTCACTAACAGCACATCCATTAGAATTTTAAGGAACAAATAGTCAATAGGAGTTCCATTTAAGGGAGGTGAGATTAACACAAGCAAATAAATATTTTCTTGGATTAGAGAGGATTTAGGTATCTTGTTTCTAACAGTATAAACATTTCCTGCTGATTATTGGGTTGTTTTTATGACAGCGATACTTGGAAATTAGTAAAACCAGTGATCACACAATCACAAACTTGCCAAGTTATTAATAGAAAGTCACGGAGAGGAATCCCATCTATGCTATGTTAGAAACACTTGTGTGCAGTAAAGAGGTGGCAGCATGGTAAGTAAAACTCCAAAATGGATAGAGTAGCACAAAAAGGGCATTTTTCAAGAGAGACTATGCTTTTTTGTTTTTGTTTAGAGGTGTTTTTATTTCTTGCCTGGATTTCTCGGGTCTCAGTCTGATGACCTGAGACTTATTGAATCTGAGGATGACTAAAAGTTCCTGCTGAGTGTCTGCTGTGCTATGAGATAACTGTCTGGGTTGAGTTTGTGTGCATGGTTTCCTGCCTTCCTGCACACTTAAGTTGGTACAATATGCTTGTGGTTGTGTGTCTGCATCTAGAGCTTGAATTTTATCTGTGTTCTATTATCCCGGGACCCAAAAGACACAAAGACTTATCAGGGAGGAATATCAAACTCTTGCTCTCGGCAGTATTGATTCCCTCAGCTTAGGCCCAGTCGATCACTTGTGCCCTGGGTGACTCACTCCCCACTATGCTCAATTTCACCCCCACCCATCACGGAGCCAGGCCATTTTGTGTGACTACTTGTAATCATTTCTAACAACTTAAATTTAATTTGACAATCTCTGTTACCAGAGAGGTATTGATCCCATCCTGAGAAGGATGCTGACTGAAAACTCCTGTTTTTTTCTATCTGTCTCTATATCATCTGCTGTCCAAATAGATGGCATTTACGCATTTACATTCAGTCATCTGGTCACAGGAACCTTGAACTGCTAATGGCAGACCGGTGCAGATGGGCTGATATGCACAGTTCTGGTTCCTCAACAAAAGGGACAAACAGTCTGTCAGTAATGCAGCAATCTATTGTGAATACACAACTTTGTAAAATAGATTTTAATTATTTCAGTAATTACAATTATTTCACATTATTTATTTTTGATTTCTGTAGTTGAAGTTAGTTGAATCAGACTGTACTGAACTGGAATGATTGGGCTAAAGCTGATTGTTATTTAACTGAATTTTGAGGATGCAACTGTGACCAGAATCAATCACCTTTTTTATTATGCATGGTGGTGGTGGGGGGGGGGGTTAATCACTCTATGTTCTATGTCTATACCCTCAGAAATAAACAATTTTATCAAATTTGTGAATGGATCACATCAAAGTGGCTAATTTGCAATTAACATACTCCATGTGAAGCTTTTACTAAGGGAAGGCTACCAAAGGTTTTCTGTTTGTAAAATTACTAACAAAAATAAGCCCTGTGATGGACTGGCGACCTGTCCAGAGTGTCCCCCGCCTCTCGCCCAAAGACCGCTGGAGATAGGCACCAGCTTCCTGCAACCCTGAACAGGAAGAAGCAGCTTCAGAAGATGGATGGGTTTAAAAATAGATTTAAAGTAACCAGTAGAGGTATAAACGGGTAATAAATGGAAATTAGATTTTAAAGCATTACAAAATAACTTTTACAACTTTAAGCTACTGTTATGAAACTTGTCTAAGTGGAGACTCACCGAAAAACATGTTCATCTTCATATTAGACACTCTGGATGCCTCCGATGGCTTTACAATCCACTAAATAACTTCAGTGATTCAGGTCGCAGCCGGAAGTGGTGTTCTGATAAGTTATGCTGCCCTGATGAAAAATGCTGCCATAGTACAAATTTACAACTGACTTTATCACGAGATGTCATTAGAAGTTTATACAGTATTCTTGTTTATGGCGAGTGTGTACTGTTAACTATTTAAACATATTTTTATGGTCCTTCCCAGATATTTTCTATATAAAAGCCTCTGGGTCCTTGGCAGCTATTGTTGGGTCCTTTTTCTCTGGGTGTGTCCAAACATCTACTGTACCTGTCGCTCTGACAATGCAAAGAAAGTAAAAATAACATCATATTTAGTGTTCCTGTCCTGGGATAATCTATTTGATAGATAAAATGTATTTATGGAAAAATATAGAAACACAAATCTGTTTATTGAAGTCAAGACAGTGGAACGGTACATGTGCAGAAGGAGTCAGTAGCACAGCTTAACAGGTAGCATATTTCTGCAGAACACCGGTTCCAGCAACGGCTGTCTGAGACACGGCTGCAGGAAAGTTATTTAGTACTGCTTTAAAACGTATTGTTATGCTCAAATTTGTTGGTCCAAGATCCTGTTAGTTCTCTTTAAACAAGCTGAATGACTGATGAAAAGTTTGAAAGCACCTGTGATACTAATTAAAGGTTAACAGTTGGAAAAATGACATTAATGCAGGATTAACATCTTTCTAGAAGGTACAAACAAACTTGTTCATAATATTTTAGTTTATTTTTGTATAATAAACAAGAAATCATTTATTTTTTGACAGTTTTTACATTTACTCTATCACATACTGGCACGCAGGTGTGCATTAGACAACTGAATCACTTTTCAGGAGAAACGAAGCTTTGTTTAAATGAGCTGTAAGGGTCTTTACATCTGCTGCTCAGTAAGACACAGACGGTGGGTTTCCATTGAAGCACCTGCTGCCATTTAAACAGGTGATACGTATCTTCAGGTTCCACTTCGTGAGACTTACTTTTTACAAATAGATGACAAATGTAAATAAAATGTAATTAAAGTTATGAATGCCAAACTGTAATTAAACATATGTTCAGTTACAACAACCAGAATGAATGATCTAACATCAAACACTTACGACAGTTAATTAGATTATTTTTTTCATCCCAAATAAATATGTTGAACACTACCACAATATATTTTTCAATTACGAAAAATACTATTCTTCTAGAAATCTCGAAATAAAAAAAATCAACATTTTTGTTCTTTGGTATGGAACAATGTTCTGGTACACAAACAATATATATTATTAGATTTATTATAATTATTTCAACAAAAAAACACTCATATCCCCCAACTCTGGAGGATCTTTGCAGATTTCTTGTGACCGTTAGAGAAAAATCAGTATTTTGAGAAAAATGTAACTTTTTTTCTTGAATTAGCTTAAAAAACTTTGATTAGTGCATCTTCAGTCCAGAAAATTAGATTTAAATTAGATTTGTCTACTCTCTCTGAGATGACCTTTGTTGTTAACTGGCACTTAAGAAACTTAATCAAACTCAATTGAATTTATCTTAAACAAATGATTGCTGGTGTAACAAAAGCCTTTGGGATTTCTTCTAATCTAAAAAGTTTGATGCCTCAGTAGTAATACACGTTGTTTCTGTGATGTCACCAAATTTAGAGCGATTCAACATGTCTGCTGTCACCCAAACGCACCAGCAGACAGTAAAAGTAGTAAATCTGCTTTGCTTTTTTACAGCTGGCACTTTGTGTTAAGCTTATAGAAGCAAAGCAGCTGAAAGATACGAGTTTTAGATCCATACTTACCAGTTTTATGGGAAGCATCCATCATACCGTGTGTTCCCTTGGCGTGACTCTGAACTAAGAGATCAGAGGCAAATCACAATTAGGTACTAGGATGGTAAAGAGGTTGGGATTTAATACCAGCATAAAACAACTTAGCAAGCTGCTCTGCAGCATAATTTTCTCGCTGCCCATGAAAAAGAATCTACCGTGGACTCCGAGGGGGTGAGGATGTGAGACATTTCCCACAGATTTTGAAGTTCATTCTCCTCATTTAGACCACTCAAGGGAATTAAGATCTCAACTCCAACATCACCCAACCCAATTTGGCTCCAGAGAACACACTTTTAATTAAGACCCAGTTGAATCCCGTTGCCTTCTTGGCTTGTCCAACAGCCATCTTGCCTATATCTGTGAAAGCAGCTCTCGCTCCCCTTCCAGATGTTTGTAATGAGCTGACCCAGATTGCACTTCCTGTCCCTAAATCAGCTGTAGAAACATGTGTGACACGATGTTGAGACACTTGGGCTGCATGTCAACAGTGTGTATCATAACAGCACCCACCCACCCCTCCACCAAATCTCTTCCTGTCCACGGCTTTCATGTGTCATGAAATCCCCCCCGTGCCTTTTTATTTTTTTCCTATCCACCGTGTCAGCGAGGCACACGAAGAGTGCATGCTGTCAAATCTTCTTAGCGTGTGCACGTGTCCGTTTCCACTCCGAGTCCTTTCTTTCCTGAGAGTTTCAGCGGCAGGGGATATTATTCAGCTTCCAGATACTTTTTTTTTTTTTCTCCCTGGAATATTTGTTTTACCACTGACAGGCACAACTGGGTTGCGTTTTATTGATACAGCAGCTTTTTTTTCCTTGTGATCTCTCTGAAAGTTTCTGACAAGTCAACAACAGCAACTTCTCAAACACAAATGAAGGCACAAAAAATGGCTAAACACTTCAAAAGAGACAGGCTGATGAAAAGCCTAGAAAACATCAATCATTCTGTATCATTAGTGTTGTAAATGTTTTAGTCCATCTTTGCTTTTCTTATTTATATATATACATATATATATTTGCACTGGCCTGCTGATGCTCTTGGCCCCTTCCTTTCTTTCCATGCTAGCTGGACCACATACCGCGCGGGGCATTGCGAGGTTGTTAAGGAGCAGAGTGCTGTCATGTCTTGAATTTTTTTTCTCCCGGGTTCCTCGGCCGCTCCACCGTTCCTCTCTCTCTCTCATTATCCAACACAAAAAGAAATCTAGTCATGTATTACATTTTAAACATGAACTAAAATATGCAGTATTGATTGGTTTAGTGACAATAGCTGCCAACTAAACAAAAGTAACGACAGTGCATCCACCAGCCCGCGCTATGATTTACAACGCTGCATGTTGATGGGGTTTTTTTTTTGTTGTTGTTGTTGTTGTTTGTTTTGTTTTCCTGTCCTGTCCATTGTCAGTCCTGCAGGATTGTCAACACTTACGCATCATCTGACCCCATTCACGGACAGCTTTGTTATTTATTTATATATTTGTAGTTTTTGCTCTAGTTGTTAAATCACTCATCGCTGACCTCCTTCCTTCTTCTTGCTCCGGATTATCCCCTCCTTATTCTCTGACGTTCATTACGTTCGACTCAACCTGCGCCGATATAATGCATTGTGTTGTGATTTTGCACAGCTCCCAGCAGCCACCCACCTACTCCATTAAATACGCACTCACTTGATAGGAGATTTGTAGCCAATATCCTGATTTGCATTACAGAAGGTAAGGAAGTGGTGGTGCTTGTAAAGGCGCCGGCAGGCCATTGATCGGTGTCCATGTTGTGCGCTGAATGTAAAAAGAGGCAGCGGAGGAAGGGGGGCAGAACAGGAATTAGATCTCCGTGCATTCATTTATGTTATAGCTCAAATTAAATGTATATTTCTTTTAAATCTATTTCCAAATTTGAGAATGTAAAAAATTTGAGAAAATGCTGATAAGGGCTCGTCTTATCAAACAAATCGATGGCATCCATAGTAAGAGGTGATCCGAGAGCCGTGTCCTTTAACAGTTCCCCACATCTCAAAGTCACAGCGCCTGGACCTGCATCACTTTAGCCTGCTGAACTGAAGGCTGCCATTAAATATGACCCACACATCACTCAGCCCCTCTGCACCAGCGTGTGCAAGCACATGATGAGCAAAGGAGCACAGCCGGATGATTCACCTGCTCGCCGCTGAAGCCGTGTTGCTTAAAGCTCCATCGACACAAAGTCAGAAATGCACAAAATGCATGCCGAACGTAGGCAAATAAAACCCTGTGTTGGAGTGCAAATTGAAATTAGCTTCTTACTTTGTGTTACCTGGTAAGTAGATAAACAACTGCAGGGCATGAATTTGTTACACAGGAGTAGCAACAATAAAAAAAAAAAAAATGAGGGGAAAAAACCACATTTGCATATTTTGCTGCTTAGCAAAATCAGTGCCGCTGAATTAATGCATGCACCGTGTTTTATACTGAAACGTTATACTCGGCTTTGAGTTCACAGACCCTGAGTGCAGTGAAAATAGATTCTCTTCTCCTGCCTTAGGGCACCTAAACGTGTCTTTTCAGATTTGGTGATGGCTAGGTCTATGATCATTGAAGCGCTTCAAATTACATCAGGATGAAAAGGGGAAGGAGGTACATGGGAAATGAAAAAAGAAAGAAGATGATATTCATTCTACCCTCTTATCTACCTTTTACATCAGTGCTTGTAGATGGGGCTTAGAATAGATAATGAGCTTAGGTCCCCTTTCTGCCACATCCTGCCAAGAGCCAACAGACGTGTCTGTCATCCAGGTGTGTAATACTTACACTACAAAAAGTTTTTTTTTTTTTTTGTTCTCCGTCTCTTTCTCATATCAGCCCGAAGAGCTGTGTTTCATCACCACACGGCGTGTCCAGCTTCCTGAAGCGGGACATGTCCGGGGTTCAAGTGCAGCACTTGTGTGGTCAAACGGGTCAATATATCATTAAGTGTCACAAATGCTGTGCAAACACACAGTCAGGTACACACACAGACACGCAACAAAGCACATATTCACAACGTCCCCCGTCAATCACACATACAGGGTGCACATAAAGTACACACACACACACAGCAAGAGCCAGAGCCAAGGTTAGTGGGGGTCAACAGGTCATTAATGTTGGGAGAGGGGGAAAAAGAAGGAGGGAAGAGATGAAGACGATGGTTTATGGTACCGCAGCCGTATGAACACATCAGAAGAAATCTGAGAGGCCATTAAAACGCTGGATTTTATGGGTGTAATAATCCTTCTCTCCTCTGCCTGGGAGTCCAGCCACAGCATCAGTGAGCATCCAGATTAGAAAGGAGCTCTGACTGGTGGCCATGTTATCAGCTAAAGCAGGACCATACACATCGCTTTATGTGACAGTCACAACGAGGAGTTTGCACGACACAACAAAAAGCTTTCTAAGAGTTTTATCACTTGTTTTTGACAGTGTTTGGCTGTTAAAAGATTTGAAGACAGCAGCTTTAAATCTGCGGTGATTCTGCCTCACGAGATGAAAAGATACAGATTAACCACCCAAACGCTGCTCAATTTGAGTTAGGCACCAGATTTTTTGACAGGTTAGGGTTTAATTTGTGTTTTCGTTTATATCTTCCAGCGATCTTAAAAACTAGACTTAAAATCAAATGTCTGTCTTTTACCTGTTTATATAATTTAGTTCTCTCCTTATCTTTTCAAATCTGACAAAATGCCAAAACAACTTCTTCTTCTTTTTTTCTGTTCAAACAGACTGAGCTCAGGTCTGACATTTAGAAATCCTTGTATCAGGTTAGAATATTAATAAACTCTTTATGTCTACTATCAGTGAATGATTTGAAATTTTACATACACACGTGTATCTGCGACACTGCAAACTGAGAATGCACATTTCACTTTAGTTTTAGTGCTGGATTACGTAACACAACAGAATCTGATCCACTCATATGGTCCTCATTAGTGTAGCTGCAGGCAGGTGAAGTGAATAAGCATAAATACTCAAGTTTCAAGGCAAAACTCGGCTGAGGAACCTTGAGTACTGGCTTTTACTATGTGTGGGTGTTACTTTAGTACACAAACATTGTCACAAATCAATGCAAGGGTAAATATTTAAAAAAACAGCTCATGGAACTTGACAGAAAGCCCGAGGCATTGACCCACCAGCCTTTCCAGATCCCAAAGGGCCAACAACTTCCCTAAAACTAAAAATATCCACTGCTAACATCCTCGGTGTCAAGGTGCAACATCAGTTAGAGTTGGTTGAAAGACTCAGCAATATTTTTAATTAGAGGTCAACTGATTTGATTTATTCTATAGTTGATTCTGATCTTAAAGAGGCCATTTCATACACATTTCAGGACTTTATGGTTATTTCTTAAGTATTAACCAGTAATATGAAACATTTTATATCTAAAAAACGTCAGGAAACACTGATTAACAGACCTTTCAATCTGTCTGCTTTAAAATTCGGGTGGTTCCAGCTCCTTCCGTCAGGCTGCTTCGTCAGCAGCTCGTTCATATTCATTGTTCGAATTTGCTGGACTCTGATTGGCTAACAAACTAGTCTATGAGAGCAAAGAATACTGTTTCCTGCCCCGCTGTGCATGGCAACGTCAGACGTCGTATCTTCCTGTTTGCTATGTTATGCTACTGCTTTTAGCCAGCAGCATGCTAGGTGTGGTTTCAAATGCGGGAGCTGCCAAAAACTAACGAACAAAGGAGTTGTTACGAAACAAGTACCGGTCGTTCGAACTCGGGAGAAATCGGGTTTTATCGCCACCTGCGTAGTTTGAGAAGTTGTTGACCTGTTTTCACACCCACTATGAAGGTAAAATATTCAACAGAAACCTCAGAAAAACCGTTTTTAATGAAAGAGTCTCTTTAAAGTGCAACTCACCCCTAAATCAACTTTTTTTACTGATAAATTGTATAAAAGAATTTCTAATAGTGCTGTCTAAATGTAGTATTTTAGCACATTTTAATAAATAAATAAATGAATTTTCTACCAAAAATTATTAGTGGAGCGCCCTCCTCAGGTTAAAACCTTACACTGCACTTGAATTTGAATCGGGCATTGCTATTGGCTGAGAGCTTATTTTCTTTAAACGTGACATCAGCATTCTGCTGCTGTGGAGTATAAAAGAAGCTCCGTCTTAGCCACACCTCCGTAGCCTCCATAGTGAGTTACCCTTTAATAAATCATATCAGGCAGTGGTCAACACCAACGTATTAGGGTTTTTTTTTTTCTTTCAAAATGTATTTTACATTCAACAAAAAACCGACTGGTTATATATAAGAGCATTCTTTTTGAGAAATAATAAATACATTGTGGACTACAGGCAGCTGCTGGAGCTGCTGCTGCATCTTAATTTGTCTACTTGTTCATCAGTTGAGTGTGAACAAGCCTTGCAGGTTCTTTCAAAAGATGCAGATATCAGATAATTTTGTTCATCAGTAAACTTTTAGTTTTCATTTACAACAGATCGCTATATATTTATGACTGTGTACAATTATGCATCAGTTTTTTCTGCAAAAAATGACTCCAGATATATTAGTATCTGCAGAAAACCTATTTTACCGGAAAGAAAAAACAAGTCTGAAGAATCAGACTGTGCCTCATGTAGCAGTTCTTAAAAGACCCCGTCCAAACGCATCAGGGTGACTTGCAGGTTTCGTGACCACTGAGAAGCAGAATTGGCCCTGCAGCTCGGAGCAAAACCCCAACGCCGCCCAAAGTTTAGCCTCAATGGGACAAACCCATTCAAAGGAATGTACCCTGTTCACTATTGACTTTGCAACAATTACCCAAGCATATGTGTGTGTAATTAGATAAGGCAGCCAGTTGTTCTCTAATGCGGCAAATCAAATTAACTAAAGATGCCACATTGATTTCTTTGTGTTCCCTAAATTATTCATCTTCACTCACACTGAACCGTTCAGCCAACCACCAAAGAGCTTTTCGAACTCCACTGCACCTGTGACTCTCTGCACACACTGATTGCTTTGCAAGATATTTCCAAGTACCTTTGCAATATATTTTTTATTATCGCAATTCAGCTAATTGACCTTCTCTGAAAAGACGGGGTATTTGCGGTGTTGTGGAAATACAGAATTCCCACAAACGGAGGCAGCTTTGACCTCCATTACTGCTAGTCGCGTGTTTGTATTGGAGATAGAGGAGGAGAATTTGCCTGCGTGCTCATGTGACGGCACGCACGACAGCACTGTAAGAATTCACGAGGCACGCAGGCTGCAGACAACCACGTCTCAGGCTGCTCTATTGACATCCTGTTCTCTGGCATGTTGCGCTGAGGGAGATCAATATGACCTTACCTCCACCACCCGCTCCTTTGAAACTTAATTACTGATATTCAGCTACAAAGTCATCATAGTCCAGCTGTCAATATTCATTGGGGATCATTACAGGCCTAATAAAAGAGGTTATTTACGGGCTGCTCTGCTGACACCAGCCTAGGTCCAGGGATTCAGCTCCAGCCATCTCAATTTGCTTTGCCTCTCCCTCCCTCCTTCTCCCAGAAGCACTGACCTGAAAAATAAAAATTGACAGCAGAGAAACTAACAGGAGTGAGGAAGGAGGATGAATTCTTCTGGTGTGTCTTTTAATTCTCTTAGCCATGTTTGGAAGTTTTTCAGCTTGTGCCAAAAACATAAAAATAGACAGAAAAAAAGTATCCATATCTCAAAATCCCCAACTAAATTTGAACTTTGCTTGCTACCAACATTGTGTTCGTACCCACAAAGGAATATTTCATAACATTTATAGAGACTGCAGCTTTTTTGCTGTTCACTCCTCCAACAACCACGCATTGAGTTTTCAAGGCCACTCAACTATAATTCAAGTTTCTCCACAGAAAGTCATTAATCCGCTCCAAAAGCAACAGCGTGCGCTGCAGAGCTCCAATTTCTGACATTGTGCAGCGACAAAGAAACGCGTGGTTGTTGGAGATTGCTATATGTTAATTCACAGGATAAATCAATAGCTCTGCTGTAATTGAAATAGTTGTTTGACGCAACATGTTGAAAAGTGGATCTCTGTAGATCGAACAAGCTCCTGCGTCTTAAAAACAACAAATAAATCTCTCATCTTCTGTCTCATTCACAGAAACATCCTGTCTTGATTAATATTGTCCACATTAGAGCGGTGCACTGGATGCCAGCATGCGCTGTGATGCCTTCTCTCTGCAATTAGCAGAGGGGCTCCACCAGTGTTGGATTATCCACAGTAAAATGCCTTCTGACGCAAGCCCTACAGCCTTCTCACTTATTCATGTGTGTTTACTTTAAAAGCCTCTGCCCTGGTTTTAAAGAACGTGCTGTCACAGAACTGAAATAAGATCAACATCTGGTTAGAGAAGAGATTGAAGATGAGACGTAATGTGCCCACAAAGAGGAAGTAGAATGGCAAGGAGAAGGACAGGAAAGACTTGGGAAAATTACACTATGAGAAACCAGTATAAGCCAACAGCATGCACACCTGGATCAGTTTTAGAACTTGTGGTTTTGTATTAGTCTGATATTATACCAAAATATATATTATGACTTGTGATGTTCTGTTTTCTTATGAGAATGTACATGTTCCTATCAGCTTTGAATGAATGTCAAACCATAACAAGTTAAATCTCATTTAAGTCTCTGTTTGTTGAATCTCTTTCTTGTCTGCAGGGATCCCAATAAACCAGTTCCCCAAGACACCAAGTTCATCCACACTAAGGCAAACCGGTTTGAGGAGGTGGCCTGGTCCAAGTACAACCCCCAAGACCAGCTGTATCTGCACATCGGCCTTAAGCCGCGTGTGCGCGACCACTACCGGGCCACCAAAGTGGCCTTCTGGAAACACTTGGTGCCCCACCTGTACAACCTGCATGACATGTTTCACTACACCTCCACCACCACCAAAGTGCCGCCCCCAGAGACCACGCAGAACAGCTTGTCCACCAAACGGCCCAACGGGAAGAGTTGGCCCTTCAACACCAAACGCCCACCCATTTCACCGCCCTATAACAACGGGGACAAGGACTCTTGGAACGATGATGAAGAGTCAGGGACGTTGGTCGTGGAGAACCCTCGGGATTATTCCACAGAGCTCAGCGTCACCATCGCAGTGGGAGCCTCGCTGCTGTTCCTCAACGTCCTGGCCTTCGCAGCCCTCTATTACCGCAAAGACAAGCGGCGGCAGGACTCTGGGCACGGGCAGCCAAGCCCGCAGCGGCAAACCACCTCCAATGACATTGGTCACCATGCGCCCGAGGAGGAGATCATGTCTCTGCAGATGAACCAGACGCACCACGAGTGTGAGGCGGGGAACAGCAACGAGGGGGCGCTCCGCTTGGCCTCATTACCCGACTATACGCTCACCCTACGCCGCTCCCCAGATGACATCCCCCTCATGACCCCCAATACTATCACCATGATCCCCAACTCGCTGGTGGGCATGCCCAACCTCCATCCATACAACACTTTCACAACTGGCTTCAACTCCACCGGTCTGCCGCACTCTCACTCAACCACCCGCGTATAGCTTTAAGGAGGCCAGGGGACAGCCGGTGGAGGAGGTGAAGGAGGAGGAGCGGGAGGATGAATGAATGCAGGAGAGGATTGTGTTTTATAAATATCACAGGCGGGGTGGAGTGGGCTTGAGGGGGG
>SSNP01000110.1:1550614-1567870 GCA_006937955.1 Pachypanchax playfairii | reverse complement strand
GATTTAAAAAAAAAAAAAAAAAAAAAAATTATTAAGTGGTTCTCCCGTATTTGTCTAAAAACATCAACCAATCAAATGGTTCGGTCCAAAAGGAATGATTGGACAGTCTCTCCAGACATACGAACTTCCACATTTATTTGGCTTCTGTGCTCCTAAAAAACTGAGACATATTACCGCAGCACACCACTGCTGGGAGTGATCGCCGCTCTACCATGTCACAGCAGGAGAAACAGCCGCCGGCTGGTTCCGCGTCAGGTTCAGAACAAAGTAACAATTAATGTCAGTTGTTCGTTGTTATATTGTTTTCACTTACCGGTGATTCCGCCATGTTACGGTACTTGAATAAACTGTGGACCAGTGTCTTGCACTCGGTGGTCTTCTGGGGCTACACGTGTTTCCAAACCTGGGGGGCGTGGCTTAGGAATTCTACCCAACGAGAGGGGCTGAGAGTTCTGTGACTTTGTTTACATTTGTTGACATTGTAAGCTAGGCAATTTGAAATCGGGTATATCACCTTTAACCTAACAAAACATTTACTGTAGGTTACGTTTCAAAGTAAAGAGCATTTAAGCTGTACCAAGCACTGAAACATTCTATTTAAACAAATCAAATAATGTAATAACAATTTCTCTTGTAATCTGTAAAACAGATTCATTTCTTAACGTTGGTTGGGAATCTTTTATTTGGCAGTGAGATCTGTGTGGTATTAACTGTAACAGTTGTACACACAGATATTCAACCATATGTGTCTCTCTGCTTTCCTGCCAAACATTTCTTCATACTTGAGTTTATTTCAGGTTTCATTAACTCTAATGTTTCCGGTTAAACTCGAGCAGGTGACCAGAAACACAGCTAAGTAAATGCTGATATTGCTCCACACCTGAAGGAGTTTGGAATGAGCTGCAGCGTGTTCAGAAATAATCACAGCTTAAACGTTGTAAATGCTGCTGGCTCCACTAACACAGCTCTAATTGTGATTTTAGTCGTTGTGAATTGCTCGTTAGATGCGGTGCGGACAGTCGACTGCTGCACTTCTTGTCAAAATGTGTTTTTTAAAATTTGGGATGAACAAACACGTTCAGAAAGAACCTGAAGGTGGATTTACTGACTATACTATGTGCAGCTATAATTTAGGAAATGAGGGTAAACTTTAAATTGGAAGATTTTTGGTCGAGAGGCACTGAGTGGGTTAGATGTGGTGCTTATTGAGATGCTGTTTATATGCAGATTGTTTAGAAGAACCTCATAACTGAGTCTGAAACAAAAGCCGGTGGAACCTGCAGCGAGTGAAAAATAAGGTCCGACTCATTCTGCAATCCGAAAGTTTGAGGAGAAATCAGCCCAAACGTCCCAAGATGAGAATCACCAGCAGGAGGAAAGAAATGGGACGTTCGGGGAGAGAGACTCATTACAGCGCAGTCAAGATATGTTTGCAGCTCAGTGAGTGTTTTTCCAAAGTGACATTATTCAAGGATGGGGCTGGAATACCCCAATGGGGATTTGTGACTTCCTCGACAGCACTGAAGATAAACCCGTTTGAGGAAATGGATGTGCCAAATTACACAGTGCCACCCGCTGGGAGAAAGCTGCAGGTGTGTAGGTTTCTCTTCTCTTTTTTTTCTCACGTGTGAAGACACTGAAAATTGTATTTTCTCTGCAGCGAGTATATTGTTTAACTGTAATTCCTCTGACCTCCATCTCTCTTTACTTGTCTCATTTGCTTTCATTCTCTTCTTTTTTTTTTTTTTTTTGTCCGACAGTGTTTTTGTTTAGCTAACCTCTCGTCTACCCATCACATTATGAGCAGTCTCTGGCCATTTCCAAGTGCTATCATCTAGAGTCCTGACTAATGTCCAGTCATTTACAGTTTAATTATCTTTAGTTAGTATATTTCTCAGTGGACCCGGAGGCTAATGAACAGCAGTCATTAAAAAACAAAGAGTCACGTCACTGAACCAGAAGTTATGTGTTTTAAATTCAGCCAGTCTGTTTTACTCCACAAAAAAGTCTCCGTTTAGTTCCAACATTAATCATCCATGATTTTCATTTATCGTGACAGTTTTCTCTTTCTGCATAACACTGTGTCATTTTCTTAAACAAAAGCAACGAATAAATCTGTTGTTTCGCTGAACAAAATGACTTAAAGATTTCCCTGTTCATGTCCACAGAATGTATTTACAATCATGGAGCAGCTGAAATAAAACGTATATTCTTTGTGTGTCTAGTTGTGGTTCTCATGGATATACTGTACATATCATATCTTTATTATTATAAGACATAAAGAGATTTGCAATCCAAACGTAAAAGGAAAAAATGTGTAAGAAGCTGAACGAGAGCAAGATTTAAATTCTATAAAAATAAAAGTCAAATTGTTAAAAGCTTATTACATTAAAAATCTGAGTATTTTTACATCTCCTGTTGATTTTGCCAATAAAAATTGCTCACTTTTAATTTAGTACAACCAAGTTTTACAACAGTTTGAAAAAGGTCCAATTCACTAAAGGATTACAGTATTTTTTAATGGGCACAAATCATGTTTTTTGCATCAGATCAAATTCTTCACCTTTATTTTACGCTGCCAAAAATAAAAAAGCTTCTGTCTTCACTGGTGAAGTTTCCCCGCATTTAAAAGAGGTGTAATACATCTATTTAAATAACTACCAGCATTGTTATTTACATTTCATCAGAGTCGCTGGTATTTGGATGTCAGGAAAAGAAACAAGTGAAGAGGATCAATCTGCTTCACTGCTGCCAAGAGGCAGGTGCATCTGGAAAAGTCTGTGTGATGGTGTCTGATGAGTGTCGGACATTGTTGCATCTACAAATAAATTCTATTGCAACATCCCTTTGATGCAGAAAACAAATCAGTAAGATTGTAGAACATTACAGTGTCACATCCAGGAATCTTCAAACAACCCAAAGCAATGTTTCTTTTTTTTTTTTTTTTTGTTGCTGAATAATTTTTACAGATCTCCTTGATTAGTGTGTCAGCATCAATATATAATTAACTCTATTTGCTTGGTGAGTCTGATACTTAGAAAGAGCAGGTGCAAATGATGAAAAAAAACAACAAAAAAAAACAGGTGCAGCAGATTCTTGGTGAATTTTGGCCCCGTGTGTGGTGCAGAACAAAGACCGGGTTCTGAAAACAGCTGTTTTTTTTTATAGTTTTGAACATTTCATTCAACATGTTTTTGACAGATTTGTATTGTGATGTTTACTGCAGAGCCACGTGGTTGTAGAACACGCATGAATGTGGTTTGTATTTGTTGAAGGTCGTCTCTAGGTCTCAGCTCGTGTTACATTTCATTCAGCGTGCGCTTTCACATTTTACATGCACGGATGAAACTCGTCACTGATGCAGGTTTTTAAACTCAGTTCTCTACTCCGTCCATCTCAAACAAGATTCAGCTCAGAAAATACGTATTTTAATGGCGTTCTTATCGGGTTTATCTTCATGTATAGATGTAGTAATAACTAAGAGTAGCTCCTACTGAGCTCATGAAATGATTTACACTACAGAATGACTTTTGATTAATTGCACTTTGAGGGTTTGAAAATTGCAGTCTGTTATTTCTAAACAATCTTTCACAGAGCAATGAAAGCCTCACCATCTTATTTTCTGAGAGATTAATGTTATGTGCTAGCTTTTTTTTAATAAATGAGTTAGCCTCCCGAGTCCTGAGCCTTTGTTTGATGTGAATTTTTAAACTCCCCCAGCTCTTTGGGATTAGTAGGACCTCATAAACATCAAAAATCAACATTTTTTCACTCTTTTATGAAAAATTATGAACTATTTTTTTCTCCCCAACATTAGAAATAAACAATAAAGATAAAATATGTTTGTCTCACTGAATAGCGACAGTAGGTCTGAGCTTAATAGAATTAAATATTTTATTATTTATCATGATCAAACTGCTGATATATAATTTTAATGTGGTTTTCTTGTGATTACGTTTGTTTTATCTTGTTATCTCAAGAAAATAATGCACGTTTTTTTTGGGAGAATACTTGTTTTTAATGATGAGATTCGACGCCCAGTTTCACCCTTTAGTTTGTCTTATATGAATGTTGAGTTCGATTGATTTTCATAGAATTGTCTTTTGTTTGTTTTTACTTTTTACAACTGTATGTTGTATTATTCCTTATCGTTCCCTCAACAAAAGGGTGTATATTTTTAAGTGTTCTTTGTGTTTTGCTGGCTAAAATCAGAATAAAAAAAACAGAAAAACTCAGTAACATAACTTTTCACAGATCAGTAAATCAACAAAATAGTGATCATATGTGATAAAAATAAAAAATATATATCATTATATTGGGTTTTAAGAGTTTTGGAACACCTGAATCATACAGAGACTTAAGTTGGGACTATAATTTGTCTGGAAATTCATTTCCTGTTTTTATAATTGGGGAAACTGAATCAAAATACCATCTTAAATACAACTCTTACTGATACATACTGTAGCAGCAATGTCTTCTGGTACTGAGCAGTAAAATAACCCGTTTTGGTTTTCACAGAAGTCCAGGAAACAAAAGTCTCCCATAGTTCATCCAGTACAAGCATTCCCTCCTGCCCTCAGCCTAAAGCTGCTTGTCGACTACATAATGATCTGCCCTCTGTAAGATAGATGGGATGTGGTTCCTCTGAGGCTGCTGAGACTAAAGCCTGCACGCTCCCAGTGTGCGAGGGAGGTATCTACAGCAGGCAACAAGCTTTAAGTTTTAAAGCCTCGACAAAGTGTGTATCCAGGATCCTGCCTGGAAAAACCAGCCACCATGAGATGCTGCTCATGTGACTAATGTTTCTCACCACTATGTTCGGTCTGATGGCAGGATGGGAACATTTTTCATCCACAAGCCTTAGGATTTATTTCTATTTTTACTTCTACTTCACTCACAGCTTCATGTGGAATCTTTGCAGTGTTTTTTTCCCTCTCCAGCCTGTCACCATCTCCTAGTTGCATCAGCTGGAGCTCACCATCAGATGGCAGTCCACTAATGCCTCTCTCTCTCTTTCTCTCTCTCTCTCTCTCTCTCTCTCTCTCTCTCTCTCTCTGATGTCTTTTGGGTTAGTGTTGGGAGGGGGGGGGGTTGCGTCAGTGGGCTTTTGGTGTCAGAACTTGGCATCGTGTGAGGCTCTGGTATACAGAAGACTTTACTGGAATTTTTTATCAACTTGGATCACATAACAATGACTTTCAATGGCGCCAACGGGATTTGAGATGCTAATTCAAGTTAGTGGCTCTTTTCCACATCTTCCAGATCAAACACCCTGAAAGTTTAAAGTAAATATCAAAACTAATTTGAAATTATTACATTTTTTTTCTGAATTACTGGAAGAATTAAGAGTCCTTTTTTTTTAATATGTGAAGCTGCCATCTGCCCCAAAGATTTAGACCTATAAACCTTGAAACATAAACAACATTTAGGCAATGAACAACCTTATGGTCCCTGTGTCATTTTGGTTCAAAGGACACATGGAGTCCGGACAAGTGCAAAATTTATAAACTTTTAAAGACCCACTCTGATGAAAATCATGTTGTTAGCATGTTCTTGTGGCATTTTTCTGCTGCTAGAGGACGTATCTTCAGAAAATTAAGCACAAAATTGCATTTCTGAGTATTTCTGCATTTAAATCGCTGTGAATCAGTAGCAGACGCAAAAATGCGTCTAAAAAAGGAGTGATGTAGAAAAGCCAGTGGGCGGGCCACAAGCTCCTGCTCTGCTAGCTGTAAGCTAACAGAGAGCTCTCAGGGCGGGGGGATCCTCTATGCTAACGGTTCCACCCACAGCACAGAGGTTAGTTGCTAATGACCTGCGGGCATTGAGAAACTATTTCCTAGAAAACGGCACAGTTTTATGATTTGGGGTAAAAACGCCATAATCCTAATTTAAAGACAACTGAGAAGCTTTAAAATATCTCAAAAGATGATCAGAGTTGGTCTTTAAAAATTCAATAATTTAATGAAAAGACAACTTTTCTTAACATTTCTTATTGATAAAAATGATTGATTTGTGAAAATGGTCTAAAATATAGATGTTAAGACACAGAAGGAAACTGCTTTGCAGTCCAGGCGGTTCTTGATCTTAAAATCCTTCCTAGCTGTCTCCCATCGCTCTCCTGAAACCACTAACAGGCTGGGAACATTTTCACAGCTGTTCAGATGCCCTGAGACCTCCTCATGTGACTGACAGCTTCCCAGCCTGCTACTTTACAACACTTTCTGTTTTTGACCCACTGGGTTGCCCGTGGCATTTGCTAAAACTATGTTCACTGTCACTTCCATTCACACATCCACATCATCTTCTCACAGCTTCTTACCGTCCCCGCTTTCCTCTCATTTATTTAATATATAAACTTTGTTAGAATTAGACTTTTTTTTATAGTGCAGACTTTCAACATTATCTAATAATGGAAATATAACACTATTGGAGGCTCTTTGATGCATTTAATGTTCTGTGCTTGAGTTTCTGTAATGATTTCAAATAAACTGACTTGAAAGAGGAAGGGCGAAGTGGAGCCAAGAAATCCCCAGTCAGCAATGATGTAATGGCTCATTTAAAGCTTAGAAGACTGGATGACTCACATTCCTCGGGAATGAACTCCTTTGAAAGAAATTGCGCTGGTTTCCTCTCCCATACAATAAGTCAGAGAACGGAGAACAAAACAGGAAATGACACGGCCACAGACTGGGATTTGGATTTACGTAAAAGCAGCCATGAAGATCTAAACAAACTATTAAAATGTTCCTTCTAAAGCCAGAAGAAGGGAAGCAGCGATTAGTTTCTTGAGTTTGAATTTGTAAGAACCAAATCAACATTGAAATATTTATCTTTAAAAGCACATTGAAAAATGGGTATAAAGCCAGTTAAAATGGTGAAAAAAATTCACTGTGATTATTTAAAAAAAATCTATTGTGGATGTTTCAATTGGGGTGTAAAAAGTGCTGGTAAAGAAATTCAAACAGGAATAGTAAAATACCAACATTAGACTTTCCTAATCTATTCTATACATTAAGGAGGGCTAATTGATTAATTGCTAATTGGTTTATATTTCTGTAAAGTCTTCAAATGACTTTGTTCTGAACGGGTGCTTTATAAATAAATAAACTTGAAACTTGAGGGAAAGAACTCAAACTATTATAAAGGCTAAATATGTACTAAACCATTAAAATTCTCATAAAAATAGAATTTAGCTAATAATGGAGTTTAGTTTTAGCCTCTAAAGAAACTTTTAAAATGCAAATTCTGATTGAAAGTTAAAAATAGGCGCTATTCATTCAGGTACTTCAGATTTTAGTCTACAAATCTTCCGTTAAACTTTTATAAAAGACACAGGTTTATGTAGACTGTCGTGTTTATTGGTTTATTGGGTAAATGAAAATGTCTCCTGCTCTCATGAATGAGTTTGGCTGTAGTGCAAGAACCAAAATGCAGGCAGCAGCAGACAGGTGGGTCAGAGCCAAGAAAATTAGTCTTTTAATGAAATTGACAATACAGACATGGGCCGTGAATGAACATGGCAGCAGGTAAACATCAGAGAGAACCAGAAGACAAGATATACTGAGAAGCTTGATTACTGGCATGAGACCCTGGTGTGATTACGGACGACGAGCAGCTGTGAGTGATCAGCAACGGAAACTCTGGACAAGTGAAAAAAAAATATCTTGACACTAACTGAAAACAAAATAAACAAACAACAAAATCTCCTCAATCATGTCAAAATGATCTTTTCTTTTTCATGTTCATATTCAAATCTGACCTCAAGAGTGAGAAAACTCGCTCCAGATTTTTTGTTTTCGTTGAAGTCCTCCCTTGTTGCTGCTGATGAAAACTGATTTGTGTGACCATCTCAATAAAAGCACAAACAAACGACCTGATGATCTGAGCACCTTGCAGTCACTGAGTCAACCACAAACTTCTCTGCATACCAACGTTTTCTACAGTCAAATGTGCTAAACAACCAAACCAGGTCATAAAACATAATAATGATCCCAAACAGAAAATCTACATCCAAATGACTGGAAAAAGAAAATCAAGATGCTGCAACGTTCCAGTTAAAGTCGAAACTTCTACCTATTTATGGTGAGACCTTCAGAGAACTGCGCAGAAACAAACATCAGGAAACCTCAATGAACTGAATCAATGTAAAGCAGAGAGAGTCAAAATCCCTCCACAATGATGTGAGAGACTGTTTAAATCTCACAGAAGACAAATACTCATTTATTGCTGCTGTTGGATCACCAGTGGACCAGATTTTTTACTAGACTTCGTTTTTGTTTAGTAAATGTGACATGGTGACATCTGTTGTGTGTTTTTGTCCTCTTGAGGTTAGATGTGAATAATTTTACATGATTTCGGTTATATCCCAATTCCATTAAAAAGGTTTTTTCTGAGGTTTCTGTTGAATATTTTAGCTCCACAGGTGTTCTTACCTTCCTAGTGGGTGTGAAAACAGGTCAACAACTTCTCTTTCAGTTTTAATCTCTCAAACTACGCAGGTGGCGATAAAACCTGAGTTCGAACGGCCTGTATCTGTTTCATCACAACACCTTTGCTCGTTAGTATTCATCAGCTCCCGCAGTTGAAACCACACCTAGCAGGCTGCTGGCTAAAAGCTGTTAGCATAAGACGTATCAAACCAGAAGAGACTCAGTGCGCTGTTGCCATGTGCAACGGGGAAGGAAACACAAAGCCGTGCTCTCATAGGCTAGTTTGTTAGCCAATCTGAGTCCATAATGCGCATAATGAATATTAAAGGAACTTAAGGCAGCTTTACAAAATCTGACTCAGTGCTGCCGCGACAGGCTCTGTGGCTAACTGCAGCCACCAGCCAAGCCGGCACGGGAGCGCGCACAGACACTTTACAGACTGTTCGTCTTCACAGCACTGCACCGGGGAGGCTAACATACTTCACGTCAGGTCTCTCCACTCTGTTATTTGATTTGATCTCATCATTTTCATACTGTATCAGGCTCTAAACACGACCTATAATGTTTTCTCACCTGGTCACAAGGAAATGAGCCATGTCAGCATCCGTTTTCACTCCCAAATGCAGCTGAAGTTCCCTCCATGAACCGAACGCATATCCAATATTTATGCGGGTGCCTGCCCGGCTTCGGTCATATTTTTTTTTAGACTCACGAGATGCCGCTGATAAAGTCTTTTTTTTCTTCGTGGTGCCACTTTTTTGGGGGGTGAGAGTGGATGCAGGTCGTTTGTTGGCTGCAGAAACATCCATAAGTATACCTTCAGTGTTTGAATCCAAGTCCACGGCGACCATGTACTTCCTGTTCAAGAGCTGTCGGCAACGCGCATGCAGCGTCAATTTACGTCACATCCCTACAACTGCGCGGGAAATTCGGACGTCGAACTGCAGCGCATTATGTGGCACACAGCGTTTCCAAGGCAACAGACATATATGCGGATGGCCTCGTTATTTTGGGTTTTTAATGCTTCATGACCCATTACCATTGAATAAACTGGAAATGCATGTGTAGTTTTTCACAAATCTTGCCTTATGTCCCTTTAATGAGTTGCAGCCCGAAACCTGACGAATCTTGATGATTGAAAGGTCTGTAAATCAGTGTTTGTTAACGTTTTTTTAGATATAAAATGTTTCATATTACAGGTAAATACTTCAGAAATAACCACAAAGTCCTGAAGTCTGGCCTCTTTAAATCCTCCAGTTAGAAGGTGGACTCTGAACAGCTGAAAGGACTGAATTGGAAAAAAAAAAACAACTGTCCGTGACCTGCATGAATATTTTACGAGACAAACGTTCCCATGTGGTAAACAGTTGAGGAAAAAGACAGAGAGAGAAAAACATTAAGCAATTACTTTATTTAGTTTGTGTCATTTACAGTCAGATTTCTATAAAGGACTCCTGACTGATGGATTTAAGTCCTCATTTACCCTCTTTCTAAACTTAGATGTGTCTTTTGTTCAAAAAAGTTAAAAATAATTTTGAGTACGTCAGCGAGATTATGGTGCTGGATTTAAGTCGTGAGTGAAAAATCACTCTGCACAGGGAAACGCACTCCGTGCACCCTCGCGTGTTTCCTAACAACTGCAGGAAACACCTGCACATGGATGTCACATGATTAAAAACAGAAAAGAAACAGACAATAAAAATGAGAGTATGCTCATATTTGACTGCAGGGATTGTATAAAAATGAATAAAATGTGACTTTCTGGGCTTCTGGTTTCTAAAAACAGGCAGATTTATTGAGATGTTGCTGCACATTATTGTACTGTACATTAATATTCGTAATGAGGTCATGTGCAAGGTTTTGCTGCTGCTGATTCATTCATACACACCCTGCTTGTGCACAGTCTCATATAATGTTGAGAAACGTGACAAACATTCAGACCACACCTATTTTTTTTTTTTTTTGCACTTTTTTTCTTCTTGTTTGCACCACAAGAATAACAAAACCACCATCTGAGTCCCGGCTCAGGAAATGGCTTCAGTTATGTAACACCCTGTCAGAATCCTTCGTGTGTGTGGAGAAAGATTGAGCAAACTAATTTCTTGGGAGAGCGTCGTTAGCCTGGACCAGTTGGGGAACTCACAAGGGAGAGGCGTTGTTCCACTCTCTCATCAGGCAGATGACAGAAGGTCTACGTGTTCTGCATCCCGCTCTCGTCTCGACCATGATAGCCTCAGTGCACGGGGCCGTATCTCTGCTTCATTTACTCATTGTCTGATAATAACATGCGTCTCCTTTTTTTTTTTTTTTGCCATAGTCAATTACATCTTCATTATCTTTCTAACAAGCTTTAAACAAACCAGCATTGTGTGCAGCAGATTTTAAGCCTACGTGACATTTATTACCAGGATACGTGTGTCTATAGGTTACGGCTATAAAGAGTATAATTATTTATTATGGCTTCATCTCTCAGGACCATTCACTGTCTCATCATGACATCAATTCTTTTTAATTTACCAGCTAATGGACTCTGAACATTCATCACTTAGTCTGTCTGCTGTCTAAACAACCACTGGCTTGACGCGCTGACCTCTCACTTCAGCGTGCTGTCAATCAAAACCCGTTTCATGGTAACGAAACGGGGGGGAAACAATGGAGAGGAGTTCCCAGATGACTAACCGATACATTACACCTGACCTCACGAAGAAGCCATCTAATGAAAATCATGCAGCGTAATTAGCTGCTTGTTTCTTTGCATGTTGATTGGAAATGGCAGCGTGGATTAGCTCGGCAGCGGCGTGGCAGCTGAAGTAAAACTACAACCGACAGGACGTCTTTGTGTTTCACCTGCGCTGCACCAGCACATTTCCTGCACTGCTGAAGTGCAAGTCTGGAAACAGGATGTGCGTTTCTTTTGTGAGGGAAACTTCCGTCATTTCAGAGCCAAACTTTGTTACAATCCTGAACAGCTGTGGCCCCAATCAGTCACTCTCTTCTTTTACTAGAAGTGGAACAGACAACAAAGCAGAAGCCAGTTACTCCACACTACCTCTCTGCTTTTCTCTTTTTTATATATCAACGCTCTCGTTTTCTGTCTGTGTCTTTCTGTTCCCATTCCTCCTGCTGTCTTTATAGTAACATCAAATGTGAGGGTCATTTTCTTTCACTGCTGTGGCTTTCTGCACCCCCACACCAGCAGCAGCTCTTGTACCGGTCAGTTAGGTTAAACAGCAGGCCAGATTTCAGAGCTGAACCTTGGGAACAAAATGTCCTTTTAATAAAACATAAACAGACAAGAGACTTTCTCTCAAGTGTTCAGCCTTTTTATGTCTTTTGGGTTTTGACATTGTGAGAAAAAAATAGGTCCATTCATGCAGTCTATCCATTATCCTGCATTATCACCACTGCTGGAGGTCATATCAGTCAGCTGTCTGGGGATTTTTTAAGGAGAGAACAATGACAACTGAATAAATGTCTTGTTGCCGACATCCGTGTTTCCAGCAGGCGAAAATTCGTCATTAACTTTCCCGAAACCAGAGTCTGTGTAATTACTGGAAACCTTCTCTAATTTTTTACAATCTTTGATAAATCTTCAGCTCTTTTTCTTGTGGAGTTCCCCATCGTTATATTCTTGATCCAATATACATATTTATAATTTATTTCTAGGCTCCAAAAAACTTTTTTACATAATTATGCAGATAATAGTTGGATCAGTTCAAGTTTGTTTGTTTTTTGCTTTAACCAGACTCTTATTGTCTTTCAGACATCATGAAACATACTTTTTGTCATATTAGTTCAGATATTCATCCAAACAACTCATTCAAAGGGGATATTTTCAGTTTTTAAGTGTTTGTTTGTGTTGGAAATAAAGATCATGGCAGTCTGCTACATTGTACCCTAAACCTAAATAACAATTATGCTGTATTTTACCAGTTTTTTGTGTCTCATTTTATTCTATATTATTATGCTATTATGGCTATACTCACTTTTTAATCTGTTGGACTTGAGTAAGAGTAAATTGTAAAATTGTATAAAATAAATGTTGGGTTTTTTATCTTTAGCCAAGTTAAGAATGTTCTTTCTCTGTTTGTTTGCCATTTAGCATGGAGGTGTGGCTATAAAAACAGATTTTTTCAGAATTATGTGGACAGATAAATTTTTAAATGAAGAGAAATAAATTCTAATTTAATAAATGTAATATAGTCTGGGACTAGGAATTAGATTATTTGTGGAAAAGAAAAATCATTTTTTAAACTGAGGCTTTAATCTAAAGTGAAAAACTTCTTTTAATCCAACTAAACTATCCCAAACTACAAACTATACTGTGATATTGCAACTTGACTATTTTGAATTCTTTTGGACGGGGGGGTATAAGTAAATAAAAATAACCTTAAAGTCAATCTAAAACAAACAGACAATCAGTCTAAGTCTGATATAACTGCAGTAATGTGGTCAAACCAAATTGTATTAAATCACGTTATCCAGTTTGATAAAAGTGTGGATCAGTTTTTTGGTGTCTGAGGGAAACTTGCTTATCTAATTTAAAAGAACTTTCTAAAGACATTCAAAGATTCTCCTGAAGGGGAAGCAACAGGAAGTAAGCGTAGAAAGACTAACATTTACCTCATTTATTCATTTACCACTTCCAGAAACGCTCATTTCTGCCTCATATTCGTTGTTTAAGGAAGCGTTTGACAACTTGCAGACAACCAAACTGAGACTGCAAAGGAGCAGAGACATCCCGAAATAAAAAAAAGGTAGATTTGGACATTATCTAACAGTAATAACAAAGGATATATTGATCCTAGGTGTGCTTGTGTGTGTGAATGGTTGTTTGTCTCTGTGTGGCCATGTGATGGACTGGCGATCTGTCCAGGGTGTCCCCCGCCTCTCGCCCAAAGACTACTGGAGATCAGCACCAGCCCCCTGCGACCCCGAAAAGGAAGAAGCAGGTTTAGAAAATGGATGGATGGATATTGATCCAAGTAAGTATAATGAGGCCTAATACAGATCCTTGAGATACACCACAACAGATAGGTGATGAGGAAGTAGAATATTCCCCCAAAACACTGATATTTTGATATCAACCAAGATAAAACTGTGTCTTTAAGACCAACAACAGGTTTGAGTTTTGACTAAAGAATGTTGTGGTCAACTGGGGCAGCAGTCAGATCCAAAGGAACAAAAAATAGCAGCGCCGCCTGCGTCAACAACTAAAAAAAGATCATTAAAACCTCTTAAAGTGCTGACTCTGAACCAGACTGGAATTCTATAATAAAAGTCTGAAGTTGATTAAAACAACTTTTTTTTTATTCTAGACGTGAAAGGTATTTTAGAAATTGGCATATGTACAACAACATGTAGAGCTGACTCTCCCTGTTTTGAAATCTGTTTATATTCTCTGGCATGATAGCTGACATCTTCCCATCATTTTATTATATTATGTTTTTAGTAACTTTTGTTTTATGAAGACTTTTACACCGTTCGGTACTACGTAAATAAATATACTTGACTAGGAGACGTCTTACCAAACATCTGAAATGACTGAACAACTTCTGCATTCAGCACTATTCTAAACCCAGATAAAGCAATCCCTCAGCAGGCTGAAAATAATTTCAATCAGACTTCCGACGTCTCCGATTATAAAATTTCGAGTCAGAGGTGAAACATTACACCTTGCAGCGATCCCTGCACCCCCGTGTGTTTCTTTGACAACTGCAGAAAACACCTGCACATCACACGCTACGGTACGTCGATGTGAAATGACAGCAGAATATAAACACAAACCCTAACAGCAATCTTTCAGATGTGACTCAGAGCACAGCTATTTTCCTTCATCAATGCAAAACTTGAATGCATTTTAAAAACAAGCCCCCCAACACGGAAATACAAGTCATCAGGAGCACATTTTCTCATGATATAAGTCACGCACTTCCTCTTTTAACTGTCCTCGTGTGGTCTAGTGAAGGAGCGTCTGGGTTATCTGCTGGTTTCCTGGGTCTGTGACAGAAATGAAACTCCCAGCATAATCAGAACAGACACACAGGAAACAGAGAAGAAGAAATGATGAGAAGCTGCAGAGAAACAGAACAATAATTTAAGGAACTGTGAAGTTGTGCACTTTCACTTCGTTTGTTTTTTAATGAATTCCTCTTAATCGTGTAAAGTCTCCTCCTCTGTGACAAGACAAACCAAGAAACAAGTAAAAAAATTACTTAAAATGTAGCTTTATTTATTCATATGTACAACCATGTATATCAAAAAGAATATTAACAATAGATTTATGGCACAATCAGTTTACAAGTTAAGTTCGTTAGCAGATCTGAAGCCCTTCGGTTTCAAATTGACTTCAAAGCGAAAGTGTAATTTTAAAATCAGGCAAAGTGGAAATGTTTTGGCAGAGATGATGGAGGGATATGAGGAATTCTAAATGTTGCATAAATCTGTTCTCCACAGTGCCTGATTAGATGGAAGGTTTTCAGTAATATGTCGCACAGTTTGGATCTGATGCTGCAGGGACATCACGTTGACGGCTGGACGCCGCATCACCGTCGATGTCCGAGGGTGTTCTTGCATTTCAGAATGTGGAGTGTCCTTTTAATTTCAGAAGTAACTTTATCTTTTATCCCCCCCACCCCACCCCCCTTAAAGCTGCAGGAGAAGCATTTGCTCCGTCAGATCTGCGGCGATGTAGATCTCGCTCTCTGCTTGCCCTCTCTCTCTCTCTATCTCTTTTCACATCTCTGCAGAACAGGGGGTTGGGTGAGAAAAAAAAAAAGCCCAGAGTTTATAAAAAGCAATGCACACAGGCATACATCAACATACACCCACAAACACACACTGACTAATAGGCTGGTCTTGTAAAGATACAGGGGGAGTTACGATTAATTTGCAGCATTAATTTTCTCCACGTCCAGACCACTGACAGCAGCAGATGTATGTTTTCTTCTTTATGGCTCACATACGTGCACAAAGCGATTGGTGCACCTTTGAAGCGCCACTCTGTTATTGCAGATAACATGATGCTCATGAAGTCAAGTATACCATTAACACAAATAGAGAGTGTAGATAGTCCACCTTAGTGCCCCAGACATTGGCATTTACATATAAAAGGTGCTCAGAGATAAGCAGGAGAGCGATAGCAGGGAGAAGAAACAAGGCGGCTACTGCTGCACACTCTTTTTTCTTTTCTTTTTTTTTTTCAAAGTGTAGCAAAACACACTCCCTGCTGTCAGTGTCTCCACCATCACCAACACGCTGCAGCCTGCTGCCTCACCAGCTTGAGATGAAGTGATGAAGTGAAATACGCACCAGCAAGTTCCTGGTCCAACATGTCGATAAAACTCTGGAGCTCGTCTGTGTCTCCCAGCTTGGCTGTAACGTCGGAAAAAAAACAAAAAAAACAAAGAAAATTCAAGGAACTATTGAAGAAAAATAAGCAGTTATGGAAAAAGTTCCGATTTGTGGTATTTCCTTTGGCTCAAAACTTATCTGAACCCCAGAATTGAAAACAAATCAAACTGCTTTTAAACTGGCAAAAACATTATCAGACTTTTGTATTTTATTTTATTTTTTTGAAGGGGTAACTGAGACAAAGCTAATCTCATGTGTCTAAAATCTTTGACAGCTTGATGGATCCCACCAGGATCTCTGGTGTGAATGTTTGAGTGACTGTGCGTGAAGCCATGCAGAGCAGATGACACCTTCTGGTTGGGACCTCTTGTTTTTATCCATTTAAACGCGACAGCCTGTGCATGTAAATGCATCAGGACACAACAACACTTGTTTATTTACATGCAAACAGAATGAATAACAGCAAACATAAACCCCTGCTGCAGACTTTGAAAGAGGGATGCTGAGAAGTCGCACGGTCACAACGGGAGGGGTTCCGCTGTGTTAAAACAAAAAGAGCTCCCAGCTTTATGCAGAGTGTTACTATTATAATGATCAGAGCAAAAGTGATAGTGATCACTGTAAACACAAAGGGTTATCTGGATGGAGATGGGCCGATGGGATGCTGATGTACCTTTCTGAGCCGACGTTACGCCTGCGGTGTGGAGCTCCTCCTCGCTGGTGTTCAAACTGTTCCCCAACGAAGCTTCACTGCCTGAAGGGACAAGAGAGAGAGAGGCAAAGGGAGGGAGGTGAGATAATAAGCACTCGGGCATTCAACGAAAACAATCACTGACAGTGACAACAATGTTAACACAATGCAGGAACTGCACATAATGATGCTAACATGTTATAAAAGGTAAATGCCTGTTTGTAAGGGACTCCCAAAACTATCAACATACACTCAGTAACGATGGCGCACAGCGGCCAACGGGAAACAACGCCTCTTCATCTCATAACCACGGACAAATGAGCAACTACAGAACAGGAAGAAGGACTATTAGGAACGATGTGTTACCCTTAATTGGAGTTCGTTCCATTAACACAGCTGTTGCCATTAGTCTAATGTTGTTTTATTGTCATACAACTGTACGACACAATGCAAAAAAGAAGTGGAATTAATAGCCACAAATAAAAAAAAACTTAAATTACTTTATTAGAAAAAATGTGCTAAAACAACCAGAATAAATATTGTAAGATAATATTATGTATTTTCTATATGTATAGTAGTAAACAGCTATTCAAGTACCTGCTTACAAGATTTAATGGTATTTACATACAGGAGCAACAAGTATTTATGAGCATCAAATATTTTATTTATGTGGTAGTTGGAGTATGACAGAACAAGTTAAGTAAGTAAATAAGCAGCAAATAAATTTGCTCTGATTTAAAGCAGCAGCAGCATCAGCTGGGGGGAGGGGGGGGGGGGGGG
>SSNP01000110.1:1431617-1550604 GCA_006937955.1 Pachypanchax playfairii | reverse complement strand
GGGGGGGGGGGGGGGGGGGGGGGGGGGGGGGGGGGGGGGGGCTTCTGTGTGATGGCAGCAGCTTCAGCAGGTGACGATACGGGTGTGTGTCGGGTCACTCTGGCTGTTTTCCTGAGACCCTGCGTGGTGTAGAGTTCCTCCATCCTGGGAGTCGTGTCCCATTGATCTAATGTCCATCGGAGACAACATGCTGCAGTGCAGCTGAGACTCCACAAGGAGACGGCAGCATGTGAGGACACTCTCAGTAGATCGAGTAGTAGCATCTCGTCCAGTTGTTCAGCTTTTCTCAGACAAAGTATATGTGATACTGATATGTGCGCTCTCAGGAACCCGAGGCTGGACACTGAATTGTGGACCTCATCCTGGACTCTTCTGAAGCTTTGCTGCATTCAGGGACACATTGTTCTCCAAACACAACTAATTATAAGTGCTAAAGAACAGCTGTTTGGGCTAGTAAAGAAACAGCCACCACAAGGATGAGATTTAAGAAATGATGAAGAAAGTTCCATCGCAGAGAAACACAATCCTAATTACAGCGCTGTCAGTTCTTTTAACTCACTGTAATCCGAGTCATCCACGCCGCTGTCGTCCCCCGGCGCCGTTCGGCTCTTCACCTCATGCAGGACGTGCTTGTAAGCATGATGTTTGCTTTGAGACGGAGCTTTCAGTTCCTCCACCACATCCTGGAACTCCTGCAGCTCCTCACCCAACTCAAACATTAAATCTGTGGAAAATGTTACAGCAGTCGGAAAGAAATCATGAACTCAGCAGAAAGAAACATTTCAGACTGTCTAGACTCATTTAGGAACATGGTAGAAGGAGATACAGAAAAATATAAAGGTCTGTTGTAGAAAACGTCTTTTAAAAACTTAATTTGAAAATCCTTTAATGTAAAATTTATGAACTTATAAAAATCCTTTGATTTTAACACAGGCAGTTTGAATCATTCTCAACAGGCATAACAAGTCAAAGCTGCTGTCATACAACAATTTTTAAAAAATGTTATTAAATAGTTTATAAGAAATTATCACTTAGTAAATGTTTATTTATCATTTTATACGATTTAAATCAACTTAATGGCCCAAATAGAAAGAGACAAATAGTTAAAAACTTGTGTAAGTAATTTTCAATATATTTTTTGACTAATCAGAAGACTTTTTAAAGTGTGAAAAATAAAGATAATTTAACATTTAACTGAAGAATGTCTCAAACGTGTTTAAAACTCAGACTGATTAAATTCTCTCTTTTAATCCCGTTTTCAGTGGAAAAAAATGAAACTTTAAAATGGAAGAAAAGTTTAACTTTTAATCAGAAATTCATCAGATCATTAAAACTACGATCAAATCAAATGAAATAGTTCATGAACTCACCTGCAACAACGTCTGAGGACATGCTGGTGGGATCAGATCAAACTCAAGCTGCTGAGCGTTTCTGTTGGAGCGCTTCAGAGCTGACAGGAGGCTGCAGCGTCACTCCCTCATCTGACCAATCAGGTCGCAGAAAAACCTCAAACTTTACAGTCCAACTCATTAAAAAAAAAGAAAGAAAAAAAAAAGAAAGAGGGCGGAAAGTTAAAATGAAACGTGAATAATCCCGTTACGTAACCAGACGCAGTCAGAGGGGAAATAGCTCGGATTCTTTCAAAATAAGGTCAGAAGGTGAAGGAGAGAGATCAGACAAAAGAAATCATTTAGTTTTAGTTGGTGTTTAAAATTCATCTTGATGCAGGATAATACAATGACAGCATCGAGTTTATGAAAGAGATACTAATTTAAATTCAACCTTCTGGACCGATTTGATGAACTTTTTTCACAATAAGGTGATAAGATCTTTTTTAAATGATAAACATGAGTTGTTTGGTGGGAAACCTTGAAAGTAAGAAAATGCTTCACATTCTTATTCTGTTCAGTATTTAGGCCAATTATCACATGAATGCCTCAAAATGTTTTACATTAAAAAACACATTTCTAGAAGTACCTTCATGAAAAGCATGAAACTTAGTTCAGACTATCTGCTCAAACCTCGAGCATAAATTCAGTGTTTTAATCATAACTGTTATTTTATTGTGTATTTATATTCATGTGAAGTTTTCTTGTTGTTTGTTTGGGTTTGTAAGTTTCTTATTCATAATAAAAATAAAATATATATATACTGTATATATATATATATATAGTATATATATATATAATTTTGAAAAATTCTGTGTTGCTGACTGGACAAGAAGAAAAAATACCAGATTTATAAATCTTAAAAAAGTGAGTCAGTCAGTGGAACAGAACAAAATGAAAACAGAGTCTTCTGTGGGGGGTGCAGTACTCTGCTTTGTCTACAGAGGCCCTAAAATTTACATAAAGCCTGTCTGGGAGCCCTCAGAATAAACCCTGTGTTTACACATGGTGGAGAAACTTAAATCCTTCATAATCTATTAAACAACAGAATCCATGTCAAGTCTGTGGTTCAAATTTTGCCTGAACGAAAGCATAAAGATATATTCCACCATATAAAATCTTAAAATTAAGAAAACTATTTTAGATTCATGAATATTTCCAATGGATGCCATTTATTTTATTGTCCATTTTATCACTATAGCCATCAAAAAGTCAATTTCACACAAATTTCAGGACTTATTTCTTAAGTATTAACCAGTAATATGAAACATTTGATATCTAAAAAACTTTAGGAAACACTGATTAACAGACCTTTCAATCGTCAAAATTCGGCTGGTTTAGTCAGGCTTCGGGCAGCAACTCATTAATATTCATTATGCTAATTTGCTGTACTCAAATTGGCTAACAAACTAGCCTATGAGAGCAAGGTATACTGTTTCCTGCCCCGCATGGTAACAGCACACGTCTCTTCCGGTTTGCTACGTGTTTATGCTACAGCTTTTAGCCAGCAGCATGCTAGGATTGGTTTTAACTTCGGGAGCTGCCGAAACCGTTACAACGGTTTTTCTGAGGTTTCTGTTGAATATTTTAGCTCCACAGATTTTCTTACCTTCGTAGTGGGTGTGAAAACAGGTCAACAACTTCTCTTTCAGTTTTTATCTCGCAAACTACGCAGGTGGCGATAAAACCCGAGTTCTCTTGAGTTCAAACGGCCGGTACTTGTTTCATCACAACTCCTTTGCTCGTTAGTATTCGGCAGCTCCCGCAGTTGAAACCATGCCTAGCATGCTGCTGGCTAAAACGTTGTTAGCATAAGACGTAGCAAACAGAAAGACACGACGTCTGATGTTGCCATGCACAGTGGGGCAGGAAACACTATTTTTTGCTCTCATAGGCTAGTTTGTTAGCCAATCTGAGTCCAGCAAATTCGAATAATAAATATGAACGAGCTGCTGCTTGAAGCCTGACGTAAGGAGCCGAAACCACCCGAATTTTAATGCAGACAGATTGAAAGGTCTGTTAATCAGTGTTTCCTGATGGTTTTTAGATATAAAATGTTTCATATTACTGGTTAATATTTAAGAAATAACCACAAAGTCCTGAACTTTGTATGAAATGTCCTCTTTAAGGAAACAACTTGATTAGTTGTCACATGTACTGGATTATTGGGTAAATATAATACAAAATAATCCATGATTAGAATCTTATATACTCATTATTTTTTCACTTCCTTCACCATTATTGAAGAATATATCCTCTCACCTACATGCTCCTAAAGGGATGCATGTTGCAGACATTTGTTAGTTTAGAGATCATAACTAGAACTTTTCCTAAAGCAAAAGAAACATTCACAGAAAATCAAAATCTAAACTTGTATTAAATATTCAAACATTATGAAGCAGTTACAAAATGTGATGGAGTGTGTGAAGAGTGTGTGTGCACATTCACAAATTTATCCTGTTCAGTGAAGTTTAGCAGCAACTTGTTTATTTAAAAAAAAAACATTTAGACATATTTTAGGAGCTAATCCTAAAACAACAAGTCAGCCTCGTGCAGGTAACTTCATCTCACGTGTCAATTGGACGAGCAACGTGGGTGTTGTAGGAGGGGCATCAATGACCTTCAGCTGTGCAGGTTTAGATTGCTGCCTGTGTGCTCGGTGAGCACTCGCTGCCGGGGAACATGTTCAGGGGCGATGGGCCATGGGACTCCTTATAATATGAGCTGGGTTGGTCTACTGCAGGTCAGTGAGTCGAAAGATCATCAATTCTGGTGGCATCTTATTACCATCTCTGCATTTCTGAATGAATGAAAGGGTCACTGGGATGTTATTCCTGAGTGCATAATTTAAAAAGTAAATGTACGTCAGAGAGGAAATCTTACATGATATGAGAGATTATACACACTTTTCAAATGAGAAAGGATTTCAAATTTTAGGGAAGATTTTTACCTGTTTTGTTATTTTGCTTGAGTGTTATTTATTTGTGAGAGTAATCGGTTACAGATAAGTGAGAGACATAACGATGCCACTATTGTATAGTTTCCTGTTCCTTTGAGAGCTCAATGAGCCATGAAATTTAAATATTATCTCTGCCTGGGGAAAAAAAATACCTGTTAAAATTCTCTCAGGTAAATAAAAAATCAAACTAAAAGAAGAAATAGATTTCAAATATAAGAAAAGATCATACAGTTATGTGTGTTTTTCTCTCCCTCCCAGAATCTACTGTTTATAATCCACATAAGTCAGATCACATGTGGCTCAGTACAGTTTTTTGTCTGGGAGGAACAGGAGCCCGGTATCCTGGTCGGATCCCTGAGTAAATACTTTCCACCTCCATACCAGCTCTTGGACCAGACGTATCTGAGGATAGATGAAAACACGGGGAGTTTGTTCACCACTGAGCACAAGATGGATCACGAGCAGCTCTGCCCCGAGGAGGTGATGGCTGAGGGATGCAATATTCGTTGCAATGCCCTGGTGGGGCCCTCCGTGGACCTTATAGAGTTTTCTGTGATTATAGAAGACATCAATGACAACACGCCTCATTTTGAAACTAGTGAAGTACATCTGGATGTGTCTGAAGATGTAGCTGTGGGGACCAGCTTCTTGCTGGATGATCG
The DNA here is from genome assembly GCA_006937955.1 of Pachypanchax playfairii. Classification (NCBI taxonomy): domain Eukaryota; kingdom Metazoa; phylum Chordata; class Actinopteri; order Cyprinodontiformes; family Aplocheilidae; genus Pachypanchax; species Pachypanchax playfairii. The sequence goes on along the minus strand of SSNP01000110.1, from coordinate 1,545,595 downwards.
GGCTCAGGACAGAGATACCGGACGTAACGGACAGCTGAGGTACCATCTACAAGGTTCCGGTGGAGTTTTCACAATAAATGTTGAGGAACGCACCCTTTTAATCATGCTGGTTGTACAAAAAGCTCTGGATAGGGAGACTCAGGATCTGTATCAGATGCAGCTGGTGGCCACTGACTGTGGCACAAACCCTTTGAGTGCTTCCGTAGCTTTAATAATCAGAGTAACAGATGTTAATGATAACTGTCCAAGCTTTAGTCCTGACAGCCCACATAGCGTCATCATCCCCGGAGACTCACGAAAGAACACAATAGTTACAAGGGTTTTTGCTAAAGATCCAGATTCAGGCCCGAACTCTGCCATTATTTACTCCCTCAGTCCCAAAGTCTCTGAAAAGGCCAAGAAGCTTCTGAGCCTTGACAGTCACACTGGGTACATCAGACTAAAACAAGACTTAGAAAACAACAATGCTGAAGAGCTAGTGTTAAAAGTGTTAGCTAGCAGCCCTCATTGTCCCCCAGCAGACACTCAGGTAACCATATCTGTGCTTCCCAAGGTGACCCAAGAGCTCACAGTCAAGATCGGGTTCATAGCTGAGCATCACAACCAGACAATAGTGTTACCAGAGAACCAGCCCCCCACTGTTTTAGCTGTTTTAGAGCTGGAGGGTGACAGCAGCATTAAAGGCTCATCTCTTGCCATTGAGGGTGATGTGCTTTTCTCTTTGAGCCCACACAGTGGCAAATATCTGCTTTCTACATCAAAGCCTCTAGACTATGAGATGAAAAGTGAGTATTGCATTTCTGTAGTAGTGCGAGGGAGTTCATCTGAAAGGTCTGTGATCGCTCCGTCTAGGCAGATGATCAGGGTGATGGTGGAGGATGTCAACGACAATGCCCCACATTTCTTACAGACTCGCTACCAGCTAGAAGTGGAGGAAAACAACCAGCCAGGAGTAGCACTGCTGCAGGTGTCAGCGTCTGATGCAGACAGTGATGTCAATGGCAGGGTGACCTACAGGCTTCACAGAAACACGTCTGCCATCTTCAGCATTGACTCTGTGACAGGTCAGCTGTCTGCTTTGGCTCCTCTGGATAGGGAACGGCATGGTGCACACACACTCACTGTGTTTGCTCGAGATAGCGGCTCTCCTCCCTTGGAGTCCCAAGCCAGTGTAATTATTTGTGTTCTGGATAAGAATGACAATGCACCTGTTTTTCTTACCCCTCACTTCATCTTTTTCATCCCTGAGAACGCTCCACCGTTCACCCAGGTGGGGAGGATCGAGGTGAAAGACCCAGATGAAGGAGAGAATGGGAACACAGAGTTACGAGTCGTAAACAGCAGCACACCTTTTGTTGTGGATAACACAAAGAAGATGCTACGGACTACAACGAACCTGGACCACGAGACAGATGACCATTACGAACTTTACTTGTTGGTCAGCGACAACGGCCATCCGGTCGCCTTATCCTCCACCGCGAGAGTGAGCATCTTTGTGGAGGACGTCAACGACAACCAACCGAAAGTGATCCTTCCCAGCACTAACACCTCATGCCTGACCCTCTCCCCTAATACCACGGCAGGTACAACCATAACTAAAATCTATGCTATTGATGAGGACTCTGGGTTAAATTCAGAGATCACGTATTCTGTTGTTGCACCAGGGTCAGCGCAACAAAACAACCTCTTCCAGGTAGACGCAAGATCAGGAAACATCACCTTGAGTCATCAGCTTCAACAAAAAGACATGGGAATGCATCATCTCTTTGTTGTAGTCAGAGACAACGGGAAACCAACTCCACTTTATACCACCGTCTGGGTTAATCTGCTCGTTAACGAGACCGCAGATCACTGCTATTTAGACAGGACGCCTACCTGGACAGGGACAGCCGATTTAGTTCAGAGCTCTTCGAAGGCCCCTATCTGTGAGATGGAAACCACTAGATCTCCTGAAATGATGTACATTTACGGTGGCATATGCATGATGACAGTATCCATCGTTTTCTTTTTTCTAACAGTTTGTTTATATTGTAGAAGAAGTGTTCAAAAAAGCAAGAAGAGACATATAAAAGAGAATGAAATTCCACTCAGACTCAAAGACAAATATTATTCTGATGAATAACAGAATAAAGCAAACAAAAGAGTAATCTCACTCGCTGTTTCAAGGACGATAACAGCCAGAGAATTAACCATCCACTGAGTATTTGTCTTGAGCTTTTTGCAGAACAACAACAGCGAAAAAAAAAAAGAAAAAAAAAGCAAAGAAAAAAACACTATATGATTCTGTAACATTTTATTCTGATATTTGTTGTAAAACAAAACCCATCAGCTTTCTGATAAGGATCCAACACAACATGAGCTACCAGCGACGCCTGGAAAGGATCTGATAAAAGACGCATTGCCAGTTAACAGCAGCGACTTGTTCCCTAATCTCTTCAAATAAACCCAAACAGTAGCCGTAACTACTCATGGATGATGGACACTGTACAGACTCCAAAAAGATCTCATATATCACAGTCAGTCAGGTCAATGCCTTCATCAGCTTTAAGAATCCGGTGTAAGTAGGAAAACTGAGGTAATCGTCTGCCGAGCTGATTGGACCTCTCTCAGGTTTCGGACTCTGAGTGATGGGCAGTCTGCAGAGTTTAGACACACAAAAGGGGTTAAATGTTCCTTCAGAGGGGAGGCGGTGAAACTCTCAAAAGAACCAACTCTGAGATGAGTTTAAAGGGAGCAAGAACGAGAAACATCTCAAGAAACTGCCTGATAACACAGCTTCTTATCCACAACACACAACAAGTTAGGGGAAATGTTGAACCAAACCCTTTAGCTTTTTTATTATTTTCATGTTTTTTGATAATATTGATAAACTTTTTTTATACGCCTGTGTGGGAGGAGAGAAGAAAAGCGAGGAGACAGAGTCTGTAAAACACAATGTACAACAACCTGGTTAGTGGAGAACAAGGCTTGTATAACACGAGTGGCGTCTCTAAGGACGTCTGAGCAAGCAGCTTCAGAAATAAATAATCTGATAGGGGTCTATTGTGAGGCCGAACCGCATTAAGTGAGATCAAATAAAGAGCTCTCAATGCAAATTAGAAATTAAACTAGACTCATTACAGAAGAAATTAAAAACTCTATTAGACTAAAACTAAAACAAAATCACATTATTCTGTTTTTTAACCTGCTTGGAAACATTATAATGGGAGATCTGATGAATGTCTAGTTTTTATGTTGAAGTTTTAATGTAAGTGAGTTTGATGTTTAAAACTAAATCTGTGGCAGGAGAAATTCTGCCCCCTGCTGGAAAGAAATGAAGCTAAATGAGTTTTATTTTTGACATGTGGCCAGTGGGATGAAGATGATTCAGACAACAGTCTCTCACTTTGCTTCTATCAGGTCATCTGAGAACAGTGATGCTTTCATGCTTCACTCACTGTACATTTTTACTTTTTCATATACAAACTCAAATGTATTTTATCTTCTCAAACTAATCATTTAATAACATGTAAATTAATTCTTTATTTGCTGCACAAATACTTTTTATATTTTGTTTTGAACTTCTCTTATAAATAAATAAATATATATATATATATATATATATATATATATATATATATATATATATATATATATATATATATATATATATATATAAATTTTAAAGAGGACATTTCATACAAATTTCAGGACTTGTGGTTATTTCTTAAGTATTAAAGTGTAATATGAAACATTTTATATCTAAAAAACATCAGGAAACACTGATTAACAGACCTTTCAATCTGTTTGCGTTAAAATTCGGGTGGTTCCGGCTCCTTCCGTCAGGCTGCTTCGGCAGCAGCTCGTTCATATTCATTATTCAAATTTGCTGGACTCTGATTGGCTAACAAACTACCCTATGAGAGCAAAGAATACTGTTTCCTACCCCGCTGTGCATGGCAACGTCAGACGTCGTGTCTTTCTGTTTGCTATGTCTTATGCTACAGCTTTTAGCCAGCAGCATGCTAGGCGTGGTTTCAACTGCGGGAGCTGCCGAATACTAACGAACAAAGGAGTTGTGACGAAACTAGCTAAGGCTTTTTGCCTGCGCCTGGTCATGGATGGACTTGACATGCCTGATTTGATTTATTTAAATGTCTTAAATGATTTGTAAACTGACCAAATAAATAAATAAATAAAAATAGTTCAGAAACAGATACAGGCTGTTTGAACTCGGGAGAACTCGGGTTTTATCGCCACCTGCGTAATTTGAGAGATTAAAACTGAAAGAGAAGTTGGTGACCTGTTTTCACACCCACTATGAAGGTAAGAACACCTGTGGAGCTAAAATATTCAACAGAAACCTCAGAAAAAACTGTTTTTAATGGAAGGGTCTCTTTAAGAAGAGACACTTGTTACTTCTCACTCAATTGACCCTGTACATCATTGTCTGACTTTCTGTCGCACACAATTGAGATTTGTTTGCCTCGTTTGAGCTCAATCAGAACATTCCGTGACAAGAGAGCAGGTTTAAGATACAGGTGATAAAACAGGTATCAGGTTTGCCAGCTGCATCTGATCTTTTCTGCTCAGCAAACACTGCAGTCAGATAAGATCTGACAATTTCCTCATGCAGTTCCTCAGTCAGAGCATCATCTGACAATTTACAGGATATAATTGTTTTATGGTTCTTTTTTTCTCTTAAATATCACAGTTTTTAATCCACACATGTGATTTGTGTTTAATGTGTTTATTTTGTTTCACTTACATGATACATTTTTTACCTGTTCTTATTAAATCAGTTTCATGAAATAAGCCCTGACATAACAGCATCAAATGTGTGAGTGTTCTTGTCTTGCTAATAAAGTATTTCATGTGATCAGTCACTGAGTCCAGAGATTCCTTTATGATAGTGCCACACATACACAACGATTATCATAAAGTCCTTATTTTTTGGATCAATTCTAAAGAGAATATGGGTGCACTTGAATATTTATGTAAGAAGAGGAAGATTCATGTTTTCCTCTCGATCCAAATCAGCATACACAATAAACTACGAGTCTAAGAACCCCGACCTCCTCATTATTCCCCGCCCTGAAGTTCATTGAAAAGCGACTTTGTTTCTTTAAGATTGCGGTGGCAGCGAGCAGCGGGCCTGTTCATTGTTATTGTGGGGGACAGAGTGAGAGTTGAGATTGATATATACGGGGACAGAAGACGAGACGCGCACATCAACAGCGGACCAGCTGCGGTGAAATCAACAGGTCCTGAACGAGTCCGTCAAGACATGGGTAAGAAACTTCATCCACCAGCTGCGTCTTTTACCTTCTTAATATTATTTAAATAAAATCTCATTTAACTTTAATTGTATGTTGTATATGGGGGACTGAGAGAGGGCGGCAGATGTTATTAAAGTGTTTTATTTTTTGTCACTTTGGATGGCACCCGATGCGTCACTGATATTACAAGATTTATTTCATGCTTCACATGGAAGCATGCTAAGTAGTCCTGTCGCTATATTTTAGGCTTATTGAGGCGAACTTGGCCCCAGTTTGCACTTTCAAGCATGAGATATCTACACATGATCTTCATTTGGCTCTGTGAGCGCTCCTCGTGCTGTTGGTAATTAGTGAATTGATACAAGGTGCGCGTGAAGTACAAACTTCTGTATTAATAACGTTTGCTGTTTTGTGCGATTCTTTTGTGCGCCAATTAAGGCAAAGCATTTGTTTGGATTCACTTCACCAAGTTTTGTGACTTGCATTATTTAGCTCCATCTGAATGACAAAGGTCACAGTTTGTTTCTCATCCAGACGGTCAACAAAGCCATGTTGATGCGTTCAATTAAAGTGCGATCTATCTGCCCCTCCAGCCATCTGTGTTTACTGTAATGGTACCAACCACAGTCTGTCAGCTCCCATTGTGCCTGTCTGCATGGATGCCTGCATACAAAGTGTGTAATGTCACACATGTACACAGTTGCATTGTTTGTTCAGGTTTCCATCCTCTTCCAGCACTGTGCCAGCTCTCCTATGGTTTTCCCATTTCTGTGCATTTCCTTAAAAGGAGATCTGACTGTGCACGGCTGTGCGTGAGAGAAGTAAAGAGGTGCCTCTGGCCTTTGTTTGCTTGACATTGGTGGCCCTTGTGCCCCCACAATGCTTTGGGACAAAGACTGTTGTTTCTCCAGTCACAAAAGCAGCCTCTCTTTCTCTCTGTCTCATTATGTCTCTCATCCTTGTCGTCCTGCTTTTCTCACACTCTTCCTGCTGGGTGGTGAATGGAGTCGGGGTATGAGGTCGGGTCAGAACCGATGCATCGCTATGCCTTTGGCCTTTGGCATCTATCCAAAGAGCACATGACTGCTGGGGGTGGGGGGGGGGCAGCATGGCTTTGTCAAGTGAACAAACTACTATTTTTGGGCTAAGAAGTCCAAACACCTTTTAAATGGTATTTTTAACATTACTTACCTCCATCACCATCCAGCCATATAGTTTCAGCTCTGGTTGCCCAGGAGATTTCAGCCTCCAGACCCATTTTTTTTTCACTTTAATCTATATAAAGGAAAAAAAAGCTCTTGTTTTCACAAATGAATCAGTTTTTTACATTTTGTGCCCCGATTACATGGTGCTGCATCTTGACTGAACAGGTTGCTATGACTGCTGCATGCGCTGTTTGGGCGGGGTGCCATATTGCTCCCTTTTCGCCACATTGCTCTGCTTCTCTGGCATCGCCCTGTTCTGCGGCTGCGGGCACCAGGCACTCACAGAAACAGAGAGGCTCATCGAGACGTACTTTGCCCGTAACCTTCAGGACTACATCACCCTCGCCTACATGTAAGATGCTATTAGATGTTGTTGTTGTTTTTCTTAGACTGAGGCTTTGAGGTTTAGATACATGACCCTGGATTTTTCTTCTCGTGTCTTAGCATTCAATATTTTCAGTATGTCATCTATGGTTTGGCATCCTTTTTCTTCCTCTACTGCATCGTGCTACTGGCTGAGGGCTTCTACACCACAAGTGCTGCAAAGCAAACCTTTGGAGAGTTCAGAAGCACCATGTGTGGCCGTTGCCTCAGCTCCTCGGTGAGTAGGCCCACAGTGGCATAATTATAAAAAACTGGTAGAGACTAGGTTTTGTTGATATAAACACATCCCTCCTGAAGGGTATTGAAGATCCTCAGGCTCCTAAAAACCATTTAGGACATGCAAAGATAACCATATGTGGGTGTAGGTGAAGTAAGAGAAGTATGTATGTGTATGTATTTATTTGTTCTACTTGTCCTTGTCCAGTTTATAGTGATGACATATGTACTTGCTGTGCTGTGGCTGTTGGTGTTTGCGTTCTCGGCCTTGCCGGTCTACTTCTTCTACAACATGGATGCGACTTGCAGCACCATTGACGTTCTGACTGAGACCCCAGCAAGTATCAACCAGCTCTGTGTTGATGCAAGACAATATGGTAATACTGCAGTAACACATTACTGCCTCTTGAAACCGATTGGCCAAGTTTGTCTGTTTTTTATACACCTGTCACCCTTTTGTATATCTGCCTCGTGTTTCTAGACCAGGGTGTATTGAGATGCACAGATGTTAGAAATTAGCAACATTTACATCGTTATTTATTTACATATCTGATATTGCTTCTTTTCTTGTCCTTTCGGCTGCTTCCTTTAGGAGTCATTCCCCTCCATCTAACACTGTCCTCTACATCTTCTTCTCTTACACCATCCAACCTCATGTCCTCCTTGTCCACCTGTTTGGTGGTGGCACCAGTGTCTGGATGCCTCGCCTCAGTCAGCGTGTGTCCCAGGAGAGCTGTGGCTACAATGTGTGTGTGAATGTGTGTGTGAATGACAAACTGCAGTGTGAAGAACTTTGGGAATCAGAGTCTGTCTTTAAAATACACCATACAAGTACTCATGCAACTGACCTGGACAAAAACAAAATGGTAAATTAAATGTTATATTTTGTTGCACAACCTTTTGAGTAGTTTCTGTAATCAAATAAAGTAGGTCTTAGTGAGACTTCTGCACCTGTCGACAGGTAATTTGACACATTGCTCATGAGCAAACTGCTCCAGCTCTCAGGCTTGAAGGGTTCCTTCTTCAGACTGCTTGTTTCAGCTCTTTCCACAAATGTTCAACGGGATTTAGATAAGAGCTCATAAAAGTCCACTTCACTGCAATGCTATGCCTTGTTCTTAGCCATTCTTGTGTGTTTTTAGTCGTGTATTTCAGGTCATCATCCTGTTGCTGACTGCCACTTGGGCTGAACTTCTGAAACTAGGTCTCACATTTTGCTCCAGGATGTTTTGATGGTCTTGATTTCATTGTAATCTGCTACAATTCAAGACACCCAGAGTCAGATGATCTAAAAGTTCCTGATCTGTTTCATCAGTACAAGGCTTGGGTCTCATTAACATGCATTCTTTTTCATTTCAATCTGGCTTTTTGGTGATTTTCTAACTAGTAAAGCCTCCTGGATATTTATACATGGAGCTTGTTGTGGTTCAAAATGTGACCTTGACAATGGAGTTCAACTTGACTGGTTTCCTATTCCACCATCCACTCTACCCATATGATCAACCTGGAGTTGCATTTCTCGCGTCCACATCCTGAGAGATCGGCTGCAGCCCCATGAACCTTTTACTTTTTAATACTATCTTCAGCTGTGGTCACAGGAACATGAAGCTGTTTGGAGACGATCTATAGTTTTTATCTTTAAAGAAGCCATTTCATACAAATTTTCAGGACTTTGTGGTTATTTCTTAAGTATTAACCAGTAATATGAAACATTTTATATCTAAAAAACATCAGGAAACACTGATTAACAGACCTTTCAATCTGTCTGCGTTAAAATTTGGGTGGTTCCGGCTCCTTCCGTCAGGCCTCAAGCAGCAGCTCGTTCATATTCATTATTCGAATTTATTGGACTCTGATTGGCTAACAAACTAGCCTATGAGAGCAAGGTATACTGTTTCCTGCCCCGCTGTGCATGGCAACGTCAAACGTCGTGTCTCTCTGTTTGCTACATCTTATGCTACAGCTTTTAGCCAGCAGCATGTTAGCCGTGGGTTCAACTGCGGGAGCTGCCGAATACTAACGAACAAAGGAGTTGTGACGAAACAGATACAGGCCGTTCGGACTCGGGAGAATTCGGGTGTTATCGCCACCTGCGTAGTTTGAGAGATAAAAACTGAAAGAGAAGTTGTTGACCTGTTTTCACACCCACTATGAAGGTAAGAACACCTGTGGATGGAGCTAATGAAGGAGCTAAAATATTCAACAGAAAAACCGTTTTTAATGGAATGGCCTCTTTAACATAGTGATCTAACATCTTCTCTCTGAGCTCTTCATACATCTCTGGTCTTTGCTTTATCTGGTCCATGTTCAGTGTGGTGCACGCCATGACACCAAAGAACATGTTTTTTTGTTTTAAACAGGCTGAATGACTGATAGAAAAGTTCAAAGACACCTGTGATGTTAATTACAGCACACACCATGATTTATCTTTTTAGGGGTACCATAATTTCTATCCAGGTCAGTTTGGTTAGTTTGTGTGTTAAATTTATTCTGAACCACAATTCTGTAGTTACTTTTTATCAGTTCCAAGTTATTTCAATGAGCATTATAGATTATTTACCAGAAGAGGAACAATTATTTTGTTTACATCTGTCTATACTGATCAACTCCAAATATAACCTGATGACATCACCGTAAGAGTCGTTAGAATGACCTAATATTATTCTAAATGAATCATGAAACATTTCATAATTCAATAATGATGTCACTTAAAAAAAAACAAAACGCTAACTTTGATGCTTACCACGAGGACTATTTTTTGTCTCTGCCAAGTCTTATAGCTCTTCAGCCAACAGCTAGTGAAACATGGTGCCAACATACCCACAGGCCAGTGCTTTCATTTCAAAAGAGCCCTGAAGTGTTGCTATAAACAAATGTACAACACAATGAGCCACAATGCTGCACTGAGTGGCTTGCAGCTTTGTTAGCATACTAGCATACTTGCTTTATTTTATTGTTTTATTGTTATTCCAAATGTTCTGTGGTAATGCATCAAATGTGTTTTTAATCTGCTGCTCAGAATAGTCCCACGCACATGTACATGGTGATTTAAAGTGGGTCAAGATAAAGATTTGTATCTTCTGTGTGATCTAATGGGCTTTGAGCTGAAAGCCAGTGACAATAATGAGAAATCAAATATATTCTTAGCCTTATCCTTTGATGTGATTTTACAGAACACAATATCATCGTGTCATAACTGAACTGAGGAGGTTGTTTTTCTTTCAGGACTCCTGCCGTGGAACGCTGTACCAGGAAAAGCTTGTGGTATGACCCTGTCCAATGTTTGCAAAACCAGAGAGGTGAGAACTGGAGCGCCGCTCTCACAGTTTGTCTGACATGAAATGAAAACTCAACAACATCAGTAATTCAGAATGTCTTCCCTTCAGTATCGGATGACCTATGACCTGTACATTGCTGCCTTCGCCGGTGCGGGCATCACTCTCCTGGCTCTGGTGAGTAATTATACAAAAGCTAAGGCCAGTTTTGGGAACAACAGCAGCAGTATTATGGTTCATGTGACTAAGTGACGCTCAAAGTGTAGGCAGTGAGGCATCTCAGGCCTCCATGACTGATGACTCTTGTACTGTTGCTCTCTGTTCCTCTTTGTCAGCTGACATAAGCATCATAATAATGCTGTAACGTCTGCTGGTGCTCAAGCTATGCAGGCAAATGGTGCACCCATTATACTTGCATGCTTCATTACAGAAGCTGTTGTATGGCTGGTATCTGCTATCAAGTTAAAGTCATTAACACAATCTGGTTTAGTTAAGTGGCAGGATGTTGATCTTCTTTCTCTGATTCTTCCCGTTTCTGCTTTTGTCTTTTCATAGCTGACCTATACTGTGTCAACCACCTATAACTTTGCAGTTCTGCGCTATCTTGGGAGAAAGGGTATAGGTGCACGGTGTTAAGCACCCAGCTTCCTGTCTACTCTGTCACCACTTCACCATCAATGAGGGGATCTAAAGGGATGGCAGCACCTCTGTCTTTTTGATTTCAGCTGCTTAAAATCATCTGTGGTCATGGACTTATAAAAAATCTTGTTTTATATTTTTACTTTTTGTAAAGATGTTTGTTTTCCTGTCACTGGTTGTGAATATTTTCCATCCAAGTCTTATTTTCCTTGTCAAATCATCAGAACATATACACTGTAATATTTGCTAACTTAAAACTTATTTCTACCTCCTGCTTGAAGGAGCAGTTCAGAACTTTTAAAGACATTTCTAGAGGTTAGAAACAAAATCTTTATCGTATTTAACTCTTTGAATTAAAGTTGTTTGGAAAAACCGAGAATAGTTTAAACCAGCTTGAAGAACTAAATGCTAGTCTGAGAGGGCAGTTCCGATGTAGTTACTATCTGTAAACCAACTTCAATCTCATAAATGGAAAGCGGTTCATGTAAATACTGTTTTATAAACTTTGAAACAGCTACAAATTTAACATGACAGTTTATTTACAAAGAATTCTGGAATTATTTGAAGTGGTAATTAACAACAGCTGTCTGTAGCATTTTTAGTTTAGCATAGCATTGCTAGTCAGAGTATTATAAGATTTCTGTGCAGTGTAAAAGTGACTGCAGTGTAAAAGGTTTATAAAATACTATCTGCATGAACTGCAATGAGGTTTTTGAGACCAGAGTTTTAAGACTGAAGAAATGGACACTGGAACTGGCCCTGCTGTGATTAGCTGTCAGTCTGGTCAGAATCATCCTCCAGATTTAAGTCTTTCAAAGACCAGGTGAGACATTGTTCATGACCTTTCCACAGAAACCCGCACTGAAAGTCATTTAAACATAAATAACCCACAAATTAACACATGTAAGAAAAATATTGACCATTTTGCAACATGCACAAGCAGAATGCAGCTGCTGTGCAGAACAGGGACTGGAGGTTTCTATGGCTATCTCTCCTCACATCTGGTTGCCATGGGGGCAGACGAGCATGAATATGCAGTTTCACACTGACCTCACGACTTTTCTCACGGTTTGGAGAAAAGCCACAACAATGCGGCCATGCCCGGTTTGAAGGTTAGCCAATAAGACGCCAGTTCTAGAGACCACCTGCACCATGAGTCTCTGCTGAAGGGTTAAATTATATGTCAAAGGAGAAGGTTCTCTGGACAAAGAGAGCGTGAAGCCTCAATCCAGCTCCTCTGGGACCACAGCAACTCACCCAAACACTGCTGCTGCATGAACCCCCAGCCTCAATAATGGAAGAGGTGGATTCAGTGAAGGGACTGAAAGAAGTTTAGATTGTTTTCAGTAGTTTGTTACTGATAAAAGGAACAGGGTTGTTTAGATCCAGCGAGGTCTGAAATTGTTTCTTACTGTGAGATTTTAAAAGCACTAGGTGCTAATGTCTAACGTAACCTCATGAGATTAGAGCAAAACCAGGTGTTTTACCTCACGTTGTTCATGTATGACTGGGGTACCTTAATGGAGAAGAACAGCTGTGTTTTGTTTTTAACTCTGTAGGGATTTTGTTGTAGTTATTGTATAACACTTTACTTATAGATAACATCACTAATACTTTGATTTTTTTATTTGTATTACTAAAAATCTGCTGCATGAATGGTAAAATCTATAAGGCAGATTTGTGAGATATAGAAGCTGGTTGATGTATTTTTGTTTCTTTTTTATTAATTGTGTGTTTCAGTAATATACAGTAGACTGTGTATAAAATGAATGATTTGAGTTTAAGCGTAGTGCCTTTGTGACAGCACGGTGACTGTCAGCCATCGTTCCTTGGTTCCCTGTCATGAGCAGGGATCAAGGTGTTTAGTCAGATGTTTTGTATCCTCTCCTTGTTCACAGGTGCACTGTTGCCTTCAGTTGGTGGTGTACCAGATGTACCTGAAGATGCTAAGGCACAGGATGAAAGAGGAGACAAGAGGCTTTGACCTGTACAGGAGGATGCAGAGGGACAGAGGAGGGACGTTACTCTCTCCGTACTCTATGAACACATTTGACGTCTCCTGACAATGTTCACGTTTACTGCACGAGCTTTGCTTTGAAACCATCACATTTCATCTAATTGATACTTTTATGTTCCAGTTTGATAGTAATATTCGTTAGAGTTAAACTGCCTCCTTGATTTTAGTTTTTTTTTTTACGTATTAGATGTTGAACATGTGAAAGTTAAGTTGTAAATGGAAGTTTAGAGTTTCTTCAATCTGGGATCAGTATTTTGTGTAATGTACTCTAGGGAAATCTCAATAGTCTGATTTAAAAATGTTTCCTTTAAAAAAAAGGACATGATGGAGGTCAGAATTTACAGTGTGCAATTCATGGTTTATATCCTTTTATTGAAGGGAAAATAAAAAAGCAAAGTACATTTATTCTGTTATGATTAAGAGAAACTGTGGTGTTTGTCTCTTGGGAGTGAAAGTGTTTGGGTTTTATAACACCTATTATTTAAAAACTTGATGAATAACTAAGCTGCAGATTAATTCCGGCATAAGTGTTTTTTTTAACAGAGAAGAAGCCAAAGCTGGAACAAAATCAATTTATTCTAGTGGCCTGGATTTAGTTGTACAAGTAAGCACTTTTATATTTCAAATCAGGTTATGGAGTTCTGACTGGATTAACAAGGTAATGGCTAATTGTTGAACTCAAACTTTTGATACTTCTAACTTTTTTTTTTTCCAAAACATCACAGATGTTGTGAATATGATTTATAAACCTTTATAGTGCCATAAATTTTACACTGCAGTTATTAACATGACTCTATGGTTTTTTTGCAACATACGTTAGCACCGTGCTACTAGCACCTCTGGTCTGTTTCATGTTTTGTTTTTTGGTTGTTGGAAACTCTTATCGTGATAGCACAGCCCTCTACGTCCTACACCACTGAAATATTCGGTTTAAAGATGTTTGTTAGCTCATCAGTCTGATCAGAACTAAACACCTTCGCTCCAAATTTGAGGTTGCAGAGAAAAATCTACCTCAGATAAGATAGGACCTGTTTTTAACACAAAGCTACTTAAAGAGGCCATTTCACACAAATTTCATGACTTTGTATTAACCAGTAATATGAAACAGTTTGTCTAAAAAAATGTTAGGAAACACTGATTAACAGACCTTTCAATCTATCTGCGCCAAGATTCGGCTGGTTTCATCAGGCTTTGGGCAGCAACTCATTAATATTGATTATTCGAATTTGCTGGACTCAGATTGGCTAACAAACTAGCCTATAAGAGCAAGGTATACTGTTTCCTGCCCCGCTGCGCATGGCAATGCCAGACGTCTTGTCTTCCTGTTTGTTACGTCTTATGCTACAGCTTTTAGCCAGCAGCATGCTAGGCGTGGTTTCAACTGCGGGAGCTGTTGAATACTAACGAACAAAGGAGTTGTGACGAAACAAGTACAGGCTGTTCGGACTCGGGAGAACTCGGGTGTTATCACCACCTGCGTAGTTTGAGAGATTAAAACTGAAAGAGAAGTTGTTGACCTGTTTTCACACCCACTATGAGGGTAAGAACACCTGTGGAGCTAAAATATTCAACAGAAAAAAACATTTTTAATGGAAGGGCCTCTTTAAAGATCTGAACTAACCCCTAAAATTCAACATCCAAACAAAAACTGCAGGTAAACTAGTGTCTGTTTGATGTGATACATGTTTTATTTGAAGCCACATACTCAAGCGCTGCCAATAGTCTTAACAATGGTTGTGCAAAAACAGGAAAGTTCATATAATCAGAACATATTTAAAATGAATTGTCAGATTTTTTCTTATAGGTTTAGCAGTAGGAGGAAAACAGTCACTTGCTATTTTTCTTGCATTATAAAACCAATATTCCCAGCAGTTCATGTAAGCCATTTTTTTAACATTCATAAATATGACAAATACTGACATTAGGCAGAACTGGTGCACCAAAGGATATCGCGACCAGCTGATGAGTAGAGGATGCTCAGGTGAGTAAACAGCAGCGTTGAGTATATACAAATCAGATAAAACTGAAACAGCAGACTTAGAAGACAAATAGTAAAATTCAAAAAGAAAAACATTATTAGGACTGATTAGCCCTTTTTTTTTTTGCTTTGAGCTAATCTAGGCTGGCAGCCTAATGGGTTTTTAATGCTCCGCTTTCACAGTGACGTTTCAGTCAAAAGTTTTCTGAACCAAAGACTTTGTATGAACTTGAACATCTCAGTCTACTTTGTTTGAACAAAGGTGAAGCTAAAACGTGAGGTTTCCAGGTGCTGACGTGTTGTATTTTTGAATTAATCTATAGGTGACAAGCTCCGGTCTTCAAGGGGCTGCAATCCTGCAGGTTTTAGATATTCCTCTGCTTCAGCCCACCTGGTTTAGATGAACAGGTTGTTAACAGGCCTCTGTAGAACTTGTTGACATGATGAGGAGGCAATTTAATCATTTCAATCAGGTGTTTTGGAGCTGGAAATCATCTAAAACATGCAGGACAGCAGCCCTAGAGGACTGGAGCTCGACAGCCCTGCTATAGGTGATGAACTGAAAATGGAATTAAGCATTATAGTGCAATTTATCCCCTTCCAGATTATTTCCCCGCCCACACACTCGTTTTAAGAAATGTTCGAAATGTGGGCGTTTACTGGAGGACCTTGGAACGAGCGGGGGGGTGGCGGGCTGGGCGTGCTCTGGGCTGTGATTGACATGTTTCTGAAAAATCACAGAAAGATGGAAGTGACGCGAGTTCCGTTGCCTCAGATGGTGAAGATTCATGCAGACTGTTATACTGTTAATATGCAAATAAACCGATCGACAGCCTCAATGCAGAAAACTGGTTTAACTGCTTCTTTCTTGCTCAATTGAATTATTTTTTGAGACAGTCGTGTCACTGGTAGCAGTTTACTGGACCAATCAGTAGACAGGTGGGCGTGTGGGCCCGCTTTGGTGGTCTGAAAAAAGAGGCCGGGTTGGCGCGGAATGACGCGGTTAAGACCCGAGAGAGGCGGTGGAAAAGGGTCCGCAGGGGGCTAAAGTGAACCGAGCCGCACCGTGTTCTGTCGGTGGAAAAGCGGCAAGAGTTTACGTGCAATAACTCAGTTGCATCATATTGAATGCTGTTCACCATGGGCTGACTGGACCACTGGTTATATAGTACTCACAGCATGAACATGTTTGTGTCACACGGAGCATTGTGCCAATCGTCATTGTGTCCACATTACTGCGACTGCTGCAGACAGGACATCTTCTCCGTATAACCACTCTATTCAAACTCCAACTCTCCGTGGAGGTGTGGCCAAGACGCTGCTCTTTTTATATTCAGCAGCGGCAGAATCATGACGTCACGTTTAAAGAAAATAAGGTTTCAGCCAATAGCAATCCCCGATCCAATTCAAGTGCAGTGTCACGTTTTAAACCTGAAGAGGGCGCTCCACTAACGGTTTTTGGTATAAAATGAATAGTTTTATAAAAATGTGCAAAAATACTAAAAGCAAGACCCAGAAATGTAGACAGGACTATTAAACACTCATTTATAGATTGAAAAAAAAGTTCATTTGGGGGTAAGTTGCACTTTAATTAGTTGCAAATGAACGTGTTATAAAAATGAATATGAAAATAAAGTTCCGAGGTAAGAACTATGAATCAACAGGAGTCAAGAAAAGGTACTTTACATGTAAGGGGTGGGACATAAAACTTATACTGGAACCAGCCACTAGGGGGTGCTCCTTTTGTTTTGGCTTCAACTTCTAGGTTCTGTTCTCTGGTCCAGTTAAATATAATCAGTCTCTGGTTGAAACTAACACTCATAGATTCATTAAAAATCTTTTAACAACATTTTTATAAATAACTTAAATCTACCTTCTGTAATAATGTACCTGACTGGGTTTAGTCTCTTCTCACGGTGAAGATCTTGCAGCCTTCATCATCAGTTTGAACACAGAAATACTTTTTGACCCACAAGACAAACACTGTCATCTCAGATGGAAAAATACCATCAAAGTCAAACAGAGGTAAAAAAACAAACAAAAAAAACATGGTGTTATAACAGCAGTCATGAAACTCATCAGCTGTTTGACAAACTGCAACAGAAACATCCAAAATGTGGTAACAGTGAATTAAAACACTGATTAAATGTAATAAAATGAAACTGTAACTACACAGAAAAAACAATGAAGCCAACAGGCCACCAGCAGTAAAACCTAACAAACATGAGTAAAACATACTTATGGTCAGTTAACAGTTCAGTTAATACTTTAACGAGGTAAGTTGTTTGAATACTCAATAAGTTTCACTAAATCCTGCATAAACAAAAGGGGACATCATGTACTATTACTGAAAGTGATGATGAGGATCAAGTACTTCATTCAGCTGGGACTTCTAATAGCCACACTGACAACATGATGCGTACGTCATTTATCAGCAGTGAACAGGAGACCCTCAGGCAAGGCAAAGCTAAAAGACTGGAATGTTAAGGCCAACACGCAATCAACAAGGCAGACGCAGCATCACCAGGATGCTGTTTCTAATTAGAGCCTCATCAACAAGAGAAAACAAATTCTTAAAACGTCTCTAATCAGATCCAATGTAATTATTATTATACCCCAAAAAAAGTTGAAAACTAATAAAGGATCAACAGATATGTCTTTCACAAAGAATAAAATCACTTTATCAACAGTACCAAAAGGTAATACTATTATTAGGGGTGTAACAGTACACAAAAATCACGGTTTGGTACGTATCTCGGTGTTGAGGTCACGGTTCGGTTCATTTTCGGTACAGAAGTGGAAAAAAAAACAAAGCATAATTGCTTTTTTTTTTATTTTTAACTTTTGCAAACAACGGTTTATATATTCTAAAAATCAAACATTAAAAAATAAGAAAACAAATAAAAATAGAATACTGCTTAACTTATTAAACAGGAGACCTTATAGATAAAGGAGGATGTTCAAGCTCTGGCTTGTTTACATCAGTCATGACGTCTGCTAGAGAAAAAAAACCTCACGCGGGAGTCCGATGGTGACAACAAACGTTACTTCCGCTGCGCTTAATATCACACTAAAAATAAATGTATGAAAAAAAATGAACGGAAACGGTACGCAGGTGGACCAAACCGAACGGGCCGAACTGAACGGTTCAACATATTCCCGTGAACCGTTACACCCCAAACTATTGTGAAACTTTTTTGCTTGATAAACAAACAATTAACAGAAAATAATTAAATAACACACAAAACAATTATAAGAGCTAATTTCCTGTCACATAATGCAGTGGCATAAATCAGAATAAAGTTTAAAATTTGATTTCAATGAATTAAAGTACCACACGTGCTCGTACAGAAAGATCAACTTCTGGTTGGAAGCAAAAAACATCTGAATTTTAAAAGCAGCAATTTTTTTTGTTTTAACTCAGTGTACCTCAAACTATACGTCACTGCTGTCGCTGTTAACTTCAGCATTTGTCTGTATTAGGAACATTAGAGAGAAACTACTTTAGCTCACTCAGAGTAATGAGAGTATAATGTTGGAGTTGTTCCTTTAGAAACATCAGAAACTCAGTAAATGTGAGAAAGTTAAGCAGGAATGGGAGCAGCTGTGTGTAACTGTGAGTTTTTATCTCATATTATTAATTCATTAGCTGAAGAAACTGCTTCCTTGCAACATTTGATACGACTCCTGTGAGTTAAAACTCTTTGTGCAATACCTCTGAAAGCAGACAAAGCGTACAAGATGTCTGTCAGCGTTTTCCCTGTACCTTCATGAGCGTAACAATCAAGACCCGAGCTGTAAACCTGGACATGACGCTCCTCAGAGCAGCTTCAGTTTTATCTTTACTGGATACTTTCATCAGTACCTTAAACCTACAGTACACCTGTTGTTCAAACTAATACTGGCAAGTTTCTGCCAGAAAGTGTAGGATGAGAGGGAGTCGCACCTGCTCGTTCAGCAGCAAGATGCACGTGGCGCTTTTCTGTTGCCATGGAGATCAATAGTACTGGTCAGTAGTGTGTGACCAATCTGGTCCTCTGCAGCCAGAACCTCTCTGACAGCAGCCTCGAATGCAGCAGTGACATTAGTGTCATCTTTAGCACTGGTCTCAAAGTACGGACAGCAGCCGTTCTCCTCGCACCAGGCCCGAGCTTCGTCCTGCCCCACCTCCCTCTGCTCCATGTCTATCTTATTACCCAGCACCACGAAAGGAAACCGCTCCTGGTTTTTAACATCGGAGTAGTACAAGAATTCCTTCTTCCAGCAGCCGAGGTTTTGGAAGCTCTGCAAGTCGTTCACCGCAAACGTGAGCAGGCAGCAGTCTGCGCCTCGATAGAAGGGGGTGCGTAGCGACTTGAAGCGCTCCTGACCCGCCGTGTCCCAGATCTGGAGAGTGACCCGACGTCCGTCCACCTCTATGTCGCGGTTGAGGAACTCCACGCCGATGGTGTGAAACGACTGGGAGTCGAAGCGGTCTGTGACGTAGCGGTTCATCAGGGAGGACTTGCCCACGCCGCCATCACCCAACAGAATCACTTTCAGAAGCGTGTTATTCCCGCTCATCGTGCCTCCTTCCACCCAGTTAGGCCTCCTCGGTGGGCTGCAGGCCCCTCTGCAGGTGGAAGACCTGGGTTACTGAAAGAGAAGGACAAAACATCATCAGTAAGTTCAAAACAAAGTTAAATCATTCAATGACTATAACATTTATCATTCTTTACCATTACAGAAACATTAGAACCTCCAAGGTGTTGGTTATATTCTCACACATTTTCATACTATTTCCAGATATTTATAGAAGAAAAAAAACACCTGCATATAACCTGAAATGAAACTTCCTGAGCAACAAGAGCCACATGAACAGCTTTAGTAACAGAATAACAGGGTTGAAGGACCGAGATATCTGTCAAAGGTCTCAGATCCAGTTCAGACTAGTTTTCCACTACAGAAACATGAACACTTAATGATTGTCTATTAGCAGTCTGCTACGATAAAGTGAGCAGGTGTGTCTGAATAACATAAACACAACTACACCACAGATAAGAAAACAGCTGCTTGATGAATTACAAAGAAGCTGATTCAGTGACAGCTGCACTTGCGCAAACCAAAAAAAAAAAAAAACCTGCACAAACTTGTTGTCTACTTGCCTAAATACAAAAACAAAAAACAATCTCGATTTGTTGCTGAATGTTATTTCAAAACCGTCCGGAATATTAAAAAGCAGAAGTTCAAACGGAACCGAAACAGGTCTTTTAGATGCTGTTCAGACTGCAGACAGCAGTCTTTGTAACGGTTTAGCTGCTTGTTGACATTCTGTCTCTTGGTCATGCTAACCGTTAGCCTCACTGTATCAGCAACTCAAAACAATTAGAAATAAAACCGTTTTATTGAACAGGGAAAAAAAAAATAGTAATAATGCAACTGATGAGTAACTGAACACATTACCCATGAAAATGTCTTATAACTCACCTTATTTCTTATAATTAATATAGCGAGTGCTGCCCTGTTCCGCTGCATCTGACTGAGATTGAGTGTCGTGACGTGGAGTGCGTCCCGTCAAGTAACTGTCCGGGGTCCTAAAGCCCGTAAGGTTAAACTCGCCTCGTGAGCAAAAACGCAAAGCTGCGAGACGCAGTTGCCCGTTTAAAATATTAATATTTAATAATCATTCTAAGGAAGCCCGTTTGAACGAACGGACAAATAATTATTACTTGTAATTAAATTCTATTTCATAATAATGACACATTATCTCATATATGTTGCTTTAAGATTTTTTTTTATTTAAATATTTATTCTCGTTTAAAATACAGACTGCCGAATATGATATTTATTGTCAGTGAGAAACTAATTGATTTTTACTTGTTGTTTAGATGTCAAATTTTTACATTCAGCCTTACATAACACTCATTTTTTAATGTATGGTGCTACCAAAATAAAAGAAAAATTAAATAAATAAACTGAAGAAACTTATCGATGTAAAGTTTTTGATTTGGGTTGTAATAACATTTTTTCACAGAGAATCTATCTAAATACACCCAAAGAACAACCCTTATATCCAAATATATCCTACATATTTTCTGAAAAGACTTGTGACCATCATCTGTATGGCCAAATGCTTTTGGCTCATCAGATTTAGGATGGTTTTGTTGTATTTAACTCATTAACAGTTCAAAGCTTATATTTGAAAACAGCTGGTACACCTTTACTCCCTGGAACTTTTCTGTGGTGCAAACCTTCTATGACAGACTCACTTTTTTGTCTTTGCTTGATGTTTTGTCATTCTGATGGTAAACTCTCTCTTATTTTGCCCAAAGTTAGATGCCAACGACTAATCATCTATAAAGTGTGTCATGTTCTGTTTAAAATTAAAATCCCCCAGTCAAATCATAATTTGACTTTGACTGGGGGATTGACTTTTTCTGACATTTTTACTCTGTTAAATTTTTACTGAGTTAAAGAGTCTCTGCAACAATTCTGAGGCACAACTATTTGTTTTATTAGTACAATTAAAGATGGTCTGGATGTGAAGCATATCTGCTAAAATCCTAAACACCTTATTGTCACCTGAATGTGACTTCAGTAAAAAAAACTGCAACCACAGGTAACCTGACAGTTTTCCCCTGAAGCTAAAACCCCACAGCATTTATTTGAACAACTGAAACTAGATTTGGTAGTTCAAGCATGGCAGGAAAAAAAGGGGCCTGGCAATTCATGATCCAAACAATGTAACATTATCTTTAAAGAGGCATGAATGACCTTTAATGAACTTGGAACACTATTTTTACTGATCATTCCATTTACAACAAATTAAACAGACACTCCGTAGTTTATAATGACACACTATCTATTTGGACAAATATAGTCCAGTCATGACAAGTCATGTGCAGGTTGATTAAAATCTTGTAGATTAAATTTAACAACCGTCTCAGTCAGCTAAATTAACAAAATAGGACATTTGAACTGAAATATTAAACACGCTTGTATTCATTCTATACATGTTATTTCATGCTAACAATAACATCAGTTTGATTAGTTCATATTGTAGTATTAATATATTTAATGCAAAAATTAAATACATCCCTTCCACGAATGTTTTTTAGATGTTTTTCACCGAACAAGCTCATTTTGTCATCAGTGGAAGTTGTATTATATTTGACCTGTAGGTGGCGCTAGACTCAAGTGATGGCAGAGGGTAAAATGAATAAAACGTAGAAGAAGAGACTGTTTGTACCGATGTTGATGTTGTGCAGCGGCATCCCGCTACACATCATCCTAAGCATGATTTGGTTATAGTAGCAGTAAGTATTTTGTTTTTTAGGGTTGTAATGGAAACCTAATGTGTATTTCGTAGCGATAAAGGTAAGTAATCATGTCAGTGTTTCGACACTCGAATGAAAGCTTTTATTGTGTTTGTTTTTCTGAACTACTGTTACTTTTTTACTGTTAGAAATGTCCATAATACATCAGGAATCAATGCTAACGTGAAAGATAAACATAAATACGTATTTTGTTTGGATTTAATTAGATGGTAGGTTGGAGGAGGCTGCTGCCCTGTGTGGGTTTGGGGCTGTTTGCCGTGTTGTGTTGGGTCTGGGTCTCTTTCGCCTCTTTTCCGGACGAGCAATTTCACCTGGAGTCCCTGGATGTGGACCGATCAGCCTTCCAGCCCCAAAGTGCTCTGTCAGACATGGAGTTTGCCTCCATTGTTTCGTACAGAGGACCTGGAAACAGCGACCGCCGCAGTAACAAGGAGCTGCCTATCCTGCTTTGGTGGAGCGGCGGACTTTTCCCACATTTTCCGGGCGACACTGAACGCATCGACTGCGCCACGTCCTCCTGCCTGGCGACAAGTAACCGCAAGGTACTGAAGATGCTTAAACCTGCAGAACTTATCTCTGAGTCTGACCCATTCAATAAAACTCCTATCTTCCACAGGTCCAGCTGTACAGGAGGACAACATCCATCATCTTTTATGGGACAGACTTCAGGGCCTATGAGGCTCCGCTCCCTCGACTCCATCACCAGACTTGGGCACTTTTTCACGAGGAGTCGCCCATGAATAACTACGTCCTCTCTCACGGACCAGGGATCAGGCTGTTCAATTACACAGCCACGTTTCGCAGGGAGTCGGACTACCCTCTGACCCTGCAGTGGCTGCCTTCCCTAGGATACCTGCTGGAACCGGTGGCCGTGTCTCTGGAGGAGAAGAACCGCCTCAGGAAGGAGGGCTTGGCCCCTGTGCTCTACATGCAGTCTCATTGTGATGTGCCATCAGACAGAGACAGATATGTCCAGGAGCTCATGAAATATATCGAGGTACGTTTCGGGGATCTAAAGAATT
The DNA here is from genome assembly GCA_006937955.1 of Pachypanchax playfairii. Lineage (NCBI taxonomy): Eukaryota > Metazoa > Chordata > Actinopteri > Cyprinodontiformes > Aplocheilidae > Pachypanchax > Pachypanchax playfairii. The sequence goes on along the minus strand of SSNP01000110.1, from coordinate 1,522,285 downwards.
AGTGTTGCTGTGATAATGAATACAAAGTAAAACAGACAAGGAGTGACATATTGCTGCTCATCGAGTCTCCAGTTTTTACACAGATGCAGGAAAAATGCTGTTTAGATGTTGTTTAGACTTTTTTTTTATTCTAGCATTTTATTTTATTATTATAACAAGCAATAGTGAAGGTGAGTCATTTGGTATTACTGATTTTGTTTTGCCTCATTTCTCTATTTCCTCTTGACTTTTCAAACTATTGACAGGATGCTGCATCAGTCTTCACAATAAATCCACTTTCACATTTAGGTCAGAACCATTGATGCTTGCAGCTGCTTTAGTACCTTATAAATGCTTTAATCACACAACGCTTTCTCGAAAATCTGTCTGGGAATTGAACAGAGTCGCACAGTAACATCTGCAAGACGTTTAGGGCTTTACTGAATGTACTGCGTTGACTACAGTGAACAGATGAAATCACATTTATGTGGGTTGCAGCTGCTGTTTGGATCGTCATCATACGCTGCAGAAGAAGTTCTGGATCTGAGTGCGAGTTTCACGCTGTGCACATGTAAAATGTAAAACCAGCTGTCGATTGTGTTTTAGAACATCTGCTTTCTCATCTATCATTTAACTGTCTGTAGGTGGACTCATACGGGAAGTGCTTGAACAACAAACCTCTACCAGAACATCTGGAGGATACCGCCACCGCCACTGGCGAGGAACCTGGCTTCATGAACTTCGTTGCTCGCTACAAGTTCCACCTAGCGCTGGAGAATGGCTTGTGTCCAGACTACATGACGGAGAAGCTCTGGCGTCCCCTCCATCAGGGCTGCGTTCCCGTCTACCGAGGCTCCTTCTCGGTTTCGGACTGGATGCCCAACGACCACTCTGTGATAATTCTAGACAGCTTCTCTTCACCCAAAGCCCTTGCAGACTTCCTCAAACATCTGGATGAGAATGACGACGAATACACGAGATATTTAGAGTTTAAAAACCCCAGCAGCATAACTAACACGCGACTGCTGGAGGCGCTGGAGACCCGGGAGTGGGGCGTTAATGACATGAGTAAACCCAACTATTTAAATGGGTTTGAATGTTACGTCTGTGACCAGGAGAACTCTCGACTGGCTGCAGAAAGAGCATTTAGGAAAGCTCCCAAAACCAATCGGCCTCCTCAACCTAAAATGGCCAGTAACTCTCATATGGGATGCCCCCTGCCGACCCCGGGGTTCGGAGATGTCCAGGACTTGCCTGCAGACGATGGGTGAGTTTGTTTAAATCATTAACGCTGTCTCCTCTCTCCCCGTTTCTACAGGTGACACTGTCTCAGGAGAGAAGTCACTCAATTTGTCGTCTAATTAAAATATCCTCCGTAATGAAGCTTATCTGTTCCTCTATCTGTCCACAGATGGCTGCAAACATGGCCTCAGGATTACTGGCAGAGCCTCGACCAAGCCGAGGGGCTGGAGTCTCTGATAAGACACAACGAGTCAGACCCCTCGCTGCTGTGGAAGCACATCCAAAACATGGCTGTGAGCAGAGCCAGAGGAAAACACTGAAGCAAACCTCAAAACCACCAGGATGGAGCTGATCCAGGATCACAGGGGCGACTCGTTGTCGATGCCCCATCTGTTCCAACCAGGAAATCTAATGCAGTATCACTCGCAGTTTTACACCTGAGCCAGAACTTCATTACTCATGCAAACAGTACATTTACAATCTTTTTAACCTGCATGATAATCCAGATGTGGCGCTTCCCTCTGCTTCGAGTCGTGACGCTGAAACACTAACATTGCTGTTGATCCTGAGAGGCAAACGCTCCCAGGAAGCAGCTTTCCTCTGGACTGGAGCCGAGCCAAAGCCGTGTGCACCCGAGGAGATCTGCCTAACTGTGTGTGAAGACCATCAGGACGGCAGCCAGTGAACTGCATTCGCTTCCTCACAGATACGCAGCAGGTGGCTGATGGTCATTGGCTAAAGTCACATTTATGTAAATTGCAACTTGAAGTGACTGCAGGTCAGAAGGAGTGAAGACATGTAAAACTCAACCTACCCAGTAGCAAATCGCTGTAACAGCAAGGTCATACGTAACATCAGACTTTGGGATAAATGCTCATGTTTTTATCTGCTGCATCAAGCGAAGATCTTCATGGCTGCCGTCACTGCACGTCTTGAAGAACACTACGTTTTCATGCACGTTGTAAATCATTTTATTTAGTTAAAGTATTGTACACTCAAAAAAAATCATTTTGTAACAGAGTCAAATAATTTTGCAACAAAACTTTGGGTGATGATTTCTGATATTAAACTAGACTTTTCCAGCACGTTGTTTGTAAATCCTTCATCATAAACTGAAGCAGAAACCGATTTCACCACCACAAAAAACAAATACTAATGAAAGCATCAAGGTAAAGTTCCATTACTGTGGTTTGTTGGATCAACTTCAATTTATTTCTAAACAAAAGACACAATAAAACAGTGCAAACTTCATTTAAAACCAACTCATACAGAAATGAGCAGGAAGAAGAAAAGGACAGAGACAGGAAGCTGCTGAAGAGCTCTGATGGTTATATGACCGTGGCGTAGCAAATGTCACAGTGGACTTTTCCACGGTGGATGAACATGCTGTCAAGAAGGTCTCCCATTGGCTTACGGCACATTTCACACTGCAAAAAGGACTCATGATTAGAAAATATCACAAGCGTCTTTCTAAATCCTCAACAGACCGGTGGTTTACCTTGAAGCAGGCAGGGTGACAGTTGATGTTAAGGTGCTCGATGGTGATCTTGGCGTCGTTGCCCACCTGCTTTCCGCAGTACGTACAGGTGGACGACAGCGAGACTCTGCCGAAAAACAGACAGTAATAATTTAGGCTAAAGCAGGATTCATGCTTACGCAAAGGCAAATGTGCTCCCACACGGCGGCGTACTGACGGAGCCAGTTTGTGTTCATACTACCCCGACCCTGTTGCAAAGAAATTCTCCACTAGGACAGAAGGAGGCTCATTCAACCGTGAAGTTTGAAGAGGTCTGCCGGTTGCAGTTCCAACCACGAAAGAAACAAATAAAAAGCAGGGACTTTACGGCCCCCGGCATCGCCACTGCTGCCCTTAATACGGACAAATTTGTCCCTAATTTTCCTCCATCGCTTCGTGCGTTCCCCAACCTCCAACTCCAAGGTTCCAGCGATCTCCTTGCAGGAGTTGAAGCTAAATGTTCATACTTCCTCACTTCTTCTGCGAGACGTGCCTTGATCTGCTCCATGTCTTCAAGACTGTCAACACTCGAGCTGTTTACAATTTTAAAGGGAAGTTACGTCGTGCCGGAAACGATGTTGGGTTTGTTTGGCTGACCAATCACAGACGTGCGTCATCCGACGTGGCCGTCGGAGAGTTAGAAAATAGAGCTTGACTCCAACCAACCACCCGAGGCTGTTGGAGAGCCCATATGGAGTTGTATCATGGCGACGAGTGTCTCCGACACGTCGGAGCTGCGTCAGTATGAATCCAGCTTAAGGACCCTCTCTTTTAAAGCATCTCAGTGGTCATTAAATTATGACTATGCCATTTTTACCAAAATCACAAAACTGCTGTTTTCTATAAAATAGTTTCTCCATACTGGCAGTAGCTCATTAGCAATTCACCTCTGTGTGGGCGGAACCGTTGGTGTGGAGGATAAGCCCGCCCCTTTCTCTGTTGCTAAGAGATCTCTGTTTATGCTAGTGCTGTAAACCCGCCCAATCCATTTCATACATCACAAAAACATTCTTTTTCAAACAGCATTTTTCAAATTACTAATAATCATAGCAATTTAAAAGCAGAAATTTTGGGCCTAATTTTCTCAAGATACGCCCTCTATTATCAGAAAAATGCAGCAAAAACACAACATGAAAAATACGATTTTCATTGGAGCGAACCTTTAAACGCGGAGTCCTCAGTGTACTTGCAGTGCAGTTTAGCTGTGTGTGAGGGAGTGTAATGGGTGTAAATAATTCTTTGATGTATCTGCATAACGTCACAACCCCCCACCCACCCCCACCCCCCAGTTCTGGGTCTTTGTAGCCGTATTTTGTGATTCCTGATGCACCAAATGTTTTCTATTGGTGAACAATCTGGACTGCAGGCAGGTCAGTTCAGCACACAGACTCTTCTCCTATGAAGCCGCATTGTTCTCATGTGGTTTATTGCAGCAAATACATAATTGCAACAAAACTTACTAGAAAAATAATTATTTGAACATAAAGTAGTAAACACCATATGAATCAACAGAATTCAACACCTAAAAGGCGTTATTGAGATATAGTTCTATTTTAACGTCAGAAAAATGTGCCAATCATTTATAAATAGCAAAGGTGGGACTTAAAACATAAACCACAGCCAGAGATTATAGAGCTGCTTCGCTGCTGGTCACTTCTGTGTTACATTACTGTCGCCACATATACACTGTCTATACATCCAAACCGTCCGCCCTCTAGTGGAGAATCTAAGTATTACATGTGGCAAGTGCCAATTTTATTATTGTTATTCTATAATAATAAAAATAATTTAGAATTATTACATTATTAGTAGTATTCCAAAAAGTTCTAATGTAATTTACCGATTATTATTTCATGTGATGAGATTTAAAGGGTTTAAGAGGTTTAGGATTTGGAATATTACCTGGAGGGGCTGCTGTATAAGTAACTGATGGAGCTTGAAGCAAAAGCATCTGGCCTGTAACATCAATGAGAAATAAAAATAACATAATAACACAACAACAGTCCATATTGTTATTTGAGAGAGTAATAATTAATTACTCTCACCCGTCAATGGAGTCGGTGGTATTATGCAAGGACAGCTCTGTTGCATTGACGTATTCTTTCACGTAAACGAACCCCCTTAAAAACAAGAAGGAAAAACGAGTTAACAGTTATATAAACAAACAAAAAAGATGTTTGCTGATACTTTAAGTTAAAATACTCACTTTTTGGTTTCAGGTTCAGGTGTTGGGTCACGCTGCTCCTCTTTTATCACAGTCCTGGTCACGGATCTGTAGACAAAGAGCAGCGTTAGTCTCTAGAGACAGCAGTGTGATGGGCTGTAGGACTTGTCACATTAAAGGTCCTTCATTTTCTGCTGTGCCTTTTTAATGGCAGACTTTTGGAGTGCTGTGATTTGACAGAAGGACAACTCTAATGCACATCATCAATCTGACATCTGGAGGCTGATAATTACAGGGAGGGAAATGAGGGCAAATTGAAAGACAATGGGAGAGCTACTGTGTCGTTTAGCTTCAGTAATGAGGCTGTTTTGAGAATCAGGTAAAGTTGTAGGTATCTGAGTATCCGAACACTGGGCAGCTGCGTTCCCAGCAGGGTTTGACCTGAATCTCTTGAACTAAACTGGCTGTATTACAAAAAGACAAAAGCAGCAGCAGCAGTGGGTGAAAGTGGACGACAGTCTCACATGCTTAATTTTAAATCGATCTTATTACACCAGCCACTTATTCCACTCGATAAATCCGAGGTACAGTAGATTAAACCTCAGTGCAGCTGCATCCGCTTGCCTGTAATTTACCGAGTCGCGAGAAACAAAAACCCCTGGTCAAACAGAGTTTCTTTCATAAAAATAATAAACATCAACAAATCAAAAAGTAGGAACTGAGACTCTGGAGAAAACATTCCTGCATTATGCCGTCTAACAAGATCATAAACTTACAGGTCTGCAGTGGGCTCTGCCTCGCTCCTCGTCTCCCTGGAAAGGAAAGAAAACTGGATTAGACTTTTATTATAAACCACAGCCCTCAATAAATTGGAATGTAATCCAGTAAAGAAGAATTCTGCAGTTTTTATAATGATCTGTCCAACTCTTAACATCTGATCTACTGAGATCTGGATCTGCTTTAGCTAGACCAACTACCTGCAAACCTATAAACCAGTCGAGCCCTTAAATTTACAGTTGAAGAAAGTTTGTTTTAACCTGATAATGGTGGTGGTCGTGACCGTCTGTGTGTCCTCCCAGCTGCAAAACAACCAGACGTTACAACTTTATAACGATTCAGGTTGCAAGTGCAGCTGATTCTCTTGGGAAGCTATTAAAACTCTTTTTACTTCCTGCAGTCGTATATTGTTGTTAAAAAGTGTTACCTTTGCTCCTCCTCTTCATCCTCTTCCTCCTCCTCATCATCATCGTCTTCCCCTCCTGTTTTGGTGATGGTATAAATGGTGGGTGTCATCCATTTGTCCCACGGAGAGTCATTTTCTTTGGATCTGAGAAGGAAAAATGAAGCATATTCATAATGTGCAAACAGGGGAGGGGGGTGGGGTTACTAGAGGGTAATCTTTTAACCCTGTGAGGGAAAGTTGTGGTAAATATCTGACCTATTTTCATCAGCACTTGTGCACAATTTCTTCTAGCTCAATGAGAAGAGGCCTGGTTAGTTCACCGGTTAAAGGGAAAGAGGTTACGGGGATAAAAGGAGCCAGCTGGAGCTTTTAACACAGAGATGACTTACTTTCTCTCAAACATGATCACCGTCTGCTGATCTTCAGCTGGCTCTTCTGTTTCTGCTTCAGCGTTTCTTTGGCTGCGAGGGGACAAACACCAAAAGGCTTTTAGCTGGTAATGGACACAGATGGGTGGGTAGGTGGATGAAGAACAGTGGAGTGTGTCCTCACCTCTCCTCTGTGTTAGTCGGTTGGGGTATTTCCCATGTGCGTGTTCGGGACTGCTGAAAACTGAAACTAAGGATAAAAAAAAAATGCATAAACATGGAGTAAGAGAGGACCCAGAGGTCGTGTCACATCAATTCCTGCAGCTTTTCTGTCCTCTTCGACTCTCACTCAGAGATTTATTACACAGTCATGCACTGGGCTCAGTTTAATACCTGGTGTCAGTGTTGATGGGGATGTTGTCTGCAAGAGATTTCAGAGTGCTGCTGCTCACAGCGTCAAGAACATAAATATATCAGACAGAAAGAAAAGGAAAATATTAGAGTCCAGAATGTGATCGTTGGTTAAATTATGACAAAACGACCATTGCTGAAGTAAAATAAACAGTTACTTAACCACAGTTAGAGGAAACTATACTCTTAAATAACATGTGGTGTATATAAAAGAGCATTTTCTTCTAAAAGTACTAATTAGGAGGCTGTGAGGAACTACTGTAGATGTAGCAGCTGCTATGTCTCCTATTTCTGTTCTGTAATGCAGGGACGTGTCCAAAGGGGGGCCCCAGGGGAGCACGGGCCACCTTTCCAATTAGACTGGCCACCCCAGCACCCCCCCATCAATACTTTTACATTAATCAAGGAAAATGATCAATGAATGATATTGTGCTTTGACTGATTTTTTATTTCATTTTGGTTTTTAGGAGCTACTTAAATTATGATAAACGGTCTATAATTCTGTAAAAACTAGAGATTTTTTTTAAGGTTATGGGCCCTTTAACATCTGTGCCCCTACCTGGGCCCCCAACAAACATTTTCTAGACACGCCCCTGCTGTAACGGGCTAAATATTTACAAGGATGGCTGATAGCCAATTATTTTAAAAGTGGAAAATATCAACCAATTTATCAATCAGCCAATTAATGGACCAACTTCTAGTAATAATGGCTGATGGCCACACAGGCATAAATAGAAACTAAATTCTGACTGCATCATGGAAGGAGAAACAAAACCAGCCCTCTTTGTGGCTGATTCTAGCACAAGTTGTACATCCTGTTCTAAGAAGAACTAACTGGTTCTTTTATACTGCTTATTGTAGGTTTTAACGAAACAAAACTCGATAACTTGATGAACAGTTTAGTCACCGATCAAGTTAAAGGGCACCGACTTACATTTTTCTTGGACTTAAACTATTATCTTTCTTGGATGGTTGTGATGAACTAAAACAAAATAGAGTAAATCACATTAGCCTGAGTACAATAAACACAAAGAGAGAGACTGCAGCTCCTTGTGTGGTTGTGACTAATGATTACTGCATTAGGAGCAGCAGTTGTAGCAATAAGGACATCAGGCAGCAGCATGATAGTATCAGTGCAGCAAACAGAGGTTACAGTATAGAGATGGTGGGGGGGGGGGGGGTTGTAATTATCATACCTGTTGATGGAAACATCCGAGTGGGGTTGAAGCAGGTCAGAGGGGCTGCGATAGAGAAAAGTAGCTCATAATCAGAAGGAGCTGCATTATGCATGCTGAGATCGGATCTTAGCGGACTGGAAATCAGTCACAAGCACCAAACCAATATGATTACCTGTTATGGGATGCAGTCCCTATCGGATATGGATCAAATGGATCAGCCGAGCTGAAAAACAATTTCACACTGATTTCACTCTCAATTGTCAGCACAGCCCATCTCGTGTCGAAGGAATTCTGATCACAATGACTCATAATGGAAAGATTTAATGCAGTTTGAATGATAAACAGAAAGTGTGTGTGTGTGGGGGGGGGCTTTACACAATAAAGGTTCATTTCTGCTGCTTAATGCAGAAATATTTGTCTTTAAACCTTAATGTTCTAAATGAATCACAGACATTTGAGTCAGTTTGACTAGATTTCGTGACCTACGTACTTTAGGGCAAAGTTCAGCTTCAGCTGGTCACAGCAGGACCAACACAACGGGATCTTAAAACGACTCTAATCTCAGTAATTTCATACCTTTTAATGCGAAAACTATGTTGCAATGCTTGACACAGTCATACAATTTATGATGCATGGTTATTCGTGGCAAATTAGCAGTAGAATTATTACTGTTATAGAACAATTGCATAAACAGCTGTGCACTTTTTAATTTAAGTTATTTTACAAAATCTTGTGGATCAGATAATCCAGTTTTTTAATTTAAGCTCATTTAAATGAGCTGTTCATAAACTCCAAACTAAAACCCGGACACGGGACTCAGAATAATCTAAATGATCTGAATTTTTCCTTTAGATTCTTGATTTTGATGTTAATTAAAAGTTAACTCCAAAATGGTAAATAGCTACACAGTTAGATTCATTCTAAATTTGAGAATTAAAGCAGTACTGAATAACTTTTCCACAGTCGTGTCTCAGAGAGCCTTTAATGGAACCGGTGTTCTGTAGAAATATGTTACCTGTTGAGATGTGCTACCGATCCCTTCTGCAGATGTGCCGTTCTACAGTCTTAACTTCAAGAAACAGATTTATCGTTTATTTTTGTTTCTATATTTTTACATAAATACATTTTACCTATCAAATAAAATTTCCCAGGACAGCGGCAGGCAAATGTTTGGACACACCCAGAGGAGAAGGACCCAACAATGGCCAATAAGGACCCAGAGGGCTTTTATGTAGAAAATATCAAAGGATCATAAAAATATGTTTAAATAACTAACAGTACACACTCATCATAAACAAGAATACTGTATAAACTTCTAATGACATCTTGTTATGAAATAAGTTTTTAATTTGCACTATGGCGGCATTTTTCTTCAGGGCAGCATAAATCATCAGAACACCACTTCCAGCTGTGACCCGAATTTCTGAAGTTATTAAGTGTAATATAGGGTGACTAGAGGCGTCCAGAGTGTCTGATATGAAGCTGAATATGTTTTTCGGTGATTATCCACTTAGACACGTTTCAAAAACTTTTAAAAGTTACTTTGTGTTGCTTTCAAAGCTTGAACTTGGTTAAAAAGAACTCTAGAACTCTGTAGAATTCTTATAATTTGACAAAAGTATCGTTAAATTTTGACCAGATAGCCAGGGGTGTGTCCAGAGGGGAGGCCCAGGGGGGCACGGGCCACCCTTCCAATTAGACTAACCGCCCCTGGTGATTATTGAAAGTGTTTAATGACATTGTGCTTTGACTGACTTTTATTTCATTTTGGTTTATAGGAGCCACTTAAATTATAATAAACAGTCTGTAAATTTGTGAAAACTAGATTTTTTTAAGGTTATGGGTCATTTACATGTTACAAAGTAACTTGTGTTTTTATCCTGGAATCTGGATACTTTGTTGATGACGTTCAGTATTTGAACTTTTAGATGAAATTTAAGGTTTTTTGGGTGAAAAAAATCTCATGAATCAGTTGCTTTTCTTTACTGTAGTGAGAAAAAAAACAAAGACATCTGTAGACTTTTCTCACCTGTGTGTCTGTTTGTTATTTACTATGACATCATCAGCCAGGAGATCCAGGACGCCACCATTTTTTGGGGGGGGTTTGATTCACTTCAGTTAAATACAAAGTAGTTTATGACTAAACTTTTAAAACTTGAGTGGGTCCGTTTGGGTCATATGTTTGTTTGATTTTCTATTGTGGAACCAGTATTTGTGTGAGTCTGTATTGGTGGTGAAGAGCTTGTTGTGTACCTGTTTAGTTCACTGAGCAGATCCTGACTCCAACGTCCAGGACTCTGGGGAACCGGTTCTGATGATTTAGCAGGACTGCAGGAGCAGGAAAAGAAAAAAAGATGATGAACAATGAGATGATTTTATATTCTGTGGTTTAAAACTCTATCAGGCCTATCAAGGAAAGGTGTTGGATTTTAGACAGGAAGGAGGATGTCGGATAGGAGGTCCAACAGCACCACCTAGTGGACAAAATAAAAAATTCGATATGAAAAATGCTCAAATGCACAATCAGCGTGTTTTAACAAACCTATTATTGAATCCCAGGAGATCGTCTGTTACTGGTTCACCATTGATGAGATCTGGATCTGGATCCTGTTCAACGCTGCAGCGAGAGCAATAAAAAAACAACAACAATGTTCAGCTTGTTAGTGCACCTGCTTTGGCAGGAAAGCACATATATCTCTTTATCAAATATTTTTAAACCACGTTTAATCAAGAGTAATTTGGGACACTCCTGTGAACAGGTTTAAGGCACCTGAGACTGAGAATTCTGTTTGTTTTAGTAAATTCCTCTGAAGTGAACACAATGGTAATTAGGCCACGTTTATTTTAAAGCCAGATGACAGAGAGATCCTGGTTTTCTACCTGTCCTCTGAGGTACGACGCTCCACTGAGTCTCCTCCTGCCTTTGCCAGCACCGTCTCATCATCCTGAAAGCTAGAGGGAAAACAAACTCTCACATCCAAACAGCTTATTGCTCAGCCTGTGGGCAATAATATACTACTGACAGAGATTCTTTATTTCATTATATATTTTCTTTGGAAATACCTCGATGAGTTTGTGTCCCAAGAAATGAGGGTGTCAGACAAAGCAGTCAGCGTTTGACGGGTGGAGCTGTGAAGATGGAGGCGCGACAGAAACATGGAGACAGTTTTCAATCCCAAACATGAAAGAATAAAACTTAAACAAAGAAAACAAGCTGAAAGCACATCCTGAAAATTGCTTCTGGAATGAGTTTCTGTTACTTTGATGAATAAAAGACGGATTCAGTTTTATGCTGAGAAAGTAAATAAATGAACCCTTTAAGTGTCAAACGGATCCACAGAACAGATCGTTTGGTCATGTGGAGGGAAACTTCTTCTCATTTCATGTTTATGTTCATGTTCTAAATGTGACCGTGTGTGAAGATTCATGTTTATGTTTATTTACTTATTTATTTACAGGATTTCTCTGTCAGTACAAGAACGTCTGAATGAGACGCTGTTCGTTTGTAGAAGTCTCACCTCGGTTCTGAAGATGGTTTAGACTCTAGCTTTGGTTTTGTTTGTGGTTCTGGCTCTGGTTTTGGTTCTGAAACTGGTTTGGGTTTGGGTTCTGTCTTCACTGTGACATCAGTAACTTGGGTCACAGGTGCTGGAGATGGTTTTGGTTCTGAAACTGGTTTGGGTTTGGGTTCTGTCTTCACGGTGACATCAGTAACTTGGGTCACAGGTGCTGGAGATGGTTTTGGTTCTGGTTTTGGTTCTGAAACCGGTTTGGGTTTGGGTTCTGTCTTCACTGTGACATCAGTAACTTGGGTCACAGGTGCTGGAGATGGTTTTGGTTCTGAAACCGGTTTGGGTTTGGGTTCTGTCTTCACTGTGACATCAGAAACTTGGGTCACAGGTGCTGGAGATGGTTTTGGTTCTGGTTTTGGTTCTGGTTTTGGTTCTGAAACCAGTTTGGGTTTGGGTTCTGTCTTCACTGTGACATCAGAAACTTGGGTCACAGGTGCTGGAGATGGTTTTGGTTCTGGTTTTGGTTCTGAAACCAGTTTGGGTTTGGGTTCTGTCTTCACGGTGACATCAGTAACTTGGGTCACAGGTGCTGGAGATGGTTTTGGTTCTGGTTTTGGTTCTGAAACCGGTTTGGGTTTGGGTTCTGTCTTCACTGTGACATCAGTAACTTGGGTCACAGGTGCTGGAGATGGTTTTGGTTCTGGTTTTGGTTCTGAAACTGGTTTGGGTTCTGTCTTCACGGTGACATCAGTAACTTGGGTCACAGGTGCTAGAGATGGTTTAGATTCTGGTTTTGGTTCTGAAACCGGTTTGGGTTTGGGTTCTGTCTTCACGGTGACATCAGAAACTTGGGTCACAGGTGCTGGAGATGGTTTAGATTCTGGTTTTGGTTCTGAAACCGGTTTGGGTTTGGGTTCTGTCTTCACGGTGACATCAGTAACTTGGGTCACAGGTGCTAGAGATGGTTTAGATTCTGGTTTTGGTTCTGGTTTTGGTTCTGAAACCGGTTTGGGTTTGGGTTCTGTCTTCACTGTGACATCAGAAACTTGGGTCACAGGTGCTGGAGATGGTTTTGGTTCTGGTCGTACTGGGCCTTCTGGTGGTGGTACAAGTTTAACCAGTGGTGTATCAGGTTTCCCAGAAACGCCCAAAACATCTGGTTTTTGTTTTGGTTCTGTAGAAACTTTCTGAACGGACTTGCTGCCGTCCACCATGTTGTTATCTGATTTCAGGTCCACTGTTTCAGGCTTCAGAATCAGGTCTTCTTTCACGGGTTTTGGGGTTTCCTCGACTACCTTCGGAGTCACAGTAACAGCTGGTGTGGAATCTGCTCCGGTTACTTCAACCCTGAAAACCCAAAACAGAAAACGAGCCAAACCCAGACCGTCAGAATCTGTTCATCGATGCTCTGTATCATAAACACAGTGAGGACTTACGGTGGACTCGGTTTGAGCTTGGACGCAGATGCAGCAGCGGTGGGAGCAACAACAGGGGACGGCGAAGCGGCGCTGGCAGGTGTTTCCGTCGCAGCACTCTCATCATCATCAATAATCTGAACTCTGTTTGTGTTCATACAAATACATCTGTTAGTGTACAGCTGGGAGCCACACAAACAAATATTTGAGCCTCACAGATATTCAAAACTTTTACCTTTTAGCAACAAATGAAGGAGCACTGCTCTCTAGTGACGAGTCAGGTGGTGCATCTTTAGACCTGAGGTGTTTTTCAAACAAACACAAACAAGTTTCATCATCTCCAAACTCGCACATCACAAAGAAATCAGGTTAAACCACATGACTGAAGACAGAACGTACTCGTATTTCTTGGCAGCAGAAAGCACATAGGACCGTTTGTTGACTGCAGATCTCTTCAGAACACTGCTGGCTGCTTCAGTCCTGCAAAAAAAAAAAAACACATTCTAATATTAATTTCATGTGATCTTTCCCTTAGAAATGTCTGCGTCTTCATCATCTGAGGAGATTCTGACCGTCTCTCCTTCTCCTCTGTGCTGAGCTGACCCTCCGAGGTTTCCGTAGCGTTCCTCACCGTGTGGGGGGCTCTGAGAACAAACACCAATAGACCATATCATGAAAGTTTATTCTTTTTGAGCCTAACGAGTGAAAATCCGAACTTCCCACTCACATTTTCTTGTAGCTCTCTGAGGGTTTTTTGTTGAATTGTTTTGTACTGCTGCTGTTAAAAAAAGAAGAGGTTGAATTCATTTCAGAAGCAGAAATTCCAGTCAGATCTTTTTTCTTTTTCGTTTTCATTGAATTGATTTTATTTGGATGTTTTACCTTGTTCCGTTAGATGCTGCTGAGGTTGGAGGAGACTTGTTGTCGAGTTTAGTGAAAATGCCTCTGAAAGAAACATCAAACATCATCATTCACATTCAGTTCTATTCAACATTCTACATGCTTTTAACTAAGTCTAACAAATTAAATGCCTGACATCCCTCAGATGAATATACATATCGGTTCTCATGGTGGAGTTTCAAATATGGTGTGGTTTTGATCCAATTTTGATGATGTTATCAACTATTTCATGCAGTGGTACAAGATCCAATTAATCTGTTATCATTTAGAGTTTGTGTTGTGAATGACTCTCAGCTACTATCACACAAATAGCTGTAAAACGGACTCAGTTATTGTCATTGTTGTGTTAGCTGAGGTCAGTTGGCTGTGGCGGCCATCTTGAATGAAAATTCAAAAGCTAATTGGTTGTAGATGTCCAATAGGGTTTGACTGACAGACTAGGATATCTCTAATTCCTCATTTACACCGAACGCGTTAACGGCGTGTAGCGTTTTGCTCGCGCAGTCAACCGTGCGTCCCTTCCCACCAGGAGAGCTTCAGACTCGTACCTCTCGTGTAAAGCATTCCATCCAGCTGGTCCCAGGAGATGTGATTTTGTTAGTACACACAAAAACAAGCAGGGAGAAAGACGACTACGTGTATCAGGTATGTAGCTCATTTTTACACCACCTAAGGACTTCAAACACATCACAGGTAATGTATTTTTTCGCAGTCTCGCAAACGGAAATCAACACGTGTCCTTTTATTTTGAAAATTCTGTGTATTTTACGTTTCACGAATGCCTGATTTCCTGTCTTGTCCAAACTAAGCTGCAGAGCTTAACGCGTTTTAGAAGCGTACCGCGTAATAAATAGAACTGCCGCATAAAGCCCGCAACACTACGCTTCTGAGACGCGTCTGATTCGTGTTGCTTCGCGCCCGGTGGAAACGATTGGTGTTTCTCAATGTCAAGGAACCTCTCCTTGAACCCCTGGTCCCGCCCCGGTTGCCTAGGAGATATGTCATCGGGATCTGCCAAGGCGCATTCCGATGTTCATGTGCTACGGAGGCGTTTATCTGCTGTTTAGCTAACATACCAAGGATACATGGGACGTTCCTTGATGCCTTCCCTCGGTCAAAAATCTCCCAGAATACATTGCAGTATTTTCAAAAAGTGGCGGTTAAGGAGCCGGCAGCAGCAACTTGAAAGGCAAATTTCCTGTTTAAATGTAAGTTAACTGATTGTTGCTATTGGGCTTATATCTAAAATGTTTTTTAAATCCAAAGCAGTTATACGGTTGGTTAGTTGCTTTGTAGTTAGTTAGTAGTTTGCTGCTCACTTGCACATTTAATTTAATTTTATTTTTATTAACATTTCCAGTTCCATGGCTGAAGGAATGTTGCTACGCTACTATGCTACTACAATGGGCGGGACATAAATAGTGTGCATAAGCAGGCAGCCGCGGTCACGTGAGTTAAGTCTGTTCCAGTGTCCTCGTAAGCAAGACGCCTCGTCTACCAAGGCAGTGCCTCGGTAAGCAAGGTGACTTGACATTGAGAAACACCCGGTCCCATTGAATTAAATGGTGGTTATCAGCCGCGTATTACGCGTCACTAACATTACGCGTCTGTTGTGTATACAGCGGAAAAGAGGAGTAACGTTTAACATTAAAGTTTTAAAATCCCAAAAAAGTGTAATTTTCATTGTGTGTGATCTTCCCCACAGTAGCATTAAACTTAGTGTCTAAAAATGTTGATAAAATGTTGCCAAAGTCAATTAGCAAGTTGACTTCAAAAGTTAATCAGTTTGACCTCCAGTGATTCACACACAAGCTAAACATTATTGCTTTTTTACTGCAGCTAGAGATAATTTGTTAACTGATTGTGCTTTTCCCATTTTTTCTAGTCAATGACTCAGATGGAGACGTGATGTAAATGTTTCTCTTACCTGATTAAGAATCCACTTGATGGTGTTTTACTGTCAGTGAAAAACATGGAATTTATCATCCGTAAAATTATGCTTCAAATTTCTTGTTTGTCAAGAAAGAATCGTGTCTTTACCTCTCAGTGTCAGACTTCACTGGTGGTGGGGTGGATGTTACAGGTGAAGAAACTGGACTTGTTTCAATGGGAGCTCCATTCAGTCGTCTGGCTCTGACCTCTGCCACCCTGCAGGGACACACAGGAAGTTCAGTTTTATCTGTATGAGAAATCAAATGTGGATGATGTGTTTACGCGAGTTGTTTACCATGGCTTCTCCTCCTGAGTTTCGGCCTCGGGTTCTTCATGGCGTTGCAGCCAGCTGGCGTCTCCCTTCAGCTTGGTTCGTACTTTAGTGGTGCGAAACACAGCTGCTCTGTCTCCCTCTGAGACACAGACATGTGAACACAGAAACATCATGATGCGCACTGAAGGCTGCAGGATAATGATGGAGTCTTAGTCCCTTTCACACCAACAAACAATGTTTAATAACCACATCAGTTTGGTAATAAACTGGTTGTGATGTTCTGTAAGAGGCCATTTCACACAAATTTTACCTTACCCTCATAGTGAGTATGAAAACAGGTCAACAACTTCTCTTTCAGTTTTTATCTCTCAAACTACGCAGGTGGCGATAAAACCCGAGTTCGAACGGCCTGTACTTGTTTCATCACAACTCCTTTGTTCGTTAGTATTCATCCGCTCCTGCAGTTGAAACCACGCCTGAAAGCTGTAGCATAACGTAGCAAACAGGAAGAGAGAACGCCTGATGTTGCCATGCGCAGCGGGGCAGGAAACAGTATACTTTGCTCTCATAGGCTAGTTTGTTAGCCAATCTGAGTCCAGCCAATTCGAATAATGAATATGAACGAGCTGCTGCCGAAGCCAGACGAATTTTAATGCCGACAGATTGAAATGTCTGTTAATCAGTGTTTCCTGAAGTTTTTTAGATATAAAATGTTTCATATATAGGTTCATACAGGTTAATACTTAAGAAATAACCACAAAGTCCTGAAATTTGTATGAAATGGCCTCTTTAAGTATTAACCTGCAAGATGAAATATTTTATATCTAAAAAACAATAGGAAACACTGAATAACAGACATTTCTGACATTTGTCTGAATCATAATTCAGCTGGTTTCATCAAGCTTCAGCCAGCAACTCATTAATATTCCTATATTCGAATTTGTTGGACTCAGATTTGCTAACAAACTAGCCTATGGGAGCAAGGTATACTGTTTTCTGCTCCGCTGTGCATGGCAACAGCTCACATACTCTCTTCCTGTTTGCTACGTCTTATGCCAACAGCTTTTAGCCAGCAGCATGCTAGGTGTGGTTTCAACTGCGGGAGCTGCAGAATACTAACTAACAAAGGAGTTGTGACGAAACAGATACAGGCCGTTTGGACTCGGGAGAACTCGGGTGTTATCACCACCTGTGTAGTTTGAGAGATTAAAACTGAAAGAGAAGTTGTTGATCTGTTTTCACACCCACTATGAAGGTAAGAACACCTGTGGAGCTAAAATATTCAACAGAAACCTCAGAAAAAACTGTTTTTAATGGAAGGGCCTCTTCAAATTTTCACCTAATTTATATGTATTACATTTTTATTGTTGTGTTTATAATAACATCATATAATTAAGTAATTTATTGGTCATAATTTTAAATTAATCAGCTGACCAATCATAACAGACTTTAATGACAGGAGTCGAATTTCAGAAAAAACGGCGCAAAAGTTGGAACAAATAATCTGTGCTTGAACATTAAAGCATGTCCGTTTATTCTAGTAGTTACCCAATAAAACATTGTGTAAGAATATTAAAGCAGTTTCCTGGTTAGAGGTTAAATCAGGTTGAAAAGAATTTTAAAGATCATCTGACAACCAGATCATGTCTTCTTACCGTTTGACATGGTCGTCCTTTACAATTTTTCTTACAGGCGCCTTGAAAAAAACTCTCCCTGTAAGAAACATCATGAAGTGAAAGTTTACAATCAGAAAACTACATGTTCTCTTAAATATTTCAATTTCGAAAAACTCCTTCTCGTGGTATGTGGTTCACCTCCCGATACGGAGCGCGGCTTCTGTCAAACATTCCTAACCCTCATCCTTCAAACATCCAGATCATCTTGTTCTACCACCTTTAAAAAAAAAACTCCGATCTCCAAGATATGAATGAAACATATATCAATGTGTCGGTGTTCAGGGATTTTGACACAGATTTTGAAAGAAATAATCTTGTTGCTATCTTCCAGTTTAGCTGATTCCTTGTTTATGGGTCAAAACCTATTGCTTGTAGGCAAAGTCAGTCCTCTTAGGAAATTCTCAAGAAACTGAAAACACAAGTGAACGACAGTTCCCTTATCTGAAAGCAGACTACGACTACAGCTCATGCAAAACTGTAGAGTGTTGCCAAAACCAGAATGCAAATAGTTCCAACTTAAACTACACAGGCTTTGAATTCACCTCCTCTAAAGGTACAATACATCTCAATCTCCTGACTAGAAGCACCAGAACATAAGACTCATAGGAGTACAGAGTGTATATTTACTCTGGCTTTTTGCACAACAGTCCACACATAATAAATGATTTATGAAAAAGCAATAGTTGGACTCAGCTGAGCTGATACAGTCATGACTCATAGAAAAACGAGAAGGCAAACAGTGATAATCTCAGTTTAAACTGACAAACCTTCACATAACACGACTAATAACCGTCATTCCAATCACACTGAGATTATCTGTTAAATAATCACTTCACACAGCCAGAGTAGCACATACCTGCTATTACAGACTATCCTGCAGAGCGATGTCCAGTCGAGTGAGTGTGGTCAGATAGAATGAGCTGGAAAAAAGTCTTTTGTGTCTGGCAGGTGATCCAGCGACACTAGCAAACAGGTACGGGCGTGGGCACCACTAACAGGCCCAGCCAGTCAAGAAAGGCACATATGGGGTGGAGCAGCCAATGGAAGTGCATAGCAGAGGTTGCTAAGATCTTTTTTTTTTTTTGTGTGTGTGTGTTTATCACATCTGTGCTTTGTTCATTGGAGTCAGCAAGCATGTACCTGTCATGCAGGTGGTGGACAATTAGTTACTGGAACGAGCAAAGAAAAGCAAAAAGGATTGTGAGGAGGGGACGATGATGATGATGATGATGATGATGATGATGATGATGATGATGTGCGTACATAAATGAAGCAACTGGCAGCAACATCTCCTGTGGGAATGCTTATGTCATGCTCAGTGAGTAGAAAACCCGGGAAGGAGGAGAGAGCTCAGCACATCATTAAAATAAGATCAGGGACAGTAGCACACGCTGAAGATGAATAAACAAAACACAGAGGCCCAAATTCTCACATCAGCTGTTTTTGAGGTTTCTTTATCCAACAGTTGAAACATAAAGTTTGAGTTTTTTTTTTTTTCATGTGTTTTGCTGCAAAACGTGTTTCTTCAAAGATCAAATTTCTTACACTGACTTGTAAAGGTCGATTTGGTGTAGAGACCCTGATTAAAACCAACTGTAAACACAGTGTTTGTTCGATGTGAGTGACTGTTGATATTTGTATAAGACAAAATCTGTTCCTCCAAATGCCATGACCTGTCTCCAGCTACGGAAAATCCTTAAGAAACTGGCCTCCTTTTTGTAAAAATGAGGATCAACTTGCCACTATGTCTCTATAAAGGAGAAAAATATGAATCTTCTTACACGAGCAGTGCAAATAAAATAAAGCCCGTGCATGGATTCCACAAAACAGGAAATTGGTAAATACAAGACAATTTTTTTTTAGTTTCACTCTGCTCGGATCAGTTCTAGTATCAACTTGAACCACCCTCCCTCCTTCATCTGGAGCTCAAACCAGTCCGACGGCCTCGCTCCACGGCTCTGACTGCTGCAGTGAATCATTAGGGTGCTGCTGGCTAAGAATTAAAATGAGAATGCAAAGTATCTGAACTTAACCCCCACCTCGTTTTCACCACACCAACAAATGGAATGACAACAATGTCTCACCAAGAAAGTTACAAATCATTATAATAACAAATCAAACACACAACTTGAATCGAAGGATTCATGTTGACTTCAAATTTCTCTCATTCAGTTGTTTTATATCTTCCCGGTTATCAAAGACCAGGTCAGGGTATCAGACTTGACTCTGGACCTTCTCGCTGCCCAGCACTCTTTTGTGTTCAGTGACATTCCTTCAATAGTTTCAAACAGTTTCCCTGACTTGTGAAATCATAAGTAGTAACTCAAGTTTCAGAGTAGAGATACAAGTTGTGTGTGCATAAATATGAGTTAATTAAGTTTATGTTCACCTTCGACTCAAATTACTACAAATGCGAAACTTTTTACTCTTTTATTTTTCAGTTTTATTTGTTGTTGGACATATTTTTTCCTCTTTGTCAAAATAAGTAGGAATTAATCTCATAATCCAAACAGTTTGTGGAGCATCTGAGTCGAGTTTACGTCACTAGTGTGTAAATCAGAACAATGGAATGTTGACTGTGGGGAGTTTTGTGGTGAGGCAGGGTGTGTTGACCTGCTGGAGACAGTGAACAGGTTATTTACTTAATCTGTTTGGGATTTTATTAATATATGCAACTAAATGGAGAATGAGCCAGTATCTCCCAAAATTCTATGCAAATATTTACTCTTTGGTTCTCTGCAGAATGAAGAAAGTTACATACCAAAGGGATTAAACTTCCACCTTTCTGCTTTATTTGAAATGAAAATGCTGTAAACAGTCATCGATGATTTTATCCTAAATAAACTAAAATTTCCCTTTAAGTACTGGGGCTGCACGGTGGAGTAGTTGGTAGCTGTTACCATGTAGGAAGAAGGTTCTGGGTTTAAAATCAACTAGGACCCTTCAGCATGGAGTCAGCATGTTCTCCTTGTGCACGTGGGAATTTTCTCTGGGTGCTCTAACTTCCTCCCACAGACCAAAAGTATGCTAGATGTTATTTGGCAGCTCTAAATTGTTCCTAGGTGTGAGTGTGTGGGAATGTTTGTCTGTCTGTGTGTGTCCCTGTGATGGACTGGTGACGTGTCCTCTCACCTGATGACTGGTAGAGACAGACACCATTACCTCGCGACCCTAAACAGGAATAAGTAGGTACTGAAACTGACCGACTGACCTTTACATGGCTGTAAATTTTACATTACAGTTGTTTGAATAGAATTTTGCAGCAGAAATGTAACTAAATAGTCAAGATTTTATTTAAGAGGTTGAAATAAAACAACATTGTATGATTAAAAAAATACAGTGAATAAAATTATTTTTAAAAGATTTTTACAAACAATATACTATCCTAAAACAATAAAATGCATGTAAAATAGAAGTAAAAGAGACCCTTCCATTAAAAATGTTTTTTCTGAGGTTTCTGTTGAATATTTTAGCTCCACAGGTGTTCTTACCTTCATAGTGGGTGTGAAAACAGGTCAACAACTTCTCTTTCAACTTTAATCTCTCAAACTACGCAGGTGGCGATAAAACCCAAGTTCTCCCGAGTCCGAAAGGCCTGTATCTGTTTCATCACAACTCCTTTGTTCGTTAGTATTCGCCAGTTCAAACCACACCTAGCATGCTGCTCGCTAAAAGCTGTAGCATAACGTAGCAAACAGGAAGACACGTTATCTAACGTTGCCATGCACAGCGGGGCAGGAAACAGTATACCTTGCTCTCATAGGCTAGTTTGTTAGCCAATCAGAGTCCAGCAAATTCGAATAACGAATATGAATGAGCTGCTGTCAAAGCCTGACACGGAACGAGCCAGAACCACCTGAATTTTGATGCAGATAGATTGAAAGGTCTGTTAATCAGTGTTTCCTGATATTTTTTAGATATAAAATGTTTCATATTACTGGTTAATACTTAAGAAATAAACACAAAGTCCTGGAATTTGTATGAAATGGCCTCTTTAAGAATCTATTATTATTATTATTGTCAATAAAGGAAGTGCATTTCACAGTCTCAGCATCACTGAGTGAATAGAAAGATCATTCCAAATTAAACAGTGTCATTGATCTGTCCCAGTGGAAGTATATACAGTGATAAAAAAACGGAACCAAGAAAAGAGCCTTGAGGAACTCCGTGTGAAAGAGCTGCCGTTTCTGATATGACTAAAACATCTATCTGATGAAAACCATCCTAAAACACAAGTTGTTATTTCAATTAATCTCTTTAATCTGTTAATCAGAATGTTATATCATTAGTATCATCAGTCATATCATTAGTGGAAGAGCGATCTAACAAAATCAAGACTCAAAAATCATCCCAGTCTGCTGCCAATAAAACACCATTTTAAGCTTTAAATAAGGCAGTTTCTGTACAAACACACATAAATACATAATACAAACTTTAATATTATTTGTTTTCAATGTGTAAAAGCTGTTCTGCTACGTTGTTTTTCAGAATCTTTGACAAAAAGGACAATATTGACTTGTAACTAAATTGGTGGGGGTGGCTGTACTCATGCTTCCTTGGGTTTTAATTTTGGTGATCTTAATTTTTTCTTTGTATTTTGTTTTAGGGGACAACAGTGGTACCCAGTAGTTAATTCAGAATCAGATTTATTTGGCAAAGTATGTTGCACATACAAGGAATTTGGTTACTATTCACTTTTCACTTGTAGAGACAGACAGACATATAAAGATAAATAGACAGTGTTGGACATAAAACACATAGAACACTCACAAGATATGAGATACATTAGCAGCATTTGTCCACTATGAAAGTCTTATGGTTGTTTGAAATCAGCTGGTATATTATATTATTGTTATGATAGGCATTTCTTCATTAGGAGAGTTAAATATGTTTAACATGGTGACGGCCTGCTGGAAAAAATAAACAGTTTTTGTGTCTTGTGGTTTTCGTGTAGAGATCTGTAGCGCTCACCTTAGAGGAGAGAGGTGGGATCCTGGGTGAGAAGATCCCTGTTGATGCTGCTTTACCTTTTCCTCATTCCAGAGTGCAGGTACTGGAAGAAGTAGTGAGAAGTGCTCATTATAACAGATTTAGACAGACTTTTGAACAATATTTGAGATAGATGGTTATTTTGTGTATGTGGAAAGTGTTTTATAGATCTTTGAGTTCATCTCATAAAAATTGGGAGCAAAACCAAAAGTGCTGTGTTTATATTTTTGTTCAGTATACTGAAAGTCTCTAATTTCATAATATAATATCACTGTAGTGTGAAAATTTTACATTTTCAATTAATTTCACCTGAAAGCCAAATATCACTAACTTATTGTTTGCAGCATAGGTACATACATCGGAGGATTTCATAACTGAGGTGTTCGGATGTTTGTTGCTGGTGTTAACTTTATCAGCCAATATTGTTTATTATAAAATATGAGGTTAAATAAAAACAGGCAAAAGGTGTTTTAAATGGTGTTTTTATTTTTCAAAAAGCTTCACATCAGGATGCAACGAGTGGGTCACAATAAGAGGAATGTGCTGCCATCTGCTGGTGAAAACTACTGAAAAGGCACAAAGAAGAAGAGTCTTAAAATATCTTCACTTGAAAAGGATCAAGTTTATTGCAACAAAGTCTGTTTCTATCAGCGGCTTTAACATCAAGATCCTTGTCTCAGGTGAGCGTAGCTCTCTATCGTGCGCGCTATCCCCTCCTTCAGACTGACCACTGGTTTGTAACCCAGGTGCTCTTTGGCAAGTTCACAGCTGTAGTAGTGATGCGTTCCTGCCAAAGCCACTCTCATTGGTGTAAAGGTGGTTTTAAAAGACACTAAAGGACTCAAGATCCAGGTGAGCAGCCAGAGGAGCAGCGCCAGGCCATATACGAGTCTGTATGGGAGGTGGAAGCGTGGAGCAGCATATCCCAGACCCACCAAGACCTCAGACATGAAGTCCCAGAAGAGGATCGGCTCGTCGTTGGTGATCTGATAAGGCTGGAGCAACAAAATTAAAGATGAGATTCAGAACGGGAGATCAGATTTAAAACAAATCCTCCTCTTACTCACTTTTCCACAGATTGGAGAGTCTGTTCTCAGACGCTCTGCAGCCAGGATGTGACCATGAACAACATTATCCACGTAGGTGAAATCTACCATATTAGTCCCATCGCTAGAGAAAAAAATAAAACAATTCATCAAGAAAACCACAAACAAGCTTTCATTTAAAGGTGTGCAGAATACAATGAATGATCCTTAACATCAACATACTGTAATATCTTTATAGTATTTCACATTTCTGAAGAGGGTTTCATGTTTCTTTGGACACAAATGCTGAATAAATGCATCTTCTTTAGATACTGGAAGGATAAATCTTTCACTGACCCGATGATGAACTTCATCTTCCCCCTGCGAGCGGTGTCCACCAGGATGGGGACCAGCTGTGGATCCCGGGGGCCAAAGATGCCATGAGGCCGAATGGCAACAGTGAGGAATCCCTTCTGCTTGTCACACGCCTCAAGGACCAACTAACGCACACAAAATAAAGTATACAGTGATGCTGCTTCAGCTCTCTGTTCTCTGATTACACCTCAATCTATGACACAAAATGAAAATGTGCTTTTACTGAGATTATCACACTCGTCGTACGAAGTGCAAAAAGTACTTTCAGAAAACTACAGAGTATCTGAAACAAAAGTAACTAAAACTGCCGAGTTGCTTAATATCTGTTCAGATTTTCTTTTGAGACTTTTGATCCTCTCCTACCTTCTCCTGTTCAATTTTGGTCTGAGTGTAGTAGTCCATGGGCTTCCTGGCGTACGGCAGATCCTCCCTTCCATTCTTAATGTCCGTCCCTTCAAACACCACGCTGGCGCTGCTCGTCAAGACCAGTTTCTGGCAACACGGAAGAGCTTCTTATAATGAAAAACCCTCAAGGCGGAAAAAAACCCCACCCAAACTCTCCAAACACTACCTGGACTCCTGCCTCGATGCAGGCGTCAATAACAGTCTTTGTGCCCTGAATGTTGACCCTCTCAAACAGATCGCGATCATCACTCGAAGGTGCTGGAGAGGCACAGTGGAAAACCAGAGATACGTCCTTCAGAACCGACAACAACGCCTGAGAGGAAAAGAAAAACTGAACAAAAACCTCAAAGATTCTTTTTTTGTTTTTTTCTTAAAATAAAAAGATCTAACAAAAGGAGAAGAAAAAACACCAGAATGAGGCAGAGGGCGGTTCCTGCTGAGCCCAGTTCTGCTATATGTTTACTCAGAATGAGAGATTAACCTTGAAGCAAAATTGGGCTGCAGCCCACTGGTTACAAGACACAATAGACTAAACCTGATCATATTACAGGTAGATTGAACTGATTGTATATTAATGACTTTTAATCTGGACCCATCGATGAGAACTGGACTTATTACGATGAACTGGACAGTTAATCCGCTGCTCCGTGTCCAGCAGTGATGAACTTAGTCTTGTTTATAGTTGGAAAATGGACCGTTTTTTACTGACCAAACAAAGAACTTTTACACTACAAGTTACATTCACACACACACACAAACACACACACACACAGATGTGCAAATCAGGGGGGAAGTTCATTGTTTCACTCGAGAACACTTCAACATGTGGAGAAAGAAACTGGGATTAAACCACTAACTTTCCGATTCAGAGCCACAGCCTCCACTGATTTAATTTACTTTACACTTTTATCCCCTTGTTGTAAATATTTTAAATGATTTAAGGTCAAATTATTGTCTCACTTTAGTTGGAATTTCATCTTTTTTAAATACATTTTTTTAAAAACCTCACGTCTACCCCACCAACATGTCTACATCAGAACTTCTGAGGGACAAGCTGGAGCTGTCAGGTGTGGACCACCACATGTCACATTAGATCCTGGGCTACTTCACAGCTGGTCTGCAGTGCGGGGGTCCCACAGGGAGCTGTGCTGGCACCTCTTCACCTTCTGCACTGCAGGCTTCTCCTTCAACTCCCCACGCTGCCACCTGCAAAAGTTCTCTGATGACTCTGCCATAGTCGGCCTCATCACAGGTGAGGACGACTCAGAGTACAGACTGACTCAGGACTTTGTGGACTGGTGCCAGCAGAACCACCTCCTGATTAAAACAAGGGAATCCAAAGAGCCGCTGATGGACCACAGGCACAGACCCACCCCACTGACACCGATGTACATCCAGGGAGTGGACACTGAGATATTGGACTCTTCTAGTACATGGACGTTCACCTAAACAATAATATTGACTGGAGTCACAACAGAAAGGGTTAGATCAGACTATCTGCTGAAGTGACTGAGGTCTTTTGGAGTCCAGTGAGCACTCCTAAAGACCATCTTTGTGGTGGCATCAGTCATACTAACTATGTTGAAGCTGCAGCTCATCTACAGCTGAGGGGAAGAGGCTCATCAGGAGGTCTAGCTCTGTTCTAGGGTACCCCTGGATCTAGTGCAGGTGGTGGGAGACAGAAGGACTCTGGTGTCACCCACCACCTGCATGAAGATGTTGCTGAGCTGCAGACCTCCTTCAGTGATAGACTGCTGCATCCTTGGTGCATGAAGGAGGGTATTCACAGCTCCTTCCTCCCTGCAGCTGTTAAATTTAACAACCAAAACTACCCCAAACAAACACCATAATGTTTAGACCTGCTGTAAGCTGAACTATTTGCACTGTTTTCATTCTTTTCTACATTCTTTTATTCTATTTGAACACAGTAATTACATTTTCTGTCAATTTGCTGCTGTTACAGCTAATTTTCCCATTTGTGGGACAATAAAGGATTATTATTATTATTATTACTATACACATGAATAAAACCACGTTTCATACCAAAACATAATAATACAACTACAATCTTCACCATCAAGGTAAAATTAGGATTATAGACCCCCAGCGCTCCAAGAGATTTAACTCAATCAAGTCTCAGGTTTTACAGTTTCATGTAAACTTAGCACGCTAATCATACACCTGACTGTCAGCACCTGAGGCTGCAGCAGCTCCAAACTAAAGGCGATATATCAGATGAAGCTTTTTGAAACTGGCAGAAAATTTTAACAAGTTTTCAAATGGTGCAAGCCACGTGTTCCACCTGCAAATGCATGTTGCCTTTTATGGCTGCAGTTAAAGGAGAAATAACCAGGCTTTTCACGAAGAATACAGTTTCTTACGTTTTCTGCCAAGTTTATTTTAGTTTTAAACTGAGAGCAGAACCACACACCTTTTTGTCGCAGAGGTCTCCCTGGTGGACAGTGACGCCGGGCAGCTCATAGCTCTGCCTGATGTCAAACACTGCAACGGAATAACCGCGATCCAGCAGCTTTTCCACCAGGTGTCTGCCCAGGAAACCGGAGCCTCCGATTACCGCACAACGTTTACTGCTCTGCGGGACAAAAACACGACTGTTATACCGCTATAATCAAATACAGGATAAAACAGACACGTGCTATCAAAAATGTATTAACTTACCGGTCTGATACGTGTAGCCATAACAAATGAAAACAAGCTAACAGGTGAAAAAATCCGGCACCGTGTCCCAACAACAGCTGTAAAGAGCACGCGACATATACGCAACGTCAGTCAACAAAGTTGTGTTTTATAAACTTATGAGCTGTTTGAATCAGCTGAGACAGTTTTTCTGTCATTGGTCATTATGTAGCCAATGGCAGAGGAGACGTTTTCATTAAACCAATGGGGTTTAAGGTACGTCAAAGAACGCCACAATTTAGACTAATCAGTGAGCAGAAGTCAAAGAGCAGGAAGTTTCATCCTTCTCACTCAGCCGGGCGACGAACCGGATGGTGAGCGGAGAAGAATCCGGAGTTTTCTATCGAATGCGGTAGAAATCACCTGGTTAACACCGATTCTATAATTCACCGACTTAGTTGTTGTAATTTACTGATTTTACTCATCGCATTTAGTTCTTTCTTATGTTTGCAGCATCAGTCATTTGAAATGGAACGCAAACCCCGCCCCCCGGATATCCACTCAGTTATCTATCTGATCGGTAAAATGATGCGAAGCAACAAAATGCATGAAGGACTCTAAACTCTCAGACAGATAAGAGCAGATTGGAAAATGATTAGGGACTACCATAATGATTGAAGATCAGTGTAATGTATTGCAAAGCATTTATGGCGTTTTGAGTTGACAAGCAACGATATTAAGAAAAAATCCTGCCTCTTAATGAAAATTAATGTAAAATACTCAAAAAGGGCCCAAAATGTGACCTTTTTCTAGAGGCTACTACATCAACATTAAACTATGGACACCATTCCACTTTATCTCTGATCACAAGACAGGCTCTATCACAGATTCAAAAATCTCTTATCTAACTTTTACCTTACTCAGAATGAAACGGTCGCTTCACCAGTTGTTTTCAAACTTCTCGTTTGATGGCAGTGATCCATCGAGCTCTACATTCATGATCCATCTGAAAATGGCAAAAGCTCTTTTGTATGATCTTGGACTGGTCATGTTTGTTACGACTAGCATCTGCTACACATGTAGTCCCCATGATGGGTTTGGGGGCGGGGGGTGGGGTGCTGTTGATGTGTGAACCTTCTACAGGAGATTCTTCCTGTCCACCGCTGGGAACCCTCTACAGGAGATCCTTCCTGTCCACAGCTAGAACCCTCTACAGGAGATCCTTCCTGTCCACAGCTAGAACCCTCTACAGGAGATCCTTCCTGTCCACAGCTAGAACCCTCTACAGGAGATCCTTCCTGTCCACTGCTAAAACCCTCTACAGGAGATCCTTCCTGTCCACTGCTAAAACCCTCTACAGGAGATCCTTCCTGTCCACTGCTAAAACCCTCTACAATGACTCCCTGAAGAACTGAGCTACAACAACACTTAATTTCCCTTCGGGGATTAATAAAGTATTTTTGATTTGATTTGAATTGTCAGCTTATTACTGTGTGGTGCCTTGGATTTTACTTCAACTAAATGTCAACAATCTTCTCAGTTTGAATTACAACTAGATTCTTCTGTAATAAAAGAGACTATACTGAAAAGACCCTGTCTAGGTGTGACCTTGTCTCTCACCCAGTGACCTGAGACAGAAACCAGCTCCCCGTGACCCTGACCAGGAAAAGGACGGACTAACTGAAAAGATGTTATAGTATATAAAATTTTGTATTGTGTTGTATTGTAATCAGTAATAATAATATGAGTGTAATTTTCTAGAGCAACAATAGGGGGTGTATTGAGTCAATTAATAATTTCCTTAAAGGGATAGTTCGGTATTTTTCACATGAATCTGTATGGCATCACCGTCTGCAGTCTCGTGCAGACACACTGACTTACCCCCGACAGCGTCCTGTGAGCCGATTTTTCGTCCAGTTTTGGTCAAAGCGAAAGTAGTCCCGGCAGCTGTCCTGGGGTCAGCAAAGTAAAACGTCTTTCTTCCCAAAACAGTGTGTGTTCGAATGAGTGATTTATTTGCATAACAAAACCCTGGTAGTTCAAAAAGTCACACCTTGTAATTGCCTGGGACTACTTTCTCTCAAATGCGATCAGTGCGCACTGCAACCGCTAGGTGACAGGTAGCTTAGGCTACCTGTTTCAGCCACTTAGTTTAGTGTTTGGGAAGTTAACGGCGCCATGTCTGACCACAGGGACGATGAAAGCATTGATTTCAGCACACAACCAAGGGGATATCTATATGAACCCGAATATACGGATGCTGAAATTCATCAGATGGAAGTAGAACGGGCAGAGAGAGAGAGAGAGAGGGTGGACAGAGAGGTGGAAGGTGAAGCCGCAGCTGGAGCTGCAAGACCTCGGGTGACGGACAAATGGTGGTGTACGTGTTTCAAGTGCGAGGTAATGCAGACCGAGGTGGAATGCTACTGTTGCCACGAATGGGACCTCGTTATGCCACAGATGCAAGACCTCTCAATTGACGAGGAGGCCGGCGCGTCAGCATCTGTTTGCATCACCAACAATAATGATCTACCTGCGCTCCTGAATGCGGGTGTCTTGGAGACTTTTTTCCACGTCCTGAAAATAAACTGGAAGAAGCGTCCCAGACCAGCTGGACCCGATGTGTGAGGAGACTCACTCACATCTTTGTTGGTACAGCCCGGATAGTCGCAAGTGCGCACCCTTTTTTCAAATAAACATATACTGTATTTCTTTAGAAGCTGATGAGTCAGTGTCAGTGTGTCTGCACGAGGCTGCAGACGGTGATGCCATACAGATTCATGTGAAAAATACCGAACTATCCCTTTAAAGAGGTCCTTCCATTAAAAACAGTTTTTCTGAGGTTTCTGTTGAATATTTTAGCTCCACAGGTGTTCTTACCTTCATAGTGGGTGTGAAAACAGGACAACAACTTCTCTTTCAGTTTTTATCTCTCAAACTACGCAGGTGGTGATAACACCCGAGTTCTCCCGAGTACGAACGGCCTGTATCTGTTTCATCACAACTCCTTTGTTCGTTAGTATTCGGCAGCTCCCGCAGTTGAAACCACACCTAGCTTGCTGCTGGCTAAAAGCTGTTAGCATAAGATGTAGCAAACAGGAAGACACAACGTCTGACATTGCCATGCGCAGCGGGGCAGGAAATAGTATACCTTGCTCTCATAGGCTAGTTTGTTAGCCAATCAGAGTCCAGCAAATTTGAATAATGAATATGAACGAGCTGCTGCTCGAGGCCTGACAGAATGAGCCGGAACCACCCGAATTTTAATGCAGACAGATTGAAAGGTCTGTTAATCAGTGTTTCCTGACGTTTTTTAGATATAAAATGTTTCATATTACTGGTTAATACTTAAGAAATAAACACAAAGTCCTGAAATTTGTATGAAATGGCCTCTTTAAACATTTCTAAATCAAGGCTACTTATGATATAACATTAATTTAAAATGCTCTTATGGAATTGAATCAAATCAGTAGAGGTATTCCATTTCCCCTCAAACACATGATTAAAAATTTCCTCACAAATTAAAATGTGTCTGTTAAACTTCCTGATTTAAAAATTGGTTAATTGAAATTTGTTGAAAAATAATGCAATATTAAAACACTTGGAAATATGTTTAAAGAAAAGTTATTCCATGACATCTAAAAGTCACTGAAAATAAAGATTACAGATAAAGAAGTTACATTAACAAAGACTTATTGTATCTATCTTGAATGGCCAAATTCACCCAAAATCAAAGAAATTCAGTTCCAATTAATAAACAATATTTTTCCTGATGCTGAAAAGAAAAGGTTCAATTTTGAAGTTAATCCATGTGCTTTTTGTACGATAGAACACAAAACAATTGGATATCGTTTTTTTCTCTTGTTCAGTCACAGTGAGGTTTTGGAAGAATGTTTATAGATGGTTAAATATTTAGATTAACAATACTTTTTAAACAAATTTTAAGTAATGATATAGTATATGGAAGGTCTGTCAAAAAAAGTTTCCAGAATGGTAAACATTACTGTATTTTCATTATGGGAAAGCATCATATCCACAAGAACAAATGCAAAAAAC
Organism: Pachypanchax playfairii; assembly: GCA_006937955.1. Lineage (NCBI taxonomy): Eukaryota > Metazoa > Chordata > Actinopteri > Cyprinodontiformes > Aplocheilidae > Pachypanchax > Pachypanchax playfairii. Next base: position 1,491,048 of record SSNP01000110.1, on the reverse strand, counting down.
AGTACAATCCCAATAAAATGTTTTAATAATGAAATCAAAAACTATATAACATCTGTAAAAGTGTTAGCAGAGAAAAATCAATCCATGTACGAGTTATATGAAACAATATCCGTCTCCTGCTCCTTTAGTTTACGGTCCTGTAAATCTTATTTATTTTACTTTATTCTGCTGATATGTTGTGATATGCAAATCTTTTTCCTCAAACGAGTTCTTTTAAAAATTGAGGTGATTTTCGGTTCTAATTGAATTGTCTGACATATTGTAAATTGTGAGTTGAAAAAAAGATTTGAAAAAAAAAAATAGAAATCTGCAGGCATTAAATATGATATAAAATAACATCATATTCATGTGAAATTAAATGTATATTACTAATGATACGATGAAAAGTTTGTGTTGAGTGGGTGGAATCAAATATTATTCCTGTTTATTTTTGTTTTAGACCTCGTGATCTTCATCGTCCAATCAGCTTTTCGCTGGTTGATGCGTTTGATTTCAACTCCGTTCTAGCCTGTCCGCGTCCAACCGTCACGTTTCCATGGTAACACTGCAACCAGGTTTCTGTCCCGGCACACGGTTGGATCAAATCAAACGCAGCCTTGGTGACAGCAGCTGGTCTGAGTTGTTAGCTGGAAACGAGACGCAGCAAACTGTGTGACATGAGCAGGTTTTACTGCAGGACAGGCGGATTTTTCATTAAAGGTTGATGCGATCGATTCATTTACTCCCTCGTGCAGGATTATAAAAGATCTTTACAGGCGAAAACGGTTTTTTTTTCTAAATCGACAGTTCCTTTTTGTCAAATACACAAGAACCCATGGTGAGTGATTAGAGTTATTAATCGAACATTGTGCGTTTGTCTTTAAATATCAGTAGATGTTCTAATTATTAAGTGTGAAAATACACATGTATCCTTAAATCTGCCCAATCACCAGGCGACCAGTGCCAAGAGGCCGTCCCTGCAGGGTCCAGTGCCCCCTCCCCGGAAGAAGACGACCCCCAAGCTGGAGCTGACTGAGGAGCAGAAGCAGGAGATCAGAGAGGCCTTCGAGCTGTTTGACACTGATGGCTCAGGATGTATAGATGTGAAGGAGCTAAAGGTAGAAGGAGCTGAAGCAGTCGGTTGTTTTTTCTTTTTACATTTAGTTCAGTTTAGTAAGTCATTATTAATCCTAAAGGACCGTTAGATGTTGTAGTAAATCATTATTAAAGTGTCTTCAGAGAGTCATTCTAGATGGTTCTAGCTGTGCTGCAGCAGACAAGACACTGTTGTTGAGTTACTGTTTAAGAGGATGATGAGGGTTCTCCATCATGTTCTTCATCCTCCTTTGGGCAATCAACTCAAGGATCCAGATCAGAACCAGAACAGAACCAGCCTTCTTTATTAGTTTGTTCAAACTCTTTATATTGCTCGATGTGATCACACTCTCAACAACAGACTTCTAAAAGATCTTCAACATCTTGCTGCAAATGTTAAAGGATCTAAGCTTCCTGAGGACGTCCAGTCTGCTCTGTCCCTGGAACCTTTTCCTGGATCAGTCTAATAGATGCTGCAGAACCACGTATTGGTCAAAAAGTGACAAAGTAACAGCTGAAATATGTCGAGCAGCTTCACATCCAAACAAATGATCAAATATGTTTTCAATAAAAAAAAAGAACAAACAATAAAGGATAAAAGCTTCTGGCAGTCCAACAGAGCTACTACAACATGCTACCACCGTGCACGCTGCTGATCTATGTGCACGTCATTGTTTATCTTTCTGTTTCTGAGCCAGGTGGCAATGAGAGCTTTAGGGTTTGAACCAAAGAAGGAGGAGATCAAGAAGATGATCGCAGAGGTGGATAAAGATGGAACAGGAAAGATCTCCTTCTCCGACTTTCTGACAGTCATGACACAGAAGATGGTGAACAAACACACGTCCTTACATGCTTTATAAAAAGCCACTTTCATTTTAAACTTGAAATATTATTGAGTTTCCATTTAATGTCAAATATCCGTTTTTGGTTTATTTAAATTCTTCCTTCACTTCAGGCTGAGAAGGACTCCAAAGAAGAGATCATGAAAGCCTTCCGGCTGTTTGATGACGACGAAACGGGGAAGATCTCCTTCAAGAACCTGAAGCGAGTAGCCAAAGAGCTCGGGGAGAACCTGACGGACGAGGAGCTGCAGGTGAGGCGCCTGATCGTTTCTAATGTTTACACCATGAACATTCTTTTGCTAGTAAATGACGTCAGACCGACGTGATCTGCTCACGCCATCCTCCCGCGTGTTTTTATTTTCCACGACTTCCTGTTTTCTGCAGGAAATGATCGATGAAGCCGACCGGGATGGAGATGGCGAGGTAAACGAGCAGGAATTCTTGCGCATCATGAAGAAAACCTGCCTGTACTGATGGCGGTGAATGACATCAGAGCTGGTGACGGAGACTCAGAGAGACCAGATGATTAATGTTGATATTTAAGACTTTTTTATTTATTTAAGATTTATTTATTAATGTAAAACAGTGACAAACATGATACATTCCAAACGTTTTATCTCACAGTAGACATTGTGGATTATATTCAGCTCATCTACAGATGAGTTGTTGTACTGAGCTCTTGTGTTTTGGGCATTTTGTCTTATTTTTTCAGAATCATCAGAAGTGGTTGGGATGAACAGTGCGAGCTCTTGAATCGAAGCTTTAAACTGTGAATATTGATGGATTTGATTAGAAACTGTTTCTTTCGGTTGTGCAGATTTTTCTCTTGTATTCCTGTTTTGTATCGTAAACTGTTAATTATACAGATTAAATGTGATGAAGCCGTTTCCTTTTTATTTCTGATTTCCTTAAATGACATCAGAAAACCTAAATGATTGTTTTCTGACTGGTTTTAGCTGCTTTTTGTACCTCAGTGAGACTCTGATGAGGTCAGAGCTGCAGCTTATTCTGACAAATCAGGTTGTAATCCAGCTTAAATGTCAGTTATTTACCCACTTGTTCCTGTTTAGCTGGTCTCTAGAGGTCATTAGGTCGGAGGCGGGGTCACACCTGGACAGGTCGCCAGTTCGTTAGAGATTAAATGTAGTTGTTTAAACAAGTCCTGAACAATAAAACATCTGGGGAACATCATTTTCTCCCTTCGTGATACCTGATCAGTTTTGATGGAACAAATATTCTGCTTTCACAAGGAGGAATATGTTTAAATGTACTTATAAATCTATTATTTAAATAGCACAGAATCAGCAGTGCGTTTGGTACGAGTCTTTATCAAATGCTGCTGAAAGACTTACTTTTCTAAAAATAGTTGTTTTCTCTGGCAACAAATAATCCTAAAACAAACAGAATAAAAACGTATTATTACTTGTTATTTGATCTGTTAACATCCTGTGATGGACTGGCGACCTGTCCAGGGTGTCCCCCGCCTTTCGCTTAAAGACTGCTGGAGATCGGCACCAGCCCCCTGCGACCCTGAACAGGAAGAAGCAGGTTAGAAACATGCTGATTCTTAAATTAAAATGTTTTATTTATTTTTTAAGAATGTAACGTTGAAAAACAGAACAATGATCTTACAGTAAACAGAAGGTAAAACTCAGAGTTTTTTACAGCAGCATAAAACATTTTATAAAGTTTCTCCAACTTGCTTTAATTAAAAGTTGATTTGTGTTTCCAAGATAAAAATGGCCTTAAATCACATTATGAAGACAAACAAAACACAAATCTAGAAACACACACTTCCTGCTTGGCTTCAACAATCAACACAAAAATCTGAATAAAAAAATAATAATAATAAGTAAAAAAGATAATTTTTCTCACAGAAGAAAAGAAACATACGATTCCTTGAATTTGCAGTTAAGTTCTCAGCTGTCAAGTTTCGTCTTGGAGGCGAAGTCGGCGCTCAGTTTCCTCATCACCTCTGCGTGACTCTGTCCTGCAAGCTCCTGTCTCGCGTTCCCATAATTCTTCTTGACAAAGACGGCGAACGGCGTGGGGCCGCGCGGCTTGGAGGGCGTCAGCAGGATGAGCTGACCCGTGCAGAGGGCGCACGCAAACCTCTGAGTGTCCAGCGACTTGGAATGACGGCCGATCCTACGCAGAAACACGATGGAGGGGATGTTATTCAGCTGAAGCAAAAACCCTTGGATCAAGGGTCCACAGCCTGTGGCTCAGGGGCCACATGTGGCCCCTTCAGAATGTAACCTTAAGTAATGTTTATATTTGAAATGAGGCTTTAGTTGTACAATAAGTACGTGGCGTTTCTGCAGCAGGAAGATAATAAGTCATTTGTGCTGCCTGAAGAAACTCACAACAGAAACTAGACAAATCATTTCTAAAAGTATCGTTTTCAAAGCTTGACACAATTTCAGCTGCAAAATAAACTAAACGTGACTCACATTTAAAATACAGTGATCTGTTGTATTACTGACATCACAGTCCACACTTAAAATCCATTCAGTAGAAGAAACAATAAAAGTCGTGATGTTGCGCACGACGCAACTGAACTTACGTATTTTGGCAGCGGGTGCACTGATACTGGAATTTGTACTTGATGTCATAACTGTGACAGCGTGTGACCACGGGCAGCTCGGGGTGCATCAGCGTGGCTTTGCGTGCGTACAGCTTCCAGATGTTTCCGTGCCCGTCTCGAACGCCGTTTATCAGCCACGTTGCAGCGTGACACATCTCGTGGATGAGCGTGTCCCTCAGACGGTCTGTTATGAAGGGAGGGGGAGGGGGGGCATGAGCAGGACTGTATTACCAGTGAGCTGACGACCATCACCACACGTTGTTGTTACCTGCAGAGTCACAGACTTTAACAGACAGCTCGATTCGGGCGTAGCAGCTTCCTCCAGCCTTCTCCTGTCCTGTAACACAGTAACCAGCTGTTTTCCTCATCTTCTTGTTCCAGGTGATAGACATGTTGGTCGGAAGCTAAAGAAAATGAGCAAAGACAGAGAAGTTGATGATCTACTTGTAGGTTTTTGTCACAGTGCTAATAATTTAGTATAAATCATATTCAGTAAATGATGGCGTTAGTGAAGCTGTGAAACGTTAGAACTATAATCACTCATATGATTCAGTTATACACTTCAGCTACAGCCTCGGTCACCTTGTTGTCAAACACGCTGCTGTTGTACAGCCGGTAGATTTTGCCAGTGAGTTCTTCTTTGTTCTTTTTAAAACTGGCCCCATACGTGGATCTGGGATCTGTGAGAGACTCTAAGAAGCAGCCGGGGGTCTTACACGTCACCACCCTGAAAGGAAACCAAAGGAGAACTAATGTCTGTGTATCCAACAGAACAAAACAGAAAGTTCTGTAGACTTTCCAAAGGGAGGGGCGGGCGTACCGGCTCGTGGCGTGTCTGGGTTCCGTCTGACTGATGAAGGTCTTTTCTTTTGTCATCACGTGCTCAGGTTTGTTCGTTAATGATTTTGGTGTGGTGAACGAGTTCACAGCAGGAACTGAGGCAACATTCTCCTTATCTGATCCTAGATGTAAGAACAAAACAAAACAGATATTAAAAGAGAGAGAGTTGCATCAGAATTTACACTCTGACTTTACCTTTAATGTTCTTAGGAGTAAAAGAGGTTTCTGTGATGTTGTTTTTCTTCTTGAGCCTCTCCAGGAGGGAAGAAAACTCCTCCTCAGAACCACTCGACTCATCCAGCCTAGAAGGTGCTGAAACTGTGCGTTTGGGCGTCACCGCTGGTGTCAGAGTTTTACAGGGAGGAGCAGCAAAAGGAAAAGGAGAAGCAGGCGAAGGTGTTGGAGGTAAACTGGCCTCCTCATCATTCTTTACATCTTCCGTTTTGCTGGTCTTCAGATTGGGCTTTGAATGACGCGTCTTCCAAGAACTCCTGATGACGACATCCTCCTCCTCGCTGTCACTCAGAAACACAGGTGAGTTAAAATGAGACAGCGGTTTCCTGGATGGACGACGAGCTGAAGAAGTTGTGCTCTTTTTTGGAACTGCAAAACAGAAAAAATTTAATGCAGATGCAAAAAACCCAAAAGTTCAAGTAGAAGTTTAAACTCCTGCAAAGGTAATTAAAAAAAAACTTGATAAAATGGTGGATCAGGTCTTGTGTGAGGCTTTAAAATAAGTGGAAATGCACATAAACATGAGCTTGAGGAGATAATTACATCCAAACTTCTAAACTAAAGCTGATCTAGTCTCTTTAACTTGATCAAGAAACATGTCAAAGTGCTAAATTACCTCTAAAATTTGATTTTGCCTTGACAAAGTCGTCATCAGATGAGTAGTCATCTACTATGAAGGTTCTGAGGCTGAAGAATAAAGACAAAGGCAAAATGGAGATTTTATTAAACGTAACAGATGTTTTCATCAAATCAACAAAACGCATCAAACACTCACCTGTCGTCACTCCCACTGTCTGGTTTTATCTTGGGTTTGGTAGCAGGAGTTTTCACTCGTTCCAAAACTTTATAAAGCAAAAACAAGTCAAATGAAACAAAATCATGATCTAAAAAATAGAATATTTTAGACAGAGTTCCAGCACTTACAGGCCTCAAAGGTGACATCATCATCTGAGCTTTCCACATCTAGAACATATAATCTAGGACAAAAAAAAAACGTTCACATATAATTACATGACAAAGAAAAACTTGATATAATCATATGATCATGTCAGATGTCCTGGTTTAGTTTTCCATACCTGTCTGTCTTTGCAGCACTACAAGGTTTCTGTGATCTACTTTTTGTTTTGGGTGTAAATTTCTCCTCAAGAACTAAAAAAGTACAAAAGAAATTCCATAAGTTCATCGATAGTTTAATCACAGATACAATAAGTTAATAAATATCACCCACACTTGTCAAACTCTCCATCACTCGACCCGCTTGACGCAAAGCCTGATGGGTGACCGCTTGTTCCAGCGAGGCGCATCTTATCGATGGAACTCATCACCAGCTTAAAAACAAGGACGTTGTTCCATTTTATCACACAAATGTCGATAACATCTCACATATGAACTGTTCTTTTCACCATCAACTACAGAACTTGTTTGTTGTTATTAACGAACCTTCTTCTCGCCGGTGTCCAGTCCATCAGACATCCTCCCACACTTATTAGCAACTCTTTCAAACAAACTGCATCGATTATCGTTCATTCTTATTCGACTGTGTAAAAATTTGAGCAGAATGTATCGAGTTATGAATTACATATGATTAAATGACCAGGAGAAATTGGTTCATTCCAAACCACTCAAGAGTACCTCGAGTTACTACAGCAGCGTCGCTAGCTAGAACGCTTTTCCGTTAACGTGAAAACTGTTTTTTTTTTTTTTTTATAAATCACATGAAACATTCGTGTAACATAGATTATGTTTAGAAAATATACTAACAGTCATTAAAATAATCACCAACAGCTTTTTCGTCATTTAAAACGTAAAGGGAAACGGTCTGCATGCAGGAAACGCGAAGCTAAATTCAAAAAAAGCGCTACGTTACGCCGGAAGTTGTCAGGAAGACGTTCGACCAATCAGAGCGAGGAATGCGATTGCACTTGTTTACGCCCACAAGATAGATAGATACATTGACTTGTATAGAAAGCTTTCTATACAAGTCGATGGATGGATGGATGGATGGATGGATGGATGGATGGATGGATGGATGGATGGATGGATGGATGGATTCCATTCAAAGTCTGCTGGATTGTTGTGAAGTTGCACTTTTATTGCAGGAAAACAACACAATCAAATGCATTTGAACTTAACTAAATAAATATGAACTATAACAACTCTCTGTTTTTCTTACATAATCTCCTCATAAATCTTTGTTTAAATGCCAAGTTATCATCTTGACATCTTTGTGCTCGTTACAGATGTGAAAAGACCATTTTAAGTTGCTGCAATTATATTTGAATAATTTGACTTCGCTGCTGAATCAGTTTAAATTTCTTGTTAACTTGAAATGAAACTCTCTGTAGGTTGAGTTTCCCCTTTGTCCCCAACATGTTACCCATTCCATATCAGTGTAAATATACAGCATTACACCTTTCCCTACAGTCCCAGTTTGTGACAATCTCACCCATTTAATTTGTTAAATTCTAGCATAGAAACATGCTTGTGAAAAATAAAGTTTTAGGCCAGAAAAAAACCCCAAAATGAGTCTTAAAGCTTCTTAAAAGTACAATATGAAATATTTTCATAAAAAGCAATACATTTAACAAAATAATGCCTCCACAGAGTGCTTTGAGGGCTGTAGAATGAAAATACACTATTTCCTTTAAAAAATATATTCAAAGTAAAATATAATAAAATATTAATTTTGGCGGGCACGACGTTGGCATTTTGTTTACATCTACGAGCCAATAGCTGGCAGAGAAGCAGGCACAATTTTGGGTCTGCAAGTCGAGCAGCTGGAAGCCCCAGGGATGTGTGGTGATTATATACCTTATTTGCTTGCCATAGAGGATTCCCCAACATGTGACAAGCAGGTTCATGTAGAAAAGATTTTATTAGCAGCTCATGCTAACACAAAGAAGCAGGTGGCTGAAGTGAGGGGAACTCCAGGCTGCGGGTTTGGCTGGAAGACACACCATCAGGGCTGGTTCTGGTCATAGACTAGGCAATTGCCTGGGGCGCCCTCTGCTGGAGGGGGAGCCAAATTTTTTTTTTTTTTTGACAAACTGTTGGACACACCATTCATCTCATGTAAAGAGCAAAACTAATAATTAGATATCTATATCCATTTATCTCTACTGTTCATTTTAGTATACATATTTTTTTGCAATGTAATCCAGTTATTGAGTAACGTTTCTGTTCTGGGCAGTAGGGGGTGCCAAAATCCTTTTTCGCCTAAGGCACCATGCAGCTCAGGGCCGGTCCTGCACACTATGGAGGATTTTGTTTGCTGCTTGTATAACTGGGGCATAGAGGATGGTGTGATGAGGACAGAAGATCTTAGGAGGGACTGCAGGAAGTTTTGGTTTACTCGAGAAGAGACCAGGCAGCTACGTGAACTCTTTGCCACGGACTGAATCGCTGATTGAGCTAGAAACAGGTAGGAGCTGCTTTTATCAGAATCAGTGTGTGATCAGCGAAACTGGAGAGCATGATTAGTGAGCTGAACTCATTTTATTGTCCTTCACAGATCAGGGATCAGAGGGGGTTTGGGGAGGGATATTGGTCGACCTCAGCAATGGAGTGCACGTTCGGCGTACAAGCCTGGCACCGAGATGACTGAAGGCTTTGTGCTGTTGTTGTGTTCATGTTCCATATCACACTTTTAAGGTCAAAAACAACAAAACATCTCGTTTTCCCCCCGATCTCTATTTATTATATGTAGAGACTTGCAGCTTCATTGACAGCATACAGTTAAACAATACAAAACAAAAACAAGTTTAGAAAATACTTACCTATTCCATTCTCTGGTCTGTTACAAAAACAAAATCTGTTTATGCACAAATGATATTTTAACAGAAATTGTTGCTTCCAAATTCATGTTTTTGTCCAATTATTTGTAGACAGCCCGACATTAAACAGCATGACTTCTAAATACATTTCTCAATTGACAAAAATGAATAAAAATTGGCATTTTGTAAAAAGAAGTCACTTTAAAGACAAGTTCCTTCAAAAGTTGAACATTTACCAGCTGCAGCCATTTAAATAGAGAACTAAGAACATCTGTGTTCAACAACTTCTTAAAGCTGATGAAACTTTTAATTTCAATGGTGCAACATCAGAATTTTAAAACACACGACACTTTTAACTTCTAAATAGATCACCAAGTAAAGATGGCTGGGTATTTTCTCCACAAGGTGCAATTAGTCCCGTCTTCACACTGACAGCAGAAAAAAAAAATCCATTGTTCCGAGGACTGGGGGGATCACGTGGGTTCACAACCTTCTCATGCTCACAATACACATTAAGTGTTTCAGGAAAAGAGTCTCAGTCAAAATGCCTGAACGTTTCAGGCTCAATCTGGCTCAACAGATGTACATGTGACTTAACAATGTAATGAGTCCAACTGTGAACATGTGTAGGCTCCATGCAAGGAGGAGTCCCCTTAAAGGTGAATCATATCAAGTCAATAAAAGGACAGAAGTGGAGTGACACCCGGCCATTCAAATGATGGTGCTGATAATGGTTAAAAACAGGATTTATTGGAGAAGGAATATGTTTCCAGTTCAGGCGTTCTCACTGGTCTCGACTGTTTGGAGTTTGACCATGTGATCTGGCTTGTTGCCGTTGCTGTGGTGCTCCCACATCTGTAGGTAGAGCTTCTCCAGGTCCATCGTGTATTGCTTGGTGTTGAACAAGGGGCTGCAAATTCTCTGTTTCCAAACACGAGCTCTGATCATTTTCAGGCTGCAGGAGAAGGAAAAAAGATTTAATGGAAAGTTCAGTCAGGAAGAAATAAACTGCTCAGATAAACGTTTACTTACTACTCCATGTCAGAGCCCAGTTTGACCGCTATGTCTTCATATTCCTGACGACTCTGAGCGATTAGCTCGGGGCAGCCCAAACAGCTGAGTTGTGAAGCAGCCACGCGGGAAGCAAGAGTCTCACCTATAAAACAGATTTATTGAAAGGCTACATCTAATGCTTTTAAAGACACCCCGCCCCCACCATTTTATTAAAAATGTTTTATTTGGGTAATTGTAACAAGCCAAGGGGATGTCGTTTTCAAAATTCCCACCTTCCTCACCTGGCATGGTTACCATGGGAGTTCCAGCCCAAAGAACATCCATGCCCGTGGTGTGACCGTTGCACAGAGGCGTGTCAAGGCACACGTCAGCCAGCTGGCCTCTTCTCACGTGCTCCTCTTTGGGTGCCACGGGAGAGAAGATGATGCGAGACGCAGGCAGACCCATGTTCTGAGCGTACTGCTGGATGTTGGGCTCACCGACCGCGGGAAAGCGAAGCAGCCACAACACACTGTTGGGCACACGTTTCAGGATCTGCAGCAGGAGCATTGAACACCTGACTTAGACCACAGCTGAATGGAAACTCAGAACTACATGTGACGTCTGCTTGACTTACATTGGCCCACATCTGAAGAGTAGGCGGGTCAATCTTATAGAGCTGGTTGAAGTTGCAGTAAACGATGGAGTCCTCTGGGAGTCCATACTGGGAGCGGGTTGTCACCACAATGGTGCGCAGAACCTCCTCTCCAGTTGCAGCTTTGTTGTTTATCTGAAATGAAGAACACATTGATGCCGTCAAGTAGCTTTAGCGCAGCATAAACTAATTCTTTAAGCTAACTGGTGACTTAATACTTAAACAGACGACAGTACTGTTTCATGTTTTTAGTATTAACTTATGATCAACCAACAACAAACTTTAGAAAGAACCTGAACTTGTATTTTTTGGCATCTGTACACGCTGTGTCGTTACCATCTTATTTCCATTTATATTGATTCATCAGAATCATACCTGTGTGGTGGCGAGTCCATTGCTGACCGTGAAGTTATTGATTGTGACCTGGATTTGGCCTTGATTGATCATGTTGATGATCGCTTCAGCTGCTGTGTTCATGGGAATCACAGGCATGGACAAAGCTCCATTTGTGTCTCCTGCAGCATCCTGGTTGTTGTCACACTTCATCTGCTCACAGACAGTTTCCAATTAAAATCTTACTTTTACACAAGTTTATTGTCTCCACTTAAATGAATGGGTGTATTTTTCCACATCCTCTCATGTAAAAAGAAAACTAGCCTAAAATGTTAGCTGGTTCTTTAGATTCTTACTGTAGTTATTTAATAACAGATCAGTTTATTTTAAGGTTATGGAGAGATTTGATGCTTACCTTTATCACTTTAACATCTGGCAGACTGTCCAAAAAGGCTTTTAGATCAATGCCATTTAGAACAATGCGGTTGTCGAAGATGTGTCCGTTTGACTTGAAATCAATAACTGCTTTTTTCTGATGGTCAAAGAAAAAATTGTTACAACACCGAGTTATTGTTTAATACTTATTTTTTAAATTTAGAAGGAAATCCAAAACAAAGATAAATATGAATGACAGTCAGGATAGACAAACCTTGAGGTGAGGGAACATGTTGGCATGATCTCCAATGAAAAAGGTATTGGGCATGTAGGCGAGTTTCTCTGAGTACTGCTCAGCCACTTCTGTGGGTGACGTCTCCTTGTCAGTAATGATGTAGTCCATGAAGGGGGCCCCACTGGTTCCAGGGTAACCGAGCCACATGGCCTGTTAAACAACAAATACCTGTTTGAAATTTTTTTTCATAGCCAGTAAGTATACTGTGACCACAGACCGCTGTGAGATGAGCTCACCTGAATGGGGGCAGGTCGAAGGGCAAACAGCTCATTTCTTGCTCCCTTGGTGTATCCGTTCATGTTGACTAGAATGTGAATTCCATCCTGGTGAATACGATCAGCAGCCTTCCCATTGCAGGGAACCTGGAGCCACAAACATAAAATTCACTTTATACAGCCCTAAATCCTCAGAACACAAGTAAACTTCAGGTTGTGGAAGCTGAAGTATTATTTTATAGCTTATAATCCTAAAGTCCCTTCTTCAGCTGACAGCTTGTTTTTCTGACACAGAGTTTAAGACAATGGGGGTTTGGGTCCTTATCAGGATGACTTTTGCAAAAAAGACAGTCTCAGTTCTTTTTCTGTTCAAAGTCCAGTTCTGCAGCTCCGTACAAACATGAAGATGCTGACCAGCAGTCATCCATGATTCAATCAAGGGCCTTATCAATTAGTTTAGTCAATCAGGGACAGAAGCCTGTTTCTGATTGGCTGTTGTATGATGAAATCAATGATGTGATCACTTGAATATGTTTGAATAAAAGGGCATGATCAACACAAAAAATATTTGAACAAGGTGAAGTCCCTTGTTCCCGGCGTGCTGAAATGAAATTGGTGTTTGTGTGAAGTTATTTTGTGTTGAACTGTCTGCAGGTTGAAACGGAAATTAAAAGAACACGCGGTGCTGGAGTTTAGTGACCGGGCGGTCACAGTGGTTTGGGACCACAGCGAGGTTTGGTACCTTAAAGAGAGTCTAAAGGACTCTAAAGAAATACTCAGCACAACAAAGCTTACCTGGGAGAGGTCTGTGAAATGGTGAGCTTCTGCTACCACTTTCACACGGAAGTTAGTACCATCATCAGGACTGAGTGCATAGCAGAACACCTTTAATAAGAAGCAAAACCACAGATTCAGCAAATCTAATGTTTATGATCCAAGAGACTTTGTAATGAATTTGTAATACACATGCAGAGTACTTAGTTCCTGAACTTAAGCATTTACCTCAAACTTCTCTGGATTGTGCATTCCAGGGATGGACTGCATCAGGTGGGAAGTCGGATGGTTGCCGAAGTCAGAGCTGACATATCCAACACGCAGGCGTCCACCGCTGGCCTTCAGGTCCTTAGGATGCTCATAGGCAGGTTTGTGCAGTGCATTGATCTGTTGAATACAGAGTTTATAAGTCTACTACAGCAAGAGAGATAATCCCAAAAGCTGCAAAAATCCTATTAAACACTTCCACCAATCTGACTTAGTGTTCATCCCTAATCCAAACCCCCGTCCACTGCAAGCAGCCCGATCACCAACAGCGTGCTGCTTCTTTTCTACATGGTAAAATATTTGTGTCCATCCCTTACCTTCCCCATTATCCCCACAGCCAGGCCCTGCCATCACCAAACACCTCACATCCACCCAAAAATAGAATTTAAAAGTTACTTGCTTTGATCATTGCGAGTACCTTGTCCAGACAAAGGTTTCCGTGGCGCTCAGCAATGGCCTTGCGGAAGCTGTGAGACAGTGGATATAGCATGCTGTGGTGAGGGTGCACCGATGGCAAGCGGTTCTTTTCCAGCTGGTCAGCAACGATGCTCACAAGCTTCTTCATCCGCTCGTCGTAATCTGTCCAATCGCACACGATCTGGGAAAGAAACCCAGACAGGACAGTCAGATTTTACACTTGATTCTACAGAAGTGAAAGATAAACATCTGCCAAATGTTCTGTAAAACAACCTGCAGGCAATGTGCCAAGTTGCAGTAAGCATCAGGGAAGTCTGGCTTCAGTTTCAAGGCTGTGCGATAAGATGCAATGGCTTCAGGGATGTTTCCAGAATCCTAGCAAGAACATTGACATGGTGACATTTAGCAACTTGTTAAGACTTTATGTTAAACCTGAGACTGATAATAGGAGGAAACTCCACTCTTACCTTGTGGATAGAGGCCAGATTGCTGTGAGCGTCAGCAAAGGCTGGGTTGATCTGGATGGCACGAGTGTAGCACTGCAGCGCTCCCTGTACGTCCTGCATTTCCTTCAGTGTGTTGCCCATGTTGGAATAGGCATCAGCAAATGTTGGGCTGATCCTAAAAATCCAAAACAACATGTCTATCGTTAACTGATGCTCACGAGACCAACTTGTGCATCAGTTGTCAGTAAAAGCAAAGAAACACAGTTCCTGTAGGTTTTAATTACTAACCTGATTGCTTCCTTGTAGTGCATGAGGGCCTCTTGGAGTTTCCCTTGTTGCTGCAGAACACTGGCAAGGTTTGAGTGAGCTGCTGCAAACTCCGGAAACACCTAATAAAAAGATTTAAATAATGAAGTAACTCTGCCTCACACGTCTGACCCATCAAATCATGACAGAAAGCCTGTGAAAACAGCAGGTGGATCAACTCACCTCCAGGGCTTTTCTGTAGAGCTGAACAGCCTCCTCGATGTTCCCCTGCTCACGCTTTATGTTGGCCAAGTTGTTGAGGGAGTCTGCGTGAGTTGGACATAAACGCAAAGCTGTGTTGTAGCACTCTTCTGCTTCAGATACCTGAATCAAAAACGTCCAAATGATGTTAGTAAATACTCTGACTTCAATTAGAAACCAAGAAACAGTTCTAATTCCAAAAGGTAAAAACTGCACATTACATTGCCTTTCTCCTTCAGGGCGTTGGCTAAATTGCAATAGGCATCAGGAAAGTGTGGCTGTAATTCAATAGCACGACGGTAGGTATCGATGGCGAGGTCGATGAGGCCCTGCTCATAGTAGACGCAGGCCAGGTTTCCATGGACCACTGCATGATTGGGACTAAGACTCAGGGCTCTCAGGTATGCAGCCACAGCTCTGAATGAAGTTTAAACAATAACAGTGAGATAAAAAACATTTATCCAACATTTGCCCTGTTTACATATTAAAATAAAACTCATTTCAATAATTCAGTTACAGAATAAACAAAGTTACAATATGAAACACATAAAACTGACGAGGCGTTTAGACTCAGTGTTCCAGGGTGTCTCAACACAACAGCTTAGACATTAATATTTTCAGAAAGTGAGACGTCTGATGTTTTACACTCACCTGTCAAAGATACGAGCTTCTTTCAGAACATTTCCTAAATTAATGTATGCATCCAGGAAATTTGGATCCAAAGTTACAGCCTAAAAATCAAGAAGAAGCCTGTGATAAGTGACAGCAGAGCAAAACTCCAAAACAGAGTAGCTGGAATATATAACAAAATATGAATTGAATAGCAAACCCACCTTTTCAAAATGGTGTATGGCAAGCCATATTTCTCCCTGGGCATTGAACACGCAACCCAAGTTGCTCCAAGCTACTGCAAAGTTTGGCTGAGTCTCAATGGCTTTCAGGTAACAAGCCTTCAGTGGGTTAACATTCAAAAACCACAGGAAAGGAGGACAAGAGGTAGAATGGGACGGGTATAGTGTGCAGAGGGGAGGAGGGGATTGTAAAAGAAAAAGAAAATAAAAGATTGAGAATAAAAGTAAGGAAAAAACAAAAAGGGCAGAGAAAGCAAAATTAGTGTTTGTTCTCCATGATGCCAAAAAGTGAGTCTACAGCATGGGCTCGCTAGCGCCAAAGTCTGCCGCGCAAAGCTGCAATGCTTTTTCCTACGCTGCGCAGATCCAACCAACACCCACATGTAGGCCCTCATCCTGCAGTTATGATCACATGGTAACCAGCTGCAGCAGCTCCTGCAGTAGATTCAGTCTGCTGCCCTTTGACTGCTTTAACATTAACCAGCTACAGATGATGAAGTTAGAAAAATAAAATAATAAATAGCAGAATAAATAATGTTGGTGTGATTCTTCACAACCGTGGATGTTGGGCAGTTAGTGTAGGTGATGGTCCCTGTAATGCATGCGCAACAAACATGAGCGCGCTGTGTGGCTCTGCTGCCATCACCCCAATGCACCGTTTGACGCTGCTCGCGCAACCTTGCTCCTGGCAAAGGTGTTGCTGCTGCGCTTCGCTGAATGGCCAAGTGGAAGAGCTGCAGACCAACAACCCCTGGCAGATCACCTGCAACACCAGACTAGCATACACACTCTGCACCCACTTGTGATCTCACAATAAAGAGACAGGCTGTCTGGGATCAGAGACACACCAGTGGCAAAATGTGTGAAGAGTTGGGCAATTTCAGACAAAAGAGAGAAACACAGATTAACACTTAAAGTGCCACTTGTAGGTGAAACAATAAGAATTGAGAAATTTGGGTTTTGTTTTGTTTTTTAAACAGCCAATCATGTCAGAGATTTGGATGCATTTGGAAGCGAGGCTGATTTTGAGCGGGGAGAGGTCCACAACCAACAGGCCAAAAGGGAATGAGGGGGTTTGGGGTAGCATGCTTGCGCTGTCCATCATTTTGGTTGCTTGAAGGGTTTCGCTGCGCAGCCCCTGCGCTGCTGCAGACTCACAGCGCACTAATCTGCATCATCATCAGAACGCTGCAACTCCAAATAAAGAAAGGAAAAACAAAATAAAAAAGGAAAAAATAACCAATATTTAAGAGTTAGAGGGTTCTTACTTGTTTTTCACGATTATAGCTTCCAAATCCAAGTTTGTTTTTATTTAATATAAAATTGGTTAATTAGTATAGTATATTTTCTGAAATGTTTACTGTAAATATAGTTATGTTACTTTTAATCTTATTTTCTTTTTTGCTCTTCAAAAAAGGAAGCCACAAGACAAGAGGATCTCAAGCATGAAGTGAGGTGGTTTTTCTTTTGTTGGCATTTACAAACCCGTTACCATATTTTTGGGACTTTGTCAGAGTGGCGACCGCAGCTGGCTGGAAGAAGAGGAGAGGACTGAGGCTGCCCTAGTGTTCCTTCCCGCCAGGCACCTACGCAGGAATAGTGTCACCCACCTGAAACCTTCTAAATAACAGTATCAGTTGTGGAAAAAACCAAAAGAGACAAAATCAGAAAACAAGATCGTTAGTAGAAGTTCTCGAATAATACATTTTCTTAAAATATGGAAATAAAACACAAAATCACAACAAAAAGAAAAACAACAATAGTATTCTTAGTTTTCAGGCATGCAATGAAAGTTTCATCTCAAACAAAAAGGAATGCTTACAGGCTAACTGGGAGGGAAGAAAGGCTTTGTTGTGTTGCAGTAATTCAGACTTCCAGTTGTCCTTCAATTCAAATTTAAATCAACTTACAGGAGGACACTTACTGGCTTGATCTTGCCCAAATGAACTGATCCCACTTATTTGGGAATAATATTACATATTTGAAGGAAAAAGGGAAGAAATATTAATCATTACTCATCTTTTATTCTTCTAGCATTTACATGAAATAGTTTTTAAACTTTGTTTTCTTTATCCTGGCCTGCTTTCTTGAATCCTGGCCAATGGGTAGGAAAAAAAGCCTGTGGATTAATTATTTGTATCTAGAAGCCTCCACAGTTCTGAAATAAAGAGGTCATCACTGTTGCTGCGCGTGTTTTCTGTCTTTCTAACCCAGCATCTGACGCAGGTGGTGGAGTGCAAAGTTTGAGCTGTCTGCCTGACACCAGTGAAATCCTTTAAGGCACTGCAGAATGACTTGAATTAAACCCACATGATTAAATATGCAATCTGAGGGCAGAGGTTATTCGGAAAGATAACCATCTGGATGAAATCCTGATTAACAGCAGTCTTTAAAGAAAACTGATGCATGTGGAAATGAATACAAAAATGAGGGAGTGGGTTGGACCACAGTTGATGAGGCTGAATGGTCAGGAAGACAGCTCTGAGCGCGCACACTCCACCGATCCTCGGCAAGCGCGCGGGGGGCGGAGCGACAGAGCTGAGGCGCTTGTGACCCCCTGATGCTCCTCCCCACTCCTTTACCCCCCTCTAGCATGAAATAAGATGGCCTGTAACCAGCAGGATAACTCCATATCTCCAGATTTGACCCAACCAAGGTAACCCCCTGTAATAAACACATTTTAAAATGACATAAATTCAAGTCGGAACTCCTGGGGGAAAAAAATCATAAACAACTCTTACCGACAGCAAACTCATTAGAAATGACTGTCCGTGGAAGCTTTGTATGTAATGCAGGAGTACAGCAGTTAGGTTATAAACCATCTTATCTTTTGCACTTCAAAGGTTAACTAACTTCTCATCAGTTCATATTTATTCCCAAGACCGAGCCAGCATTTTCCCTCCAGGGTGACAGTATGAAAATGCAGGGCCAAAGTTGGATCCTTTGAGTGAATTTAAGAAAAACTCCAGCCTTTCTTCCTGAAAGGGGGAGGGACTGAACTCTAATAAAAAGTCCGCAGACAGCCAAAAGCTGATAAAAAATTTCATAAAATAAAAAAAGCTGTCTAAAAAGTAAAAAAAAAAGAAAAATGATTTGATTTGAGTACTACAATTAAAAAAAATAACTGTTTGCATTATATGGATGCCAACTCATTCCAATCCAACAGTCTGCAAAGGACTTTGCTAAGGTGGAGATGAGAAGCTCAGTCTGAGAAATGAGAAGATGCTACAGATTTCTGCCCATCACTAAATTGAGACGGTTGTACAGAAGGGACCTGATGTGTTTTAGAATGTGAAAAGGATAAATGTCTATGGGCCTAAGAGGGTACTAGAAAAAATAACTAACAAAAAAAACAAAACAAAAAACAAACACATACACACACAAACCACCACATCTATATCAACACCAGTCCCCTGTTACATACCTTAGCTTCCTCCAAACGCCCGAGGGCTTTGAGCAAATTACCCAAGTCGCTACGCACACAATAGAGATCCTGGAAAGACAGGATTTTATTTAGCTATCACTTATGAGTGAATCTGTAGTCAATTAAAGAACGTCAGCTTCAAGCATGTCACTCACCGGGTTGTACTGTAGTGCAGACACATAAGCCTGTACTGCTCCCTCCATGTCTCCCGCTGCCACCAAAGCTGCTGCCAGGTTGATGTACCCATCAATGAAATCTGGCTTCAGCCTCAGAGCGTGGCGGTAATGCTCAATGGCCTCCTGCAGTTGCCCGCGCTCCTTGTATACATTCCCCAGGTTGGAGTAGGCCTCAGCAAGCATCGGGTTCTGTTTGATGGCCAAAGTGCTGAAGTGAGCCGACCTGTTGGGCAACATTAGAAAGAAAACAGTTAAGATCCAGAAGCCTGGTGCAGAAGAGCAGAACTGATTTGTTGTTTAGATGAATGGTGAAAAATTTGGTTCCATTTATAAACCAGATGTGTCAGAATGCTAAAAATAATTAAAAATCTGTTATATATCTGCAAAAAAAAAAAAAGGGAAACATCTTTAATAGCTATAAGATCATTTTACTTAATAACAGAATCATTTTTGGACATAGATTTAAAGTTGTTAAAAGAATTTTTACTAAAATTAGATTGATTGTATTTATTTGCCCTGTTCGCCATCAGAAGATTCAGGAAATTGAGAAAAATATAGAAGGAAAGAAAAGACTCAACGTCCCAGCACCTGCAGAACAAAGCCAGACCATCACGACATGTACTCGGGGGTGGGGGGGTGACACGTCATTAATGAAGTAACAGAGTTTCTAGTAGACAGCTCAGAGGTTTCACTCCATCTCCTAATTCAACTGTGCACTCAAACCCAGAAGCTTCTACATGTCTGCTACCTCCACATCGCATTCTGAGTGTGCGATAAGTCCCGCCCACAACACCTCACCTGTCAAGTCTTCGGCACTGGAAGTGAATGGAGGACAGAAGCAATAGCACGCCTGTGTTATCAGGCTCCTGCCTCCAAAGCTGCATGCAGTGGCGCTCTGCGGCCTCAAAATCCCCTGACTGGTACTCGCGGTGCGCCAACTCTGCCAACCCTTGGAAGGAAAGCATACGTTTTGTTGGTTCTGGAGCACCAACATGAGCCAAGGAGGGGGGAAAACAACATGTTAGAGGTGATGGGAAAAAATGAAAGACAAATGAAAAAACAAACTGATGGCAAAGCTTTCATTAAGGAACAACAATCAAAACTCAACTGAAAACAAGGCAAAAATCCTCCTGGGTGAAAAATAATGGAAAAGAATCAGAATTTTAATTATTTTTCTAAATTGTTGTTTTGGATAAAAATGTACATCAAATGTAACAATTCTGTGATAAAGTAATTGCTGTTTAACTCCTGCAAACAATTTCTCTTTTCATCCATTTCACGTGCTCAGATATTACAAAGCACAAAAAAGTGTTCATGAATTAATGATGCCATTATTTTAACATAAAAGGGAGAAAAAATGAAAAAGAACAAGATGAATAAACGAGTAGGTGGATGATACACAGGGAGAGGTTCTGACATTCTGGAGTCCATATGTTCAAAACATTTATAGAACGTGTTTTATTTGAAGCATTGTTAAATCCTATTAGCAAAAAGCTTTAGGGTGTGAACCAAACCACATTTAGAAAACAATTCATGTTACATTGTCTAAGGACACTAAAGGTTTGGGGAAAATTCCAACTCAATGTGTCCACACCTACATGCAGACTTACGTCATAAGGTCCAGACAAACAGAGACTTGCTGTGAATCAGGTTCCCATGAAAAGATGTTGATAAATGTATCTAAAACATTTGATAACATCTAACCAAACCTGAATTTTAATAGTTCTAATTTTTCCAAATGATGCTTAAAGATGTCTGTGAGTAAAGCCACTGAATTTGACTCGGAAAGCAAAAGGATGAAAACATAAGATAGATGATCTCCAGACTCTGCATAGTTTATCACCTGTCAAATGTCCATTTGAAATCTCATTCTTTTTCACAAATTGTAACAGTCACAATCAAAATCTTCATTCATCCTATTCTATTTTTGCAGTTTAATACTAAAAGTTCCCAGTTGAGCTGAGCAATGCAGTTGTTTCTCACGTCTCTTCCTGTCAGTTAAAATGCTTAAAACACAAAGTAACATAATATATACACACATTATTCAGGCAATAATCAGATAAATAATAATAATCAGATGTCTTTAACCTGAACTATAACGACTCAGACTTCACCTGAACAGCTAAAGATGACATACAGGTTAATAACCAGTCAGTACAGTTATTGCAGCCTAACTCACAGCTTTTAATCAAATGAGAACAGATTTTAATTGCAGCATTACCCCCCAATTAATTATGCATATATGTTTGCAAAAAAACGGATTCATCAATTTAACACAAATATACGAGCTGGTTAACAAGTGAAACGCCTTCACTGACCACGTGCATGTCCAACTCATAACCATCGTCACTGGGATTAATTCTAATAGGTGTTCTGAAAAATCCGGATATCAGAGACATCAAAGACCAGCGCAGGGCGGAAATGTCCCACCGTGTCGGACTGGAGGCCACAGCCGGTTCCTAAAGACGCTGCTTTAGTCCACGTTGTAAATTTTTGGGACACTAACGAATCAAAGTAAAACGAAAATCCTAATAATAATGTATTTACATTAACACACGTACAGACGATATTTAACGTTACAGCAGACTACTGCGTGACAGTAATTGTTTATCCGCAAATTAAAAAAATGAAGGTTTTGAGTTAATTCTACCTTCTTAGCACATGATATATGTTTATATCAATATATGTTGTAGGGTTGAAACTGATTTACATATTTGTACGCGGTTTAACAGCCGCAGCTGCTTCGCATCTAACGTTGGGGAGGAAATGCAAAAGGTTATTAGCTACAACTAGTAAAACTTACCTGTGCTGTCGGCCACGTTTCCCACTGAACTCGCCATCTCCTCAGTCTTCGTGTCTTCGGTGGTCGTCAACGTGTCTTCTAACAATTGACAGTCTAAGAGAAAATTCTGTGACTGGCTGTCGTTTATTCTTGATTACCACAAGCTAACGCCGCCTGATAAGGTTAGCTTACCTAATTTAAGTTTCTGCGTTCTTTGTACGGATCGAAACTAAAATCTCCCTGTAAATTGGGTTTAGTCAAGTAATAATTAATCGAGTAACGTCGCTACAATAGCTATATTTGACTAAAATTTGATGTAACTTGACTGAAAGGCCCTGGCTTTCTCCTTTCTCACAACAATGTAGCCGTTGAACATGAAATGGCGAAACGGGTGGGACTCGTTTCTGAGAGAAACTAGATCCTAATATTGTAGAACATTGGCGTTGAGATATGATCAATATTGTGCATAAACTCTAAATATTTATGATGCTTTATGAATAAAACACGGCTTATAATTGTGTCTCATGAATTTATTTCTAAAAAATATACAATTATAAATGCTGCTTCGCGGAAGAACACACTGGTGCAGTGAGACGAAGAGCGAATGCTGTGAGCACGATGACAACATGGCGCTCAGTTTCGCAAATATGGGGTACAAAAACCTGCACGTCTTTTCCTTTACAGAGCAAAATCTCAACAAAAACCATCTAACGGCACAATACAGAAAAGCAAAGAGGTCCCACTACATACATACAATCAAATTCACTTCATTAAGTTCCATTCCTTCCATTGGAGTCTTGTAACTCATTCAAAATCAAAACCCTTTACAGGCAGTTCAGTTCAAATAACTACACACTCAAATAGTACATTATGAAATGCTTTTTTGTTAAATGTTGACCAGTAGATCTACTGGTCATTGAATCCTAACTTTGTTTCAAAGTCACAAGCCTTTTACAGTTTGCAACCAGATGTGAAAAGTATTTGCAGGCAGCTGCTTCTAGTTGTGAACTGTTCAATTCATTTTATTCATAAAATGTCTGTTCATGTCAAAGGTTGTTGCAAGACACTTTTCAGAAATCTCAGGTTAATTTAATTGAATGAAAGCAGTGCATACAGCTAAATGGAGCATGTTGCAAATTCCTTCTAGGACTGGACCCTGCAATGTTTTCAAATTATAGACCTATGCCAGGTAGCCTATACCTTTTTGTGCAAAGATAACATTGTCTACAAACAGTTGGTAAGCTTCTTAAAAGATCACAATATTCTGGAACCGTTCCAGTCTGGGTTCAGATCTGGACACAGCACTGAGACTGATCTTTTAAGAATTTTTAATGATGTATTGTTAGCAACAGATAAAGGTGATCTGGTCGTTCTTCTGTTGTTGGATTTAATGGCGGTCTTTTGACACATTGGGTGGCGCTAGCTGGTGAAGCCCATCAATGGATGCATTTCTATCTTGCTGACAGATTTTTTTTGGGTCAGCATGATCCTCACTCATAATGAAATGATGCATTTCCATCTGTCTGCAGATGATTGCTAGATCTATGTCAGGTAATAGTGTTAAGGTGATTGTTAACTGTCTTGCTGACATTAGACTGTGGGTGTCTGCTAACTTCCTTGGTTTTAATAAAAGCAAGACGGAAGTTATTGTGTTCTCTCCTAGTGGTCAAAAGGAGCATGGTCTTAACCTCCTATCTCTCGTCCCGTATCAGAAGTCTGTAGTTACACATTTGGGGGGACTTGATACTGCCTAGAAATTGAATCACCAAATAAATGCTGTGATGCTTCTACCTGCTGAGGTGTTCCAAAACTAACCTTGAGCTTGTGACACATGCTTTTGTTTTGTCCAGATTAAACTATTACAGTACCTTATATGCTGGGCTATGTAAGGCCTCAGTGGCAAGGCTGCAGCTGATCAAAATTACAGCAACCAAATTTATTTGTGCACAAAAAGTTTGAGCATGTTACTCCAATTCTTGTCTCTTTGAATTGGCTGCCAGTACGGTACCTGATCCTCGTTCATGTTTTGAAGTCTTTGGCAGGTACAGCTTCATTTTATCTTTCCAGTTTACTTTGAAAATATTTCCGCTTTAAAATCCCTTCATTCATCAGACCAGTGTGTGTTGCTGGTTCTGAGAACCAGATGTAAGTCTCAGGGTGAGCATGTGTTTGCTGTGCTGCCCCCGAAACTGTGGAATTAATTGCCAGTTGTCCTTGCACTACAATTTCTGCCTAGCTGCTCTTGGTTTTTATTGTTTTTTTTCAATTGTTTTTATCGTTTTATGACTGTATTTTTGTATTGTACTTTTGATGTAAAGCACTGTGGGCTTCCTGGATTGGTAGTAGAAAGTGTTTTATAACTAAATACATGAAATTAAATAAAATCACGTGCTTAAGTTCAGATGTTCAACAGTTCAGTGCTTCCATTTTCATTCATGGACTGTTTCTTCTGAAATATAGAGGATGTACCTGAGAAGTGGCGTCAGACAATGCACATTTTTGCAGCATTACATCTGAACCTCTTACAGTTTTCAAGGAAATTATCCACAAGTTCATGCAAAAATCAGCATAACTTTCCAACATTTATCAAGAAATGGGAAGTGAAGAGGAAAAACAAGCTAAAGTTATTGTTTATTTTGTAAAATAACTAATGTTTATGGGCATTAATGTTTATTGTGATGAAGTTGGTAGCACTTTGGCCTTGCAGCGAGAAAGTCGTGGGTTCAAAACCAGGTTGGTCCCCTTTCTGCATGGAGTTTTCATATTCTCTCCATGTATGTGGGGGTTTTCTCCAGGGTCTCCTGCTTCCTCCCACAGACTAAAAACATGCATGTAGGTTAATTGGCAGCTCTAAATTGACTCTAAGTGTATGTGTGAGTGTTTGTCTATCTATATGTGGCCCTGTGTTGGACTGGTGACCTGTCCAGGTGAAACCCCGCCTCTCACCTGGTGACCTTTGGAGATAGACACCAGCTCCCCCGTGACCCTGAACAGGAAGAAGGAGGTAAAGATACTGACTGACTGATTATCACATTTCTAACCTTGTAAACAAACCTTTTTTTGTGTAAAATATTTATTCATGTAGTTTCAGAAGATGTTTACATGATCTGTGTCATAATAAACAAAAAGTCACCTATGACCATCAGACAGACTGTTCACCTAAACACAGTATTTTGGTGCAGATGATCCAGACTCACCAGCAGAGAGCGACCTCTGCAAAGCCAAGAGCACCACTGTAGCATCTTGCAAATATGATTTTATCATACATTCGTGTTCCAGGAAGTTGGCAGTAATTTTCAATGGAATTCAAGTACTTGTGTTTCAATGTTTTTATTAAATTAGTAGGAAGCTTTTGCTCATTTGATAATTGAAAAAGTCAAAGTTTGCTGTCGACATCTTCTCAAAACTTTACAATAAATCTGTAAATAACAAAGACAATATCAGGTGTAAATTTAAATATGTATGAATGTTTTGTTGTTATCTTTAACATGACATTCCTGAAGCTGTGGACCAATAGGAGATGGCCATCAACACCTGCTTTGTACGTGTTGAAAAGGGGGCTACTGCTTGCTAACCCCTAGTTTTTCCCATAGCCCCTCTATGGGAAAGTAGTTGACATCACCGGTCATGTTGGTTTTGCTCTGTGTGCCCAAAGTATGCAGAGAGGGTGCAGGGTTTGTGTACTCTTCCACACGTTCCTCTCGTTCGCTCTCGTTCTTCACGCTGCCCGGGGGTCACTTGTGCACAGAGTGATGTCATGAGCGTTGTGTGTCTACGGCAATTGCATCTGACGTGCTTTATCTTTGTGCATTCTTCAGTCACTTGGGAGGCTTCGAGAGTGAGCGCATCTTCTGTCGTCCAAAGGGTCTGTGACAGCCCCAACACAACAGACCTTCTTTTCACACGGGCTATTTTAGGAGACACGTGAGCGTGGGAGGTTTTATTCACTCTCAGATCAATTTAGACGAGTCTCTATTAAAATCCAAGAAAAGCACAGAGAGATTAGGAGTTTGTTGTGCGCTTAATTGACGGGGCAGAATACTTGGTGACCAAATGAGTGGCCTAAATGACTGTAGCCCTTTTTTTTTCAGGACAAGATCCAGCTCACGTTCATGACCCACATTACTTAGAGAGCTTCAGAACACATGGGTTACTTCAGGATATCCGTGCCATTAGTTGTTCATGTCTCATGAATGAGTTCAAACAAGTACACGTTACTTACAACCTATTTCCAAAATGTTGGGACTCTACGTAAAACATTAAAATAACAGGTCAAAACGAGCTGCAAATCTCATAAAACCATATTTTATTCCCAATAAAACAAAAGCAACACATCAGATGTTTAAACTGAGATATTTTACCATTTAAAGCTGCTATACTTAATTTGCATAACAAATTATCTTAATATGTTTTTTTTCATGCCCATTAAAAACATTTTAACACAGCATGGATACAAATATGTTGTGAAGATTAAAAAAATAAATAAATAAATAAAATAATTAAGTGGTTCTCCTGTATTTGTCTAAAAACATCAACCAATCAAATGGTTCGGCCCGAAAGCAATGATTGGACAGTCTCTCCAGCCATACGGACTTCCGCATTTATTTGGCTTCTGTGCTCCTAAAAAACTGAGACATATTACCGCAGGACACCACTTCTGTTTCGAAACCTGGGGGGGGTGTCGCTTAGGAACTCCACCTGACGGGAGGGGCTGAGAGTTCTGTGACTTTGTTTACATTTGTTGACATTCTAAGCTAGGCAATTTGAAATCGGGTTTATCACCTTTAATAAAAACTATATTAGCTCATTTTGAGTTTGATGGCAGCAACACGTCTAAAAAATAAGTCGGAACAGGATGATGTTTATCACTAGCTACGTTTACATGGGCACATTTAATCGGAATAAACGCCCAATCGGATAAAAAATACGTCATGTAAACATGTCAATCAGAATGTTTTGATCCGATGCAGCCTGATCCGAAAGAAATTTACTTCCGATCGAGAGGGGTGGTTTTGTCCGATCTTCATTCGGATAGACGTGCATGTACACACCCATTCGGAAAGAAAGGGTGAAAAAAACCCACTGCGCATGCGTACAACTTCAGCGTGACGTCTTTCTGCTTTCGCAGACCCAAGTAGAAAACATAGCGGGAAGTAAACAGAAGTGGTCTGCTGGTGCAGTCATCCTGTCATCCTGCTCTCCTCTCCTGTGGTGGAGGAGCAGTAGCAATATGTATTCAGCCTCTAGCTTGGTTAATGCGACCAGTAAAAACCCAAACATAAAGGTAATGACCCGCAGAAGGTCCATATTGGGGAAAACGTGAGTCAGCTCGAGCACACGATGGGGCGGGAAAGACGTGCAGAAAGGACGGAGTTTGTTTACTTTTTTTTCTTCCCCCGGAAAGACAACTCGCTGTGCGCATGCTCAACTCATTTAACCTGATTGAGTGCTTGGTGCATGTGTACTCATGGCATGATCAGATCATTTCAGTTACTGTCCATGTAAACAGGGATTTGGGAATTCCGATCGACCAAGATTTTAATCAGATTGGGGAAATTTGGAGCATTTAAACGTAGCTATTGTGTAGCTTCCAATCTTCTTTAAAATGTCTGTAACCTTCTGGTGAGTGAGGAGACCAACTGCTGGAGTTTGAGAGATGGATTGTTTGTGCTGCAGGATTCTAGCTGCTCAAACGTTCTGGCTCTATGTTCCCCATAGAACAGTTTCCACTTCAGCTCAAACCTTTTTTAATGAACTTTGGTTCAGAAAAGACACCAACGTTCCTGGATCATGTTCTTGAACCCATGCAGCGAGGTCCAGTAGAGAATCACGTCTGTTTTTTTAATGCAAAGCCCACAAATCGCCAGCATCCAGGTTTGACCTTTGACCTCATCCATTGTGCACAGAGATCCTCTGAATCTCTTGATCATAACATTCTATGCATATGGTCAGATCTTCAAAGTCTTAACAATTTCATATTGAGCAACAGTTTCCTCAAACTGTTCCACAATTTTTACAATTTCTGTTGCATCTTTACATCTGAGAGTCTCTGTCTCTCTGAAATGCTCCTTTTATACTCGGTCATGTGACTGAGTTGCTGCCAGTAATTGTAATTAGTTGTCAAATGTTCCACCAGTTATTTTTGATCTGTGCCAGTTATTTTTCAAGCCTTTTTTTGCCTTTTGTTAAATATAAAATGAGCTCATTTTAAAGCAGTTTCAGTATCACATATGGATAAGATACAAGCTTTACAAATCATCACATTCTGATTTTAATAACAAGCATCCCAGCTATTTCAGAATCGGGGTTGTAAATCAGATAATCTGCCATGAAACATTTAGGTTTTCAGATTAAAGTCGTCCTGATTTTATATGGTTAAAGTTTCCATATGTCTGGTGTTAAAGCCAAACGGCACCATTAGGAGCATGTTTTCATTTTGTTTTCTGGAGAAAATTACATGCAATCAAATTTTGGCTAGTTCAAAGTTCACATGAATTAGACTTTTGAGGCTGAGAGATGACAAATGAATATACCAACAGGACCATCATTAAATGGGACAAAAAATGAAACCCTAGAAGATCAAATCATCAGAGGGGAAGGAAACTATATTTTCTGCATGAGTGTAAAACTTTATTGCGAGACAGCCTCCAGCAACAGACATATTTGTCACAAGAAGCCCCCCCCCCAACACACACACACCTTCTGTGGGCATTTTATTCACTTTGCTGCTGTGGGATGAAATCAGCTCATGACACACTAACAAAAATCTCTCTGAGGAAAACACTTAAACAGAGAGAACACAGGTTTAAATTGGAGTTGTAGCTGCCAGCCAGGTTAATCATCAAGCTGTGGCACTTTGATTCATGCCTCTAGTCTTTATTTAAGAAATTTGTCAGGTGCTGACTGATGTTTTATAGGGATTCGTGTTGTGGTTGGAAACTGCGTCTGAACAAAACAAGAATGTCTAAAATAAGACCTGCTGTCTGTGGTTGTTGTTTTTTTTAAGGTGCTCAGCTTTAGTTCAGAAAAAGCACAGAGAAGCAGAAATATTTGTCCACACCTGTTTTTCAGGGCTCGGCCCTCATGTCCAGTGATGGACAATCCTAATGTTTCAGCATACTAACACATTTTAAATGATGTTATATTTACAACTTCCAACCCAGTTCACAAAGCAAGAAGGAAGGACATGGTTAGATGAGTTTGATGTGAAAGAACCTGACTGGGTCCACACATCATCAGTGTCGGACCTCCTTAAAGACCCACGCCAATCATCTTTTGAGCTGTTTTAAAGCATCTCAGTGGTCTTTAAATATAATTATGGTGTTTTTACCCAAAATTACAAAACCTGCACCATTTTCTAGAAAGTATAGTGGCAGTAGCTCATTAGCAATTGGCGTCTGCGCTGTAGGCAGAACCATTGGCGCGAAGGATCCTGCTGTCACTCCCTATTGCTGAGCGCTCTCTGTTTATGCTAGCGCTAGTGTTAGCTTACATCACAAATGCAGTCTTTTTTAGATGCAATTTTGCATCTTCTACTGATTCACAGCAATTTTAATACAGAAATACAATTTTGAGCTTAATTTTCTTAAGATACCTCCTCTAGCATCAGAAAAATGCCACTAGAACATATTAACAACATAAAAAACAGGATTTTCATGGGAGTGGATCTTTAAAGAGGCCATTTCACACAAATTTCATGACTTTCTTAAGTATTAACCAGTAATATGAAACATTTTATATCTAAAAAACATCAGGAAACACTGATTAACAGACCTTTCGATCTCTGCGTCAAGATTCAGCTGGTTTCATCAGGCTTCGGGCTGCAACTCATTAATATTCATTATGCGAATTTGCTGGACTCAGATTGGCTAACAAACTAGCCTATGAGAGCAAGGCTTCCTGTTTCCTTGCCTGCTGCGCATGGCAGCCGCGCACGTAGTCTCTTCCGATTTGATACGTCTTATGCTACAGCTTTTAGCCAGCAACATTCTTGGCGTGGTTTCAACTGCGGGAGCTGATAAATACTAACGAACAAAGGAGTTGTGACAAAACAGATACAGGTCGTTCGAACTCGGGAGAACTCGGGTGTTATCACCACCTGCGTAGTTTGAGTGATAAAAACTGAAAGAGAAGTTGTTGACCTGTTTTCACACCCACAATTGAAGGTAAGAACACCTGTGGAGCTAAAATATTCAACAGAAACCTCAGAAAAAACAGTTTTTAATGGAAGGGCCTCTTTAATGTTCTACAGAGCAAGTGGGCACACATTCCCACAGCAGAGAAAAAAAATGTGGAAAGTGTTACAAAAAGAACAGAAGCTACCATAGAATT
Source organism: Pachypanchax playfairii (assembly GCA_006937955.1). Lineage (NCBI taxonomy): Eukaryota > Metazoa > Chordata > Actinopteri > Cyprinodontiformes > Aplocheilidae > Pachypanchax > Pachypanchax playfairii. The sequence goes on along the minus strand of SSNP01000110.1, from coordinate 1,460,857 downwards.
AGAGAGTTTCAACTTTAATTTAAAGTTAGTACAGTGTCACTCTTTGCCTGTTCGTATAATAGCCAAGTTTGGTTAAATGCTTTTGTCCACGCATTAACCCCAAATGACAGATTTAAAAAATGTCGCTTGCAGAGTTACTTTGATATTTCTCAGGTTTCCTCCCACTTTGACCCTGTGTGTGTTTGTGTCTGTCACAGTGTCAGAGAGGAGAGCCATCAGGTCTTGCAGTGAAGGTGTCAGGACCTGCCTAGTGCCTCCTTTTAATTCTCTACATTCATCACCTGTTGTCCCTTCGCTTTGACCCGGCCTGCTCCTCTTCTTTCTCACTGCCCCTCCTCGCTTCTCTTTCTGCCAAGAGACTGACGATACAGAGGACCTGGTGACTCCTCTCATGACAGGAGCTGTCAGTCCTTTGCTATCAGTTACACTGGATGACTGACATCCTCTTCATCACTGATACCTGCTTTTATCCTCCCTCTGGGAATTTGTACCTCGGACTCTGACTCAGTCACCAATCTCGTGGTATTTCTCTCCTTTTTTAATGACTGAAAGATCTTGCTTATATTGCATAAATGTTGGTGAAGATGCAGTTCCTCCCAGGGTTTCGGGTAAAGCTCCCATGAAAAGAAGTCTCCTCAGATGAACAACACTGATCCGAGCTTTACCAGATCCTTTTTAGATCCATACGGGGGGAAGGGGTGGGGCTGGGGGGCACTGGGTGGTATTCAGTTCAAGAGATGGTTCGTCTGTGGTGGGGAAGGATAAGTAGAGACCCTTCATGGCTGGGGGGGGGGGATGCTGTTGATTTTGATTGTATCTCGAGTCGGCAGCTTTAGATCAGCAAATCAGTGAAAAAAAGGTTGTATTTTTAAATCACGTCTTTTATGACATTTTATACACTTTTTACTGTCTGCACTCGCTTGTTAAGAGACTTTGTGAGTCAGTTATTTCAGTCTCTCATCCTCATCGATCCTTCTTTTAGACTCTCCCATGTCTTTTAAAACATCTTCATAGATGCTTTTTAACTCAAAATGAAGTTGGCAGAGGACCAATGAGGCATCTTCACCACATAAAATGTTTCTTTCCACTAAATATTGAACTTGTTTTGGTGTAAGTCTTTGTTTAAAATCAAATTGTGAGTCAAAAATGGTGTTGTTAGTGGGAATGTGAGCAGTGAGCTCTAAGGAACTCAGCTTATCCAAAGACTGAAGCAGCAATCGAGCTTTATTTGGGATGATGGTACAAATAAAATTCACGTGGCAGCTAGCGCCGCTTTTGGTGTTTTTTGGTATCTCATTGCTCGACTGACTCTCCTCATCAGTGACAGTTACAGCATCACTGACCTGCGGCCAGCCTTGAGCAATTAAAACTTGTTGTTCTCCATTCTCACGCAGCAAGTCATTCACTTTACAAAACCTTCTGTCTAGAAAAATGGATCGTACATCACTGACCCTCGCGGGTTGCGTAATAGGCTGTACCTTGTGAGTCAGTCATGGTTGGGGGGAACACTTTGTGTCGAAATAAGGTCACCACCAGAGAGAAGACATTGGCCTCTGAGCTCAGGACACAATCAAGCACTGTTCCCCTCAAAAAAGCCAAAGTTTCCACTTACTGACTTCATATAAGCAGCTTAAAAACAAGCTTGTGTGTTTAATTACATTTATTGCACCTGTTTGCATGAATAAGACCTTTCGGTACAACAATCTTTCCTTTTCCGTCTTATTGATGCCGTTCCAAGTTATATAACAGCTTACATGCCATATTAAAGGATTTGAGCAACTTTGGGAAGATAAGCTTCATAATAACAATAAGCAGAAAAGCAGCAGGATATTTCATATCTCCATCTCCATCTCCACTCACAGCTTCCAGCCATAGTTCATAGCTAAAGCAGTTTAGTCTGGAAACATCTTCATAATTACATCGGAATTTTGACCTTTTTCTCCAGTGTGGCGATTGTACAGTTCCTCTCATGCTTTTGTCTGATTTTTTGTTCATGCATATGCAGCCATACCTCTGAAGCTTGCAGTTCTCGGTTTTTTCCCACCCTTTGCTTTTCCTCTCTAGATTTCCTGTTTATATGACACACACGGTTGTTAAAATATTGCGGAAACCGGGACTCGTTTCAGTATACAATGCAGGCTTGATCTGACTGTGTTTGAAAGATCACTTTTTGACAACATTTTGTAAATATTGTCGCTCCTGCCAAACACTGTTCAGGATTTGATCTCTAAAAGATTGCAAAGGGCAATTTGTTTATTTGATTGATTTATTTATTTTTGCCGAAGTAGAGGTAGTTTGAGTGCTTCTTGTTTATGCACGTGCAACAGCATGCAACCATGTGCGTATTTATCTGTGTGGACACAGCGTTGGTCGGAAAAGGGTTGAACCAAGGCAGCCGTGGACGGAACAGGGAAAAGTCTGGAGGAAAAGGCGTAACTGCAGCTTGTCAACCGCTACTTCCACCACCTTCACCACAAAGTGCAATAAAACATTGCTGGTGAAAATTTTTTTTTTCTTCACACACAATTAAAATGTGCATACAACCACATAAACAAAATGACCAAGATGACAAAGTACAACTCAAGCAGCTGCCATAGATGCTCCAGCAATTTCAAAATAAAACGCTTCACCTTGCTTGAACTTTAGGTGTGAAAACCAAAGGAAAGGCAGTGTAAGGGTTCTGATTGTTTAAGAAATAGGATGCTCATATACATTGATTAATCCTTTAAATAAAGCTCTGGTGATATTTCTATGGCATCCAAACACATTTATAGTTGACAACGAATACCAAAAAATACATTAGTATCAAAGCCTGCAGAATGAATCTACAGCATGTTTTTCCCACATTTACACAAACTAGATAATTTACAGTAATTTTAAACATGCATTTTCACTTTATTAGCAAGCTGCTCCTATTCAGAGGATTACATCCTTTCTATTTCCTGTGTTATCTTCAGAAAACAATTACAGGAATCAGGAAAACATTTTATCTGGCTGACTGTATGAAAAGTGAAAGCACTGAGCATGTAAAACTGGGTCGGGTTATCTCTGTTTCGCAATGCTGAAAAGAAATCTCCACATAAAACCGTCATAGCAGAATTATAATTTTTAACGAGTGTTAAAAAGACCCATGTAAGGTAGACCCGTGGGGGGAAACATGGAGGTGAAAGTTCAGGGATTGCAGATGAAGATACGAGGGTCAGAGAGTTAATGAACAGGGACATGACCTTTGGCTGCAAAACTAAAGAGTAGCAGACGCCCAGGTCATTTAGTTTAGTTTAAAAAGTCAAACCAAACATCTTCATTGTCCACGTCTTTATTATCTTTATTAATTGCTTCCTACACTCTCAGAAATAGAGGTACGAGACAAGAACATTTTTGTACTTATAGGTAAATTGTTCCCTCAAAAGTACAATATTGGTCTTTAAAAGGTCAGAAATGTCCCTCTGAGGGTTAAAATTGATAAAAAGTACAAATTTGTACCATTTCAACTGCACCTGTAACCCTGGTCAGGGCTGGTTAATCTCAATTTTATTAAGTTTCATCAATCATTTTCAATATTATGATTTACATGTTGGTTTTAGACTTCAAAATGTGGCATAATTTTACTGTTTTAGTGGAACAACTTCATATGGTACAAAAATGGACCTGGACTACAGGGTACACCCCCAGCGACAAGAATTTATACCCTTCTTGTCGCTGGGGGTGTACCCTGTAGTCCAGGTCCATTTTTGTACCTTATGAAGTTGTTCCACTAAAACAGTAAAATTATGCCACATTTTGAAGTTTTAAACCAACATTCTCAAACATAATATTGAAAATGATGGATGAAACTTAATAAAAGGGAGATTAACCAGCCTTGGCCAGGGTTGCAGGTGCAGTTGAAATTGTACAAATTTGTACTTTATATCAATTTTAACCCTCAGAGGGACATTTTTGACCTTTTAAAGACCAATATTGTACTTTTGCGGGAACAATTTACCTATAGGTACAAAAATGTCCTTGTCTCGTACCTCTATTTCTGAGAGTGTATTACACCTTCTCACTTAATTTGCAGAGGTTAAATAGTTTACGTAAAGTCCTCTGGAATTTGTAGCATCGGTGTTAGATTTTGTTCAACTTTACGATGCAGTTAAAAATAATTTGGAATATCTTCCATTTTGTTTTAGTAGGTGAGATTGAAGCTACTAACTCAATCACTTCCGCTTCAGTTTTCATAATTCTGGGGTCTGAGTTTGGTTCTTTATCTGTTTTCATTTGATAGCTTTGCCAGGTGTTCCTGTGCCTTTGTTGTTGTTGTTTTATCTTTTGAGTCACTGTTTAGCCAACGCTCTTAAACATTGGAATTTTTATGTTAAGCTAACCCTTCTAGTTTGTTCTATTAGTTTCTTTTGATTTTCAGTCCCAGTGTCAGCAAGGTCACAAAGAAAGTGGGTTTAATGGTTAAAACGAACTCTGAAGAAATGTTCATAAACATCATTGCAAAGACAATCTTATTTATAAGATCAATTATTGAAGGGCTATAAACATATTTTGCTGGGATCCACATCTGTTGACAGTGACATGTTGGCTGCTCCAAGAATATGGTGTTGATTTGGTTGTTATGGTTACACAGCATCACTGCACAATGTACCCTGATGAGGATGTTGATGTGTTCCAGTTAAAACTCAGAAAACCAGCAGACTTTGCTGATGCTATGCTCAGAAACGATGCTGAAAAATATTATAAGCCAATATTAATAACCTGTATCAACAAATTTCATGTGTCTGACTGATTTAATGCGTTAACAACAAAGTATCATACAGACATATTTCCCTTGATTTTAGAGTAAATCCAGTTTCTTGTGGTATCTGTCAGACCAATCAAACCTTTCCACACCCCCGTGTCTGTCTCTGCTGCATGTATGCACCAATTCTAACCTGGGATGGAAGCATCATCGCGTGTGAAGCTCTGGATATTCTATGATCTTTGTAAAGCTCTATGAAGCCCTTCCTTTGCTTCTTTAGGAAGCATTTGAATGTTCTCTCTATCGCCCAAATCTCAGAGGCGTTACAGAAATGTGAAATGCACGTTATGAAGTTTGGAAGGAACTGATCCTTCTGTCTGTGTGTTCACAGCAATACCTTGAATGCTCTGTGCTTGGGATGTTTTTGCTTTAATGCACTGACAAACACCTCAGGTGGCATTTTAAGATTTTATTTGAAAAGTAACAGGGTAGGAGCTCCTCGACCAACACAGGAACTGAATAGACTTGTTACTTTTCAGATTAGAGATCAAGTATTATCTTGACAGTGTCTGTTACTAGAGGACGAGAGTCTTCCAGTGGCAGGCGAGTGACTGATGATGTCAGCGGGATTGTGGAAGATAAAGATCTTTCTTTCATTACAGGTATCGTTAGAGAGGGAGACGTTGAAGGATAAGAAAAGGAAGGGAATCTTGAAAAGAAGTGGATTCAGGAAACTTGGGGAGACAACAGATGAGAAGGTTAGAGATGATCCAGTAACTATTCAAAAGTCAGTGATAGGTAATCCACTTGATACACAGACATCCTAATCCAACTAGAAAAGCCCTCAGAGAGCGCAGACCTCCACCAAGTGGACATATTGCAGTAAGTACTATGTCCGTATCCTTAAAGAGATCCTTCCATTAAAAACAGTTTTTCTGAGGTTTCTGTTGAATATTTTAGCTCCACAGGTGTTCTTACCTTCATAGTGGGTGTGAAAACAGGTCAACAACTTCTCTTTCAGTTTTAATCTCTAAAACTACGCAGGTGGCGATAAAACCCGAGTTCTCCCGAGTTCAAAGGGCCGGTACTTGTTTCGTCACAACTCCTTTGTTCGTTAGTATTCGGCAGCTCCCGCAGTTAAAACCACGCCTAGCATGCTGCTGGCTAAAAGCTGTAGCATTACATAGCAAATAGGAAGAGAGTACGTGTGACGTTGCCATGCACTGCGGGGCAGGAAACAGTATACCTTGCTCTCATAGGCTAGTTTGTTAGCCAATCTGAGTCCAGCAAATTCGAATAATCAATATGAACGAGCTGCTGCTCGAGGCCTGATGGAAGGAGCCGGAACCACCCGAATTTTAATGCAGACAGATTGAAAGGTCTGTTAATCAGTGTTTCCTGACGTTTTTTAGATATAAAATGTTTCATATTACTGGTTAATACTTAAGAAATAACCACAAAGTCCTGAAATTTGTATGAAATGGCCTCTTTAAAAAAATCCCTGAATCCACACAGTTATCCGGATCACCCCCAAAATCTAATCAATTCTTCCTTGGGTCATTTCCGACCTTTCCTGAAATTTTCATCCAAATCCATCCATTAGTTTTTGAGTTATCCTGCTAACAGACAGACAGACTCTGATGAAAACATTACCTCCTTGGCGGAGGTAATAATGTGAGTCCGGTAGACTAACATGGGTCTGTACCTCAGGGGTATTAAACTTGAAAAAGACAGGACTGAGGTAGATGATGGAATCAGCTGGGAGACATGATGAACAGGCAGGAGTTACAGTCAGAAATCCAAACATTCATGATCCAACGAGGGGACAGGAGAGAGGCGAGGCTGGTAAGGCAGAACAAGAGTCTGTACACTTCTATGATTTGCAGGAAACAAACTGTGACAGAAACACTGGAACATTGCTACTATGAAAGTTAACAAACAGTCTGGCTCTGAAGGTGGAGGGAGAGAAGGCCCAGTGTAGCAGCAGACAGGTGAGTGACATGAGTGTGATTGGTTGGGACCAGGTGAGCAGAACTGGACATGATTGCAGGTGGAAACATCATGGGTATGCAGGGAGATGAAAACATGACAGACCTCATCCTGATTGTGTTAGTGTAATGCATGTAAAATCCCTGCAGCGCCTACAAACAGTAGTGAATTTAGAGTCAGTTGAAGAGTCGTTCTTTAACCTGTTTCCTGAAACATGCGGGGTGGTAAAGGTTTAAAAAAATACTAAGTGATGTACAGCTATTAGGGATGGGACGATACACTTAAACTCACGATACGATGCACCTCGATATGTCGGAGTCACGAAACGATATGTCACGATACGATATGTCACGATACGATATGTCACGATACGATATGTCACGATACGATATGTCACGTTACGATATGTCACGTTACGATATGTCACGATACGATATGTTACGATACGATATCAAAAAAGAAAAAAATATTACTATATAATAACAACTTGTTTATTTTTGCTTCAGTTGCACACACGGAAACACAAGGCAGGCCAAACACAAACAAGAACACTCCCTTAGTGCTGCTCTAAACCTCGGTTAAGTTATCTCAGGACTGGTTCTTCTTAAAAAAAACTAACATAACATGTTCTGGTGTAATCAGTGATCTTTGAACAGACACAATGTCTCCTGCCGTGGAAAAGACACGCTCACTGGGCACTGACGTAGCAGTGTCTTTATTTCACAATCCAATTTTTTCGTACTCGATGCATTTCGTTACGTTTTGTATCGCGATATTTTGCCAAACGATATTTCGTTCCATGCATCCCTAACAGCGATCAGAGGCAACAATATTGGATATTGAGGTCAGGGTTTGTCTGGGACTTGTGAGTTTCCAAGTTGGAATTCAGATTTTGGGAGATATTTCCAACTGATTTTTTCAACTTGGAACTTAAAAATTCTAACACAACACATCGTAAGATTAGAGTTCAACTTTCATGGGTCTGTCTTCAGTGAAGTTGTTGAAGGTTGTTGTGAGCGTGTGAAGACTAAAACATGGGGGAGAACTGAATCCAGGCATAATTTAGAAAGGAAACTCATCAACACTGAAAAATAGTTTTAGGTTTAGATGGAATCAAACACAAGAAAGTATGTTGTTTTTCCAGATAAGAAGTGTTTATTTTATTTTAAAAAAAAGAAGAAAAAAAAATCCTTGCAGGTCTAAAAAGCTGTTGGCTGTTCCAGCAGCTAAATGAGAAAAAGCTGTGTCAACAGCAGCATGGAAAGAACTGATAAGAGACATTTTGATCCAAATGCTTTGTCACTTTGAAGTGTAGCAATTTTCAGGCCAAAACAAGATGGAGAGACACTTAGCTTTGAAACAAAGGAGAAAGTGGCTGCTGTCGTGTTTGCTTCAGTCTGGTTGAGTGACTTTCATCTCTGGCTTGGGCCGAGTGACTGGCAATGGAAAGAAGAATTTACTAATTTGTAGAATGAACTTTGCACATGGAAACAGTGAAAACAGAAACCGAGGAAATGTTTTCATTGACGAGTTAATGCTTGTAATCAACAATTTCATCAATCATGGTTTTACTGTTTAAAGGTCCTATATCATCCAAAATCAACTTTTTGGAGCTTTTAACTCATTCAGTGCTATAGACGTCTATAGACGTCAACCTGAGTCCAAACGCTCAGTGCCATAGACGTCTTGACGTCTCTACAGCTTTTATTGGCTTAAATCCCGCAAAGCATTCTGGGGCAGCTGCTCGCTGAATATGAACTCATTACAGGCTGTATTTAGTTCTATGATCCAGGAGGGGGCAGTGGTGCACTTCTCTGGGTTAGATCTCCATTCCTTACTCTGTAATAAAGCCATGTGGAGCGGGGGAGGAGCCAGGCAGTCAGAACAAGACAGACGGTGAATGCGGAAGGGAGATTCAGAGCCTGTGAAGCGGCTGTGAAGCAATCTCGTTGTTCAGAGTTATTACAAACTAGTTTATCTCCACTGTTTTTTTCATGAAAGTTGCTCTTTTGTACTGCAGATTACTAAATGACAGAAAGAGGTAGAAACATTTTTTTTGCTGCTGAAAGAAGAAAGACTCATCTTTGAGATGAAGGTTTCAGAATTCCCAGAAAATATTCTGTGGGCCCTCAAAAAACAGTAAAAATGCTAAATATCTCTGGCACTGAGGTGAAATCTGAAAGTGGCTAGCACTGAATGAGTTAACTATGTTGAGACGCTAGTGCATGCTTTTATCACCAGCAGAATTGATTACTGTAACGCCCTGCTTCCTGGTCTTCCCAAAAAGACTATCTCAAGTTTACAGCTGCTACAAAATTCAGCAGCACGTGTCCTGATGAAGACCAGGAAGCGGGAGCACATTACACCGGTTTTAGAATCACTGCACTGGCTCCCCGTATGTTTTAGGATCGATTTTAAGGTTCTTTTAATGATTTTTAAGTGTCTTAATGGTCTTGGGCCTTCTTATCTTTCAGAAATGCTTTTACCATATGAACCCTCGTGGTCTCTGCGTTCCTCTGGCAGCTGTCACCTTATCATCCCTAAAGTCAGGACACGGACTCATGGTGAGGCGTCTTTCCACTATTATGGCCCTCACCTCTGGAACAGGCTGCCGGAGGACCTCAGGGCCGCAGAGAACGTTCATGTTTTTAAGAGCAGGCTCAAGACCTACCTTTTTAACCAAGCTTTTAACTAATTATTATTTATTATTACGCTTTTTAACTGATTAGCATATTTTACCAGATGTAATTTTTAGTTTAGCTTTTAACTGTTTTTATTAATCTGCTTTGCATTTTTATCTTGATTCTATCTTATCATTGTTCTACACTCATTGTTTTATACTTTATACACTTTATGTTTTACAAATTTTACACTTTAACTTTAACTTTTTTTTTTTGTTTTTTTGCCAGTGTTTCCTCTCCGGGACCCCTCTGTGTCGGGGGCAGTGGTCGGCTGTGGCTGCCCCCCAGGTAGTGCCTGGGTGGAGGTGGGGGTACCAGCCCTCCCTACTCTGGGCGCGCGGGGTCGGTGCCTTGGCAGCTGCTGCTGATCTGCTGCTACCGATGCATGTGGCTCCTATGATGGCATTTCCTGGCTCATCTGTGCTCAGCCCGCTGTTTTTGTAGCTTTTAAGTGTGTGTGTGTGTGTGTGTGTGTATGGTCGATGGGTTGGGTTGGGATGGGGGTTTTACTTTTTTTTTTAAGTAAAGGGGGGGGGGTTGGAGGGTTGTGGGGTCATTTTAAATCTGTAAAGCACTTTGATAAACTTTGTTTGAAAAGCGCTTTATAAATAAAGTTTTGTTGTTGTTGTTGGGATGTTATTTCCTTATTATTAACCTCCTGTGCAGCTTCTCCACTCTCTCCTGGAAAATGACTGACTGTAACATAGTGATGTAACAATGTTACACCAGGACCTGCTTGGCGTGTCCGCGCTGCCCCTGCAGATTAAACACACACATGCCCCGAGCTGTGAGAGTCTGAAGCAAGACACTAAGCCCCACCGTTTATAGTATTTTATTCTCTAAAAATGTATCGGTGAAAATGTGCATTTGGCTGTGAGAGTTACAAGACTTTATTCACCATTTTATTTAGGCAGCTTGAAGGGCAGCACTCACGAGGAGGGGGCCTGGGGAAGAGACGGGACAGAGTGTTTTACTTCCTGGTCGGAGAATAACGCGAGAATATAAGTTATATTTGTAGGCCAAATAAAGACTATATAACACCAAAGTTAACATGTTATATGTGCCTATCCCAGATGTTGAAAGCTGTAAAATAGCAGGATACAGAACCTTTAAAGCTAAATATACATACCGTGGACATGTGATTGCTATTGTTTTTGCATGACTGTAAATACTGTTAAATGATGACGGAAACAAGTGACATGATCAACTAGCTCTAACCCAGACATCCATTCTTAAGCAGTTTGTGGAGGCCTGTTTTTGTCATGAGGCAAATCCCTCTTTGTATGATATACAAAACTGAAACCAACAAGCTCATAATTAGCCTTGCCTGGCAGAGTCCTTCACTGCACACCTGGGGAAATGGGAGTGGAAAATAGACTGTGATGAATGATTATAGGACAGTTGTGTCTTCGCTATTTGTCCTAATGCTATCTGCTGACAAATTAGACAAGACATTTAGTTTTTCGTCTTTCATTGAAAAAGTTTACCAGTTACCAAACTTATTGTTATGCTGATTTATTTATAATATACTCTGACAAACCGACACACATCTCTTTGAGTAGGCTTCATCACTGCTGTCAGCTGTAATAAGTAGCCTTAGCTTATCTGTTATTTTTATGTGGGTACTGTGTTATTATTCCTGCTGGAGTGCACAGTTTGTGGCCATCCCACGTCGTCACACCCACTTGTGTCAAGCACCGGGTAGCAAACTGGCTAAGAATTAACAAAGAGAATCAAGCATGTCATTTTAATTTCCACTCTGTACAACTGACTTTGATCAGTTAAAAATCAATGCTCTTGATGTTTTCCCATATAAGAAATCTGTTTACACTCCGCATATGATCAGAGAGTAGGAATACAAAGGATCCATTTCAGCACACTAGACCAGCTTTACATTTTAGGCTCACTAAATGGAACTTCAAAGGATTTTCTATGTCAGTCATGGTTCAAAGGGCTTACATGTGAATGACCCACTCTGTGCCTGGGTCCGTGCCCCCAGACCTCACGACTTAGATGTGCCACGTCGTGCCATTCTTAACTACTCTGATGGACACATTGTTTCCGTGTCCCATGGAAGTAATCAGCCGTGCTCTGTTTATGCTTGAACACAGTACCAGCAAGAGCTGTGCATTATGACCGCCATGCCTCATATGTGACTCCTCTGCGGTTCACTGGAGATGACTGAGATCAGCCTGAGATATGTAGGATGAACTTTTGGGTTTCCTGTGAGACAAGAACCAAAATAATGATGAAACCAGGCTGAAGCCAAGAGGGATGTTTTACATGGACAGAACTGCTGTGATGATCTACGATGTGCTGTGAATTTATTTAGATCCCCCATTAACTCATCAATCCAGTCAGAACTAATCTCTGGTTCTCCAAACTGAGATCATTCAGAGTTGTCTGTAAAAGGTAAGATGTTACCTGTTACAAACCTTTTCAAAGAAACTCCCTCTAAAAGATCTGAATTATTGCTTGTAGGATAATTAACAAAGTTACCAAACATAACTACTTCTCAGAGATGCCAAAAGTACTAGTGTTAAGGGCTTAAGTAAAAGTACTAATACTTGTGCACAAAACTATTCTAGTAAAAGTAAAAGTACTGCAACCTCTGCCTTATTTAAAAAAAGTGAGTTAAAAAAAAGTAAAAAGTACATACTCTTAAACGTACGTAAGCGTAAGAAAGTAAAAAGTAAATTAATATTTTTCCCCTAAAAATACAATCATATTTCACCTTCAAATTCATTATGTTTTTACTCAGACTCAACTCACAGAATACTGGTGCATAGAACAAAATAAATATAATTTTGTGTGAAATTAAATGCACATTCGACAATGTAGTTATACCCATCTGGTTGACGCTGTCCTGCTTGCTTTCCTCCATAACCCCTCCTTTCCACTGAACGCGCAACAGACACGCAACTTTAGTGATGTGTAATACACGGCTAATAGCCACCATTAAAATCAATGATACTGTTCCCACTGCGCGCGAAGCAGCACGCATGAGACGCGTCTGACAAGCGTAGTGTCATGAGCATTACGTTGCAGTTCTATTTTTTACGTATGTATGCTTCTGAAACATGTCAAGCTCAGCAGTTTAGTTTGGACCAGACAGGAAATCAGGCGTTGGTGAAACGTAAAATACCTGGAAGTTTCAAAATAAAAGGACACGTGCAGATTTCCGTTTGCAAGACTACGAGAAAATACAGTTTCTGCGACGGGTTTGAAGTCCATAAGTGGTGTGAAAATAAGCCACATACCTTCTGGATACATGTTGTTTTTCTCGTTGTTGTGTGTACTGATGAAATCACATGTGTTTTCGCTATTCTCATGAGATTTCGTGATCTTCCGGGACCAGCTGGATGTAACGCTTGCGCGAGGGATAAGCGCTTGGGAAACGCTCCTGGTGGGAAGGAAAACATGGCTGATTGCACGAGCAAAATGCTGCGCCCTGCTGATGCGTACAATGAAAAGGAGGGGTAACAGTCACAACAAATGTGGTGGGACTAACCATGTGCTTAACTAGCTTGCGTCCTTTAGCTTCCTGTTTTTTAGCGCTTGTTGGCCCAGGTGTACGTTGTTTACGTTGATTGCGTCATGTTGTCGCTCGTCTTTGGAGATTTTAAAAGTAATGACCTGTTGTTTAAAATGTAAGGAGTATGAAGTACAGATACTTGTGTTTTAAAAATAAGGAGTAAAACTAAAAAGTCGCAATAAAAATAAATATCAGTACTCAAGTAAAGTACAGATACCTAAAAAATTTACTTAAAGAGTATTAGTATTAGTGGGTCTTTACCAATGCAACCTTTCAGTTTCTGGGCGAAAAGAGATTCAGAGCCGCAGCTGTGATGTGATCTCGCTGTTCAGAGTTATTACAAATTAGAATTTATGTAAGTGAGAAGGTGGTGGAGTTTATTACATGGATAAAATCCCTCCAACGCGACCGTCGGATCTACTGGGAACGAGTATTGTGTCGAAGGTGGTGCAGTTTTTGGTCCAGCTGGTCATTTTCTGACTTGTGATGTCTTCAGCCTGACATTGAGGTTCTTCTGGCGATTCTAGTAAAGCTGAGGTGGATTTATCTGACCAGTATCTGCTGTTAGATCTTCTGAAGGCAGCTGGGAGAATAAAGAATGATTCACCGCATAAAACACATGGTAAGTGTTGATACACAAACGAAAGGCCGTTGGGGGATGGGACAAAGTGACTTAGTCGCGCATTTATGCGTGCACATGCCTGCACACACGTACACACACACACAGAATATCTGAATCATAAATCTGCGGCTTTTTTTCTTATATTTTATTCAAATGTTGAAATTGTCTATAAATGACTCTTTTTAGACATAAAATCAAAAGTACTTTTTACTTTCATAGTAGTAAAACATAGTTCAGATGTTCAATGTTCAATGTCACTGATCTGCTTGAAAAACCTCTTTACACAAAACGCTCTTTATCTCAGCTTTTAGTCCTGAAAAGTGTGGATTTTCATAAAAGTTCCTCTTTTGTACTGCAGATTACTAAATAACAGAAAAACGTAGAAATATATATATATATATATATATATATATATATATATATACAGTGGGGCAAAAAAGTATTTAGTCAGCCACCAATTGTGTAAGTTCTCCCACTTAAAAAGATCAGAGAGGCCTGTAATTTTCATCATAGGTATACCTCAACTATGAGAGACAAAATGAGGAAAAAAAATCCAGAAAATCACATTGTCTGATTTTTAAAGAATTTATTTGCAAATTATGGTGGAAAATAAGTATTTGGTCACCTACAAACAAGTAAGATTTCTGGCTTTCACAGACCTGTAACTTCTTTAAGAGGCTCCTCGGTCCTCCACTCGTTACCTGTATTAATGGCACCTGTGTGAACTCGTTATCAGTATAAAAGACACCTGTCCACAACCTCAAACAGTCACGCTCCAAACTCCACTATGGCCAAGACCAAAGAGCTGTCAAAGGACACCAGAAACAAAATTGTAGACCTTCACCAGGCTGGGAAGACTGAATCTGCAATAGGTAAGCAGCTTGGTGTGAAGAAATCAACTGTGGGAGCAATTATTAGAAAATGGAAGACATACAAGACCACTGATAATCTCCCTCGATCTGGGGCTCCACGCAAGATCTCACCCCGTGGGGTCAAAATGATGGTGAGCAAAAATCCCAGAACCACACGGAGGGACCTAGTGAATGACCTGCAGAGAGCTGGGACCAAAGTAACAAAGGCTACCATCAGTAAAACACTACGCCGCCAGGGACTCAAATCCTGCAGTGCCAGACGTGTCCCCCTGCTGAAGCCAGGACACGTCCAGGCCCGTCTGCGGTTTTCTAGAGAGCATTTGGATGATCCAGAAGAGGATTGGGAGAACATCATATGGTCAGATGAAACCAAAATAGAACTTTTTGGTAGAAACTCAACTTGTCGTGTTTGGAGGGGAAAGAATGCTGAGTTGGATCCAAAGAACACCATACCTACTGTAAAGCATGGGGGTGGAAACATCATGCTTTGGGGCTGTTTTTCTGCAAGGGGACCAGGACAACTGATCCGTGTAAAGGAAAGAATGAATGGGGCCATGTATCGTAAGATTTTGAGTGAAAACCTCCTTCCATCAGCAAGGGCATTGAAAATGAGACGTGGCTGGGTCTTTCAGCATGACAATGATCCCAAACACACCGCCCGGGCAACGAAGGAGTGGCTTCGTAAGAAGCATTTCAAGGTCCTGGAGTGGCCTAGCCAGTCTCCAGATCTCAACCCCATAGAAAATCTCTGGAGGGAGTTGAAAGTCCGTGTTGCCCAGCGTCAGCCCCAAAACATCACTGCTCTAGAGGAGATCTGCATGAAGGAATGGGCCAAAATACCAGCAACAGTGTGTGAAAACCTTGTGAAGACTTACAGAAAACGTTTGACCTCTGTCATTGCCAACAAAGGCTATATAACAAAGTATTGAGATTAACTTTTGTTATTGACCAACTACTTATTTTCCACCATAATTTGCAAATAAATTCTTTAAAAATCAGACAATGTGATTTTCTGGATTTTTTTTCCCTCATTTTGTCTCTCATAGTTGAGGTATACCTATGATGAAAATTACAGGCCTCTCTGATCTTTTTAAGTGGGAGAACTTACACAATTGGTGGCTGACTAAATACTTTTTTGCCCCACTGTATATATATATTGCTTTTGAAAGAAGACTAGATTTTGTGCTGATGGTTTCAGAATTCACATAGTCATAGAAGAAAATATTCTGTGGGCCTTCAAAAATCAGTAAAAATGCTAAATATCTCTGGCACTGAGGGGGATATGAACAAGTTAAACGAGTTAAAAGCCAGTAAGCCCCGCCCCTTGGCCTTCACTTTACAGCACAAGGAGGATGGCACCCACAACCCCCATGGAAGAATGTGCAAAATGGAAGGGTAGGGCTTAAACAATGAATGAAATGAGAGTCTGTTTAAGATTCTTTCCTCTCATCACATCAGCTCAGCTTCACCTCAAACCTTTTGCTTGAGACTTGAACCATTAAGAGTTAAGACTGTACTACATGACACCCCCCTGTTAAAACGAGGAAGGTGTTAAAAACAAGACCTCTGCTTTTAGCTTTTACACAAAAGTGTGTTTGTATACGAGGCTTTTTAAACATAGAACATTGAGTCACAGCTACATGTGTTCTCCCAAGCCTTAAAGCCAGTCAGAAATAAATCTGTTGCATGGGAATAATTAGCTGGTTCCTGTACATTAAACTTTATCATGTAAAAATATGGCACCTCCAGTGGACTCCTGGGAACAAAAGACAGGTGTGACCACTAACAACAGGATGACAGGGTTCAACACTTCTGCTCTCCACTGACTTCCTCTCACACCCCGGCTTCAAAATCCGACACACCCAAAGCCACCAGTCTCATAGTTATTCCACCAGGATACAGCACTGAACACTAAAATGCCGTATTTGTTCATGTTTGGGATGGAGGTGAGCCTGCACTGCTCATTTTAATCTCTGAATACCTCTACTTGGTTAATAGGTTCAACAACATGAGTCCCTGTCTCCTCTGGCGGTTATAGTTTACCCCAAACAGTCACTGATAACCTCTGAGTCTAACCTGTGGTCTCTGGTTTTATCCTCAGGGCTCTTCAAACAAGACATTGGCCTCCAGGAGTTTAACACACATATCATAGTGGGTTTCTTTTTCCACTGTTTCTTTAACCCTTTCATGGGGTTGATCTTTCTGTTACCTTCTTTTTACTGGTTTCTGTTCAGCATGAAAATCATCTGCTGCTTTTTTCTTTAAATATTATGCAGTATGGTTAATTTTTATGCTTATTTATAGCTGACAAAAATTTTCTTCCCTAATTTTTTAAAATGTGTTGTTTTCAGTAAACACGTGGTCCTTTGACTTAAGTAGGTTTTTAATTTTTTCCTGATAAAACTCAGAATGAGAACCTTCAATGCACCACGATATTCTATAAAACTTTATTTGTTATCAACTGGGTGAAGCATGAAACTTATTCAAATCCATTTTTTTAGAATTTAGGTTTTCAGCCTCTCACGCTGATTGTAGGTCTCAGGCTCAGGTACATTTAAGGGATGTGAATCTTTACAAACATGCCTTCAGCTTTCGTAATCTTGTCAAAGTACAAAGCCATTTCAAATAATAACCACAGAGGTATAATATTGGGATGTGTGAAATAAAAACTACCATGTCTTTTATGTCATGAATGTCTTTTTTGGGCTAAATCATGTTTATTTAAATTTAAAAAGTTTATTTTCCTTAAACCAATCAGAAAATTGTTGGATGTTGATTCATGCATTTCATCATTTCAAAAAAGCAATAAACATTTTGTAAAATATCTTAAATTTTAAGATTGTAGCTCTGTTTTATGTTAAAACCTGTCAATTACCTGTGAATTATAGATTTCTAAATCATAAGAATAAGTCAAGCTATGAACATGTATGTCCCGCCAATCAGATATACCACTGGTCAATTTCACCCTGAGACTGCAGAGCCCAGGGGCCACTGAGCATCAGAACAGGATGAAACAGCATCAGGAACACATATTCCCCCCAAACTGAGATACTGTCTCAAGTATCTGAAACCCAACATGGAAGAAGAGACACAGTAGATGAAGAATAAAGCTGCAGTCTGCACCAAAGGGGCTAATATCAATTCAATTCAATTTAATTCAATTCAATTCAATTATCCGAAGAAACTTCTGACTGAAGACACTCTGGTGTTGAGTTACTGTGTTGTGAAGAGGATGATGAGGGGTTTCTATCATGTTGGACAATCAACTCAAGGATCCAGATCATTCCTCAGAACTGAACCAATCATCATTTGATGGGATGTGATCACACGCTCCACAACAGACTTATAAAAGATCTTCCACATCTTACTGCAAAAGTTGAAGGGCCTGAGCTTCATTAAGAGATCCAGTCTGTTCTGTCCTTTCCTAAAAACGGCATCACTGTGTCTCTCCAGTTCAGTCTGTTGACCAGGTGAACACCAGGTATTTATACTCCTCCACCACCTCCACTTCTTCTCCATGATGGAAATGGGTTGTGGCAGGTTGCTGCTCTTCTGAAAATCCACAACCATCTCCTTTTTTTGTTCACATTCAAGATGAGATGATTGTTTCCACACCAGGACACAAAGTGGTCCACCAGTTCTCTGCACTCGTCTCTTGTCCATCTCTGATCCAACCAACAACTGCAGAGTCATCAAAGTATTTCTGTAGATGACAGGACTCTGACTTGTCAACACAATCCTTAATATAAAAAAATCCTACCAGTAGCTGAAGAAGGCTAAAGTTCAGCACAGAGGCACCTATCATGGCAACACAAAAACAGGTCCTAAATACAAGCGCCTCCACCAAAAGCAGTAGAGAATGATATAGCTAAAGTACAGTGTGACTTCCAAATGGACAACCAGAGTTGATTGCTAACCAACTGGAGATTGTGTTGGTTGATGAAATTCAGATGCTGTAATCTCAAACAACACTAACATCAAGAATAGAGAACATGAGGAACTCAACACTCTCAGAAATAGAGGTACGAGACAGGACAAACATTTTTGTACCTATAGGCAATTTTTAAAAAAATATTCCAAGGTCAGAAATGCCCCTCTGAGGGTTCAAATTGATATAAAGTACAAATTTGTACCATTTCAACTGCACCTGTAACCCTGGCCAAGGCTGGTTAATCTCCATTTTATTAAGTTTCATTCATCATTTTCAATATTATGGTTTACATGTTGATTTTAGACTTCAAAATGTGGCATAATTTTACTGTTTTAGTGGAACAACTTCATAAGGTACAAAAATGGACCTGGACTACAGGGTACACCCCCAGAGACAAGAAGGGTACAAATTCTTGTCTCTGGGGGTGTACCCTGTCCAGAGATTAACCAGCCTTGACCAGGGTTGCAGGTGCAGTTGAAATGGTACAAATTTGTACTTTATATCAATTTGAACCCTCAGATGGGCATTTCTGACCTTTTAAAGACCAATATTTTACTTTTGAGGGAACATGTCAAAACAATTTACCTATAGGTACAAAAATGTTCTTGTCTTGTACCTCTATTTCTGAGAGTGAAGAAATATCATGACATGAGGGCCGAAAGAGAAAATAAACTCAGGGCCTTAGTGGTACCAGAGTGGTTCTCAGAGCACTCAGTAATGTGACCCTAAAATGGGAGAGTAGTGCCGTCAGACCCCAGGAGCAACCTCAGAGATCTCTGGCCAGAAGAGGGCAATACTAGGAACAGCTAAGATACTGTGTAGAATCAAGGGTGTGCTTTGTTCTGAGAGTGAATTTTGTGATGTGTAATGCTGTTGTGGTCAGACGTTCCAGTTCTGTTGGACACAATGATGATGATGACGACGATGCATGAACTCATCTGTGCAAACTGAATCAGAACAATGTCTGGTTTTAGTCATATTTCAGTCAATGCTGTTAACTAGAAAAACAGAGCAACATCTCAGTGAAGATTAAGCTTTTAAACAGAACAATTAATTTTGAAATTTATTTCTAAAATGTTTTTTTTTTCCTTTTTCTGAAAAGTCTCCCTTTCATTGTCTTATTAAGCCCTTTGTACACCCCTCAACAGGTTGAGTGGTTAATAAAGGCTTAAAGAGAGTGATAAGAGGTAATTGCTGTTAATCATGGTGCTTCTAAAGTGGTAGATCCATGTGAGTAAACAGAGGGGTCGTTCTTTTCAATACGGCACAGCCAGACTGCTCTCTCTTTCTCACAGCACAGCCTAGCAACAGCCTGTCCCTCCGTTTTACTGGGCTTTGAGCAAATAACTCAGCTGGCCATCGCATCTTTGGTCACTCATCTCTTTGTTTGACTGTTTTTTCCCCCCGCCAAACACGCCAGATCTCCATGAGTCAGGGGGAGAGGAAGGAAGGGAGAGACAAGCTTGCACGTGATTTCCAAAGAGGAGAGAAAAGAAAACCACGCTGTTTTCGTATTTAACTGATCCACATTAAGTCGTTCTTGTTTGATCCTGTTTCGCCCCATTTAAAGCTTTGACGTCATCTTTTCAAGGATGTGAACAACTGGTGCTGTTTTGCCAATTTAGGGAGACGACTTCATCCTGTTAGCAACACATGAGGGAATAATTTGATATTTTAACATTTATTTTCATTTAAATGCATCAGAGATGAATACATCCCTGCTGAATGTCACATAAATATTAACACAAGGATAGTTTTTATCTAACATAAAACACAAAATTTTCAGATTAGTCACCTAAAAACAGCTTCATCAGTAGGATTTTAATGTAACAATTTGAAAATGTTCTTTCAGTTTGGTGTAGATGACTATTTTGGTCTGGCCAGATGTGTTTCATCATCTGATTTATCTTTTAGAACCCATTTGCAGTAATTTCAAGAAATATGTGAAACAATTTAAAGTATCAAGAAAATAGCAGTTAAATGCGACCTTGTATTGTTGATGCAATGCCAGACAGAATATTTTCAAAAAACACAAAGAAGGCAGAAAGAAATTAAAGTCTTCAGTCATGAAGCCTGTACTGATTTCCAACTGCTCATCAGAACACACATAATCACACTCCCACCTCTGTGCATCACTATATAAACACTGGACCAAAACATTCAAAACAACAAGGTATATCAAACTGGGTGAAATCTATTTAAAAACTATAGATTTAAGTGAAATGTTTTTTCATTCTATTTAGTCTGTCTGAGTTGGCTCTTATCTGTGAACTAAACCACCTTACTTTACTTGTTCAACTCAAAATACCTTTCTGTCTCCCTCTCAGTGTCTTTGTATTTCAGACTGTATCTTATCCAAGCCACTTTACAGAGGAAACAAACTGACCAAGGGCAGCCAAACAGGAGTAGAATCAATATTTTCTTCTAACAAGAGAGAAAGTAAGGTACATTTCCATAATTACAAATTCTAACTCAAAGTTGTCCCAAGCTTTTACACCACTCATTAATTCCTCCCACAGTTATGACGTCTGTCCCAAATGTCCAGTCAATCACACAACAGCTTCAGCGTCCAAAGGTTCTCCCCACAACACAAGAAATTGGGCCTTGGTTCAGGGGTTCCTGGGGCCCAAGGGTGCCTTGTTTTACCAACAGTTCTGGTGCTGCTGGACCAGGCAGTGTGCATTGTTATGCAACAAGTTAGTGAAAATGAATAGGCTTCAGGCAAGGCCCACTGAATTCCAGTAATGATGGGAAGAGAGCACAACAGCTAGGTTAATCCTGAAGGATGTCCCCCTGGGACCTGCTCTCATGGTTCCTCTGCATTTTCTTTTCAGACTTGAATGCTTGTTTGATTGTCTGTGGGAGATGCAGAAGGAGCTGAAAATAGGAGAGTGGATTTTGTGGGTTCAGCAGCAGAGCAGGGTGGTTAATCCCTTGCTCTACTGGGCTGGCCAGAACTCTAGGGGTCTCCCCACATTTCCCAACTTTGCAAACCTCTCAACTGCTAATCTCCTTTTTAACTTCCTCCTCTCCTTGTTTCTCCTCTCCTCTGCTCCCTGCTGGCATGACCACCCTCGGGCTCTGAGCCAACACTGTCGCTCAGTGGGTGACATCACTTGTTGGCACAGAGAAGTAGGAGTAGAATAATTAGGTTTAGATAGCTGAAGTAACTGACTGTGTGTATCTGCGGAGGGAGTGGGTGTGAGGGGATGAAGAAAGGAATTTGCATTATTCAACATAAAGCACGTAGACATTACAGTCAACAGACACAAGAGACCACGGGGAACACTGATGATTATATCAGCCATTCTAACTGATTTTTTTTAAACAAGCTAAATGAAATACTGAATTTGAAAAATAGTGTATGTGTTGTCGGGTTTAGAGTTTAATGTGATGATTGGTGGACACAGATCTAGGGTCCCTGTTTTAATAACTTTCTACAGACTCTGCACAACGAATCCAGCAAGTTCATCCGTTTACTACTGTTCAAGCTACATACACAGCCTACTTGGGTGAAGGCTTTGTCTGACCGACGCGCTTTGTCAATCTCTATTTAGTAGCTTCTTTACAACACATTCAGCCCTTTGAATATTAACCGTGTGATCACTCTTGCCACACAAGCAGCCGCTCAGGACCAATCAATGCATCCCAGCTTCCCTGAACTCTGCTCCAGGGCTTTGTGCACAATCTCATGTTGGTATAAAGGCTATAGTCAGTCTCTCATCAACCACTTAGGAAGAATGTACTTTTCCTTCTCTGTCTGACATCATTTATTAAGTGCTTGATTCATTTTATGATCAGGACACTTTAAATCATGGATCTCAAAAAAGTTTTGCGTCTCACAAACTAAAGTGAAAATAAAGAAAAGGGTCATTTGTCTATGTCACTGAATGTCTGTGCCATTGTAAACAACTAGTGAAGTGCAACTGTAGTTCTTACCAGCGTAATGACTGCAGCAGCTGCAGTCAGAAAGACAACAGAGGGTGGGAACGTCTGCCTTGATGTTTTTGCAGGCCAATAATCCCTCTTTATTGAGTCTCAGGAAATCCTAATTGGAGTCGGAAGTGGCTTCAGTGGACAGATGTGCAAAGACCGACAGAGTCAACACACCCCCAAGGACAACTGATCATAAGCACCTCCGTCCACCCCTCCACCCTTCTGACTTTAACTGAAACACATAAACATACACAAAACCTTCTCACCCCAAGTACATCCATGTGCATCCTCCTTTCATAACCTTGAGAGAAATTTAACTCACTGAAAACACAACACACATTTTGGTGTACACATATGTATCCAAAAATGCTAAAAATACTGTGACAGCAGACAGCAAAGCATCAGCTATGCCCAGGCTATGAAAACAAAGTAAGGTATGAAGTTAAAAGGTGTCTCTTGTTTTCTCTTTTATTCAAGCAAACTGCAGGAAACTGCAGCCAAGTACAACAAAGACATAACATGCAATATGCTTTTAAATGAAGAATATAAAGCAGTAATTTTGGAGATGATCATGTCCAAATACAAGCATGGAAGAAGATCCAAGTCCAAAATAACTTTCCTCACGGTAATAAAAATGACCCATTTTATTGTATGATAGTGTACTGCGCAACATATCTGTCTGCATTTTAACATATCGTATTGGATTACATTGTATCGTACAGTATTGTATCGTATTGCATTGCATCGTACCGTATTGTATCGTATTGCATTGCATCAGATCGTATTGTATTGCATCACATTGGATTGTTTTGCATCACATTGTACCGTATTGCATTGCTTTGTACCGTATTGCATCGCATTGTACCGTATTGCATCGCATTGTACCGTATTTCATTGCATCGTACCGTATTGGATCGTATTGCATTGCATCGTACTGTATTGTATTGCATTGCATCGTACCGTATTGTATTGCATCGCATTGTACCGTATTGCATTGCATCGTATTGTATTGTTTTGCATCACGTTGTACCGTATTGCATCGCTTTGTACCGTATTGCATCGCATTGTACCGTATTGCATCGCATTGTACCGTATTTCATTGCATCGTACTGTATTGGATCGTATTGCATTGCATCGTACTGTATTATATTGCATTGCATCGTTCCGTATTGTATTGCATCGCATTGTACCTTATTGCATTGCATCGTACCCTATTGGATCGTATTGCATTGCATCATACTGTATTGTATTGCATCGCATCATACCGTATTTTATCGTATTGCATCGCATTGTACCGCATCATATCAAATCATGTTATAGTGAATTGTTTTTCCTTTTTCACGACCAGTTCTTACTGAGCTGGACAGTCTGTCTATGTGAAATTTTGGTCATCAATGGATTCCAGTGAAACTACATTTTGTGAATATAGTACGTTAGTCTAACTCAGCCTCACTGTCACTTAAATGTTTCAAAATTACGTTCTCCTTTTAATTAAACTGGAAGATGTTACCAAACTTTAATTTGTACTGTGCATATGGAATGGATCTAATCCAAGTTTCAAGTTTTGTAGAGTAGGAAAATATAAAAGTGTGTCTGCTGGCTTTTTGGCTGTCACTCCTTATCAGACTGTTTGACCTAAGCCAGTGATTCTTGTTGTGCCATTATGGATAATCATATGGATAATCATCTGAGTGCGGCTGTGAAACCAAGGAAGGTCTGAGAGAGATGGGATTGATTAGGAAGACCTCCCCAGACCTACTGTCCCAGTCTGGAATCAAACCCAGGTGTGTGTGTGTCATGTGTTTCCACTGATATCCCATTTCCTCATGCACAAACACGCACATCAAGTCAATGTATGTGTTTAATACCCCCACAGAGCCGCAGTCATACTGACCTATTTCTTCATTGATAGAAAGGGCCTTTACCCTCAAAGCAGCTTGGATTCCCTGGTGGCAGAATAACATCAGGCCCTAACTTTTGATATCAATAATTCCCCATGGAACAGTTTCACAGCCTCTTTTGCACACTATATAACTGGGACATCTGGGCAAAAAAAGAGGGAAAAAATCTATTACATTGATTTCCTGACATCCGGATTAATTTCTGCTGCTTGAAAAAGGATGTGCAACAGAGGTTACTGCAGAGAATGCAATCATTTTGTCAAAAAGAATGCTAAACTACCTTTTGCACAACCCCAAGTCAAAGTTGGGATTATGCATAAAATGTTATTAAAAACAGAACAAAAGGATGTGCAAATCTCTTTGATCCGCATTTTATTCCAAATAGAACAACATATGAGATGTTGAAACTCAAATATTTTACCATTTCATTGACAATATTAGCTCATTTTAAATTTGACGGCAGCAGCACATCTAAAAAAAAAAGACTGGAATAGTATAATGTATACCATTGTGTAGCGTCTCGTCTTCTTTTAACATCTGTCTGTAAACATCTGGGAAGTGAGGAGACCTGCTGCTGGAGTTTAAAGAGAGGAATGTCATACAATTCTTGTCTGATGCAGGATTCTAGCTGCTCAACAGTCCTGGGCGTTTGTGGCTAAATATTTTGTTTCATCATGTACCAAATGTTTTCTATTGGTGAACAATCTGGACTGCAGGCAGGTCAGTTCAGCACACAGACTCTTCTCCTATGACGCTAAAATGTTTTTATGATAGATGCAGTTTGTGGTTTACTGTCTTGCTGAAATATGCAAGGCCTTCCCTGAAAGAGATACTGTCTAGACATGAGAATATGTTGTCCAAAACCTCCAAATACTTTTTAGCATTGATAGTACCTTTCCAGATGTGTAAGCTGCTTAGCGCCCCCCCTGGAACACCAATGCAAGCCCATACCATCAGAGATACAGGCTTTTGAACTGCATGAGCTTTTACCATTAAGGCTGCTGTTACGCATTTGGCCTGACGGGGCAATCGCAAGCCCAAAAATTTCAAACTCCTTCTAGTCCAGGGGTCTCAAACTCCAGTCCTCGAGGGCCACTATCCTGCATGTTTTAGATGTTTCCCTGTTTCAACACACCTGATTCAAATCCTCTGTATTTCAACAACTCTTGCAGAAGCCTGTTAACGACTTGTTCATTTGAATCAGGTGTGTTGAAGCAGGGAAACATCTAAAACATGCAGGATAGTGGCCCTCGAGGCCTGGAGTTTGAGACCCCTGTTCTAGTCCCTTTAATCTAATTAGTTGTCAAAAGTCCCTCCAGTTGTTTTTGAATATTGGCAGTTACTTTTTTATCCTTTTGGTCCCTCTGTTCATAGTTTGAGATTTCAAAATGAGCAAATATTTTGTACGAAATGGTAAAATGTCTCAGTTTCAACATCTGACGTATTGTTTACGTTCTATTAGAGTAAAATATATGCATTTATGAGATTTGCAAATTGTTGCATTCTAAATTTTATTTTCATTTTACACAGCATCAACCTTTTCTTAATTAGGGTTGTATAGCTTGTCTTTGTTACACTCTCGAGGCTGCTTAAGGTCACTGTAAACACTTCAATACTTCTATATTGTGTGTGTAAAGTTGGGTAGTTGGGGGCTAACAAGCTTCACCTTCACACAACCCTTCTGGGACTTCAAAGTGAGATTAAGAAGCAGAGACGATGGAGGCTTAAAGCTTGCTGCATAGCAGCAGCCAACCCAATGAACTAAGAACTGAGCTACAGGGTAAGTGGCTCTGTGATCTTGCTTCTTATATCTTATGTCTCCATTAGAAAATGTGTCACAAGTTCAGACTTCAAGAAATTGATACATAATAAAATCTTACCTATGATCACCATCATGCATCTTGAGCCACTAAAAATGGGTCAACTGAACTATCTTTGACGCTATTTGTTACAAAAAGCTCAAGCTGAAAAAATATAAAATGTATTTTTTCTCCTTGTACTTATTACCTATTTTAATATAATAAGTGAAAAAAATACTCTTATTAGTCAGTTACTGTCACAGTGCCCGTGCTTTGTGAATGCAGACATAATAGGTGGGTTTGTTCAACGTTTTTCAGCTCCTTTATGGACTATGAAGCAGCTGTTTTTACACAGAGGCATTTCCTTGTATTCTGAGAAGTATACTGTACTCTGAAAACTGAGTCACTGAATAGAAAGTGAAGTTTCCTGAGAGCCGGTTTCTTCTGGAAGGGCGTACTATAACATACCCCACTGCTTGAGTACAATAAAATTCCATTATTTGGGGTCCTAACCTGCTAATTATTGTGGCCCCTGATGTGATGACGACTGTCTGTCAGTGCAGCCTGTGAGAGAGGCTACCTGAGCTGGACTTGGGAGAACTAGGCGACATGGTGCAGGAGAGCTCTGGCACCTCAGATGAAAGGTTGGTGTTATATGGGTCTGTATCCTACAGCACCTGGGCTATTTCAGCACCCTGAAGAGACTTCTAGCCTCTTAGCTTTCACCTCTGTGTCATTCTGGGTTCAGCGAGGAGATGCAGACATTATTTCCCACGTCTGATAGCCATCTGCTCCTTCTCTTAGGGAAGAAGCACAATCGAGTCCTTCTGCCCTATGGACATAGTTAAGGGCAAATACATACAAGCTCCCCTATAATTATGGTAATAATTGTAAATTTTGTCCCGGTTATTTCCTAACTAGGTATGCAACAGTCAATAGGACTCAGACAGAAGCTTTGGGTGACCAACTGCATGAAATATGCAAAATGTGACTTGCATCCAATGACTGCGATGATGGCAGTGAAGGCTGTAAACATATAAATTGTGTTGTATTTCAATCAACCTGTAAAGCACATGTTAATGGGTCTGGTCTTTACTGCCTCAAGCTGTGCCTGACAGGAAATACAGAGATGAACCGTCAAGTCACAACAACCCACATACATTTCTGTTTGACTCTCAGGTAAACAGTTACTAGACAGAATATACTGCTCAAGCATTGACTGAGAAACAACATGGATGGACCCGTGCATCAAAAGTCAAACTCATGTTAAGTTCAGCTAAGATTACAGTTGTATGAATGTCTTTATCTACTATATCTATGCACTCACATTTAAAGGCAAGGATAATATTCAACCTAACATGACATTGCTTTGGAGTGTAGTGAGTAATAATTTGGGCCTCTAATCTACATGTTAACATCAGTTTATTTTGGTGTTTTTCATGATGCTGCAGTCAGCTGAGCGAGTGAGTCTGGTTAGAGGGATTGTGTTGATCAAAGATTCAAGACTTTGTGATGAAAAAAACTGAAACCCTTTTACTTGCTATTTGAGTTTTGTTGCTTCCTGTTTTTAAATTGTTTGTAAATCCTTTTAAATGAATTGCTATGATGGGGATTTAAGTTAGAACTCTTAAATGATAGCGTGAATACTAAAGGCTGGTTTGGATCATCTCTGTACCAGCATCATCATGCCATTGTGAATAATCAGTATGTATAGCAGGAAAACTCTTCAACTTTCAAGAGTCAAACTTGAAGTGTTATGAACGTTGCTTGACGTTGACAAAGTGGCTGGTGTGAACGCACCATAAGTTAGCACTGTTGTTGTACAGTAAGAAGGTTGTAGGTTCAACTCTCAGCTGGGACCTCTATGCTTGTAGAGTGTCCAGAAACTCTCATGCTAGGTTAACTGGTGTTTCCAAATTGGCCACATGTGTGAATGTTTGCTTGCATGGTTTTTCATCTTTATGTGTTAGTTTGACAGACTGGCTACCTGTCCAGGTGTGACCCTGCCTCTCTTCCAAGACTGATGGAGATGTGTTTTTCACCAGCGCTCTGTGTCCTAAACACAAACAAGGAGATACAGCAGACAGATAATGGAGAAGCCAAGGTCATTATTTAGAGTTACTTCACCTTCCATTTAGCCTGTCTTGAACCAAACAATATGGAATTTACCACCCTCGTGTAACACAGCAGAAACTCTTCAGACTGCTGTTGATTTGTTCTCTTTGCAGATTTTTTATGTGTTGGTAACTTTCTAAAAACTGTTGGCTTGTGCAACTATTCTTAAACTGATGCATTCTTTTGTACTTGAAGAGGCCATTTCATACAAATTTCAGGACTTTGTTGTTATTTCTTAAGTATTAACCTGTAATATGAAACATTTTATATCTAAAAAATGTTAGCAAAGACTGATTAACAGACCTTTCAATCTGTCTACGTCAAAATTCAGCTGGTTCGGCTCGTTCCGTCAGCTTTCGGACAGCAGCTCGTTAATATTCATTATTTGAATTTGCTGGACTCTTATTGGCTAACAAACTAGCCTATGAGAGCAAGGCATACTGTTTCCTGCCCTGCTGCGCATGGCAACATCAGACGTTCTCTCTTCCTGTTTGCTACGTCTTTATGCTACAGCTTTTAGCCAGCAGCATGCTAGGCGTGGTTTCAACTGCGGAAGCTGCCGAATATTAACGAACAAAGAAGTTGTGACTAAACAGATACAGGCCGTTCGGACTCAGGAGAACTCGGGTTTTATCGCCACCTGCGTAGTTTGAAAGATTTGAGAACCATTTTTAATGGAAGGGCCTATTTAATATTAATTGTGATGAGTAAACATACACAACACATGACTAAAACCTTTATGGACACTTAGGAATGGTTTATTTATGAAAAATATATATTTCAGTACTTGCATAGTTTATTTAGTGTGTATGTTTAGAAAGTCAACATCCGACTTCTGGCCACATTTAACTTGTTCCACACGAACATCCTCTGCACATTTTGCAGGTTTAGGTTTGGTCTCCACACAAAAGCTACACGTTATTTCTTCCTTATGGAACAACATTTACTTTCTTGAATGTTGCTCAGAGTTATTCAGCAGAAGTAGAATCCCTTAATAGTGAAAGACATAATTGTAAGTGGGTTGTAAATGGTTTATTGCTTAAATGAGCATGTTAACTTGAATGACATAAAAGGCAATTTTTTTGTTGACAGTTTTTTTCTGCCCTGTGGGCCAAGCCCCCCCCCCCCCCCCC
>SSNP01000110.1:1379541-1431607 GCA_006937955.1 Pachypanchax playfairii | reverse complement strand
CCCCCCCCCCCCCCCATATTCCACTCCTAGTGACGTCTTGTGCTACATCAAATAAGAGATTGTGCACATGGTGATAATGGTGATAATCATAAAACAAAGATGTATCATACTGTCTGCAAAGCTCCAGACAAAACTTCATAAACTGGAAAACTTCACAAACCCATGTGAGAAATTAGACCATAGAACTTAGAAACAACAAAACTGATGATGTAAATCCAACATAGTCTAATAGTTGATCAAAGTTGAACTAACCCCACCTGAGGAACCTTAAATCCGCCCATGGGAAAACTGGGAGGATACAAAACGCACATCCAGAGAGGGGACGCGCGCCCGCGTGCCCGAGAGTGTGGAAGTTTCCCTGAAAGTTGAGTGGGACAAGAAAGTGCAGCGGAACGGAGCTACAAGTCACGAGGATAAACACAGTGACCGAAACGTTAAGAAAGCAAATGCAATGAGATCAAGTCGCTCGTTTTGACTGGTGTTTCTTTTCTATCTCACTCCTGTGAACACGCAACATCAGGTAAGTCAAAGCGTTTTAATTGGGATCCGAATACAATTAAAATCAGGGTTTTACGTTTTCAACTTTAAATAGATGTGTTGTTGTTGTTTTACCGTATGATAACCTAGTGCATCAGTTTTTAAAGTTCTGCTCATCTTACATCAAACGTCAACATAAAAAAAACTGCGAAACTTTTGAAACGTAATGAGAGAAAAAAAAAAACCTCTTCTGCAGTTTTATTGGGTTGAAACTTCCCGTTTGAACTCTTTATCCTATCAATCTATTAAGCAACAACGTTTGGGAAATGATGATTTTCGCTTTTCAAGATAAAAATCTCAGTTAATGAGGATGATGATAGGAGGCTGAGATAAATCGCGCGCGGGGGAGGGGGAGGGGGGGGGGCGTGTTGCAGCGCGCTCATGCGGATCATTATGGAACAGCTTTGGCCATCATCCTTGCATTTTTCCGAGTGTTCTGACTCATGCGAACATCACAGCGGAGGAGGAGAGGATGTGTTTAGACCAGATCGTGACAAAGCAAACTGAACCCTTACAGCCCAAACTGCATGAACTGATCCTGATTACATTTTGAAGATGCAAGTGTGTTAAATCCTCTTTTATGTTACCCAGATCATTCAGTCCTCAGCTCTGTGGTTAACTTCGCATTTTTGCCTCTGGTGCTTCCCTGTTTTTTTAATTAGGATGGAAAATGTTTGGTGGAGGTGTGTGCACGTTCACTGAGGGGAAACTGAACAGGATGAGACAAGCTGTTCAAACAACCCACATATGGGAAGCGCTCATCTTCCTAACCTTGTAGTTTCTTGTAAAAAAAAAAAATGCCTTGATCTTCTCGAGAAAGCTGAATCATTGATTGAATGTTTAGATTAGTGACATTCTGGCCAGAAAACTCAGGTCAGATGAGTCATCAAGTTTGGGATGAAAATTATTTCCTGAAAAACGTTCTACAGCTGTTGTTGTTTTGTATCTTAGATGTCCTGATTGTAGTAAACACATTGGAAAAAGAAGTTACTGGAACGGAGCAGCCGAGCCTGTTCACCTGTTGTAACCCAACCTGCTAACAACCTGACAGCCCTTATGCACATCAGCTTCACTGTGGTCTTCAAGGAATCTCGTGTCTTTCATGGAACCGCACCTGCCACGCTTGATGCTGTGGAAGTGACAGCCATGGAGTCATGTCAGGTGCTACTCACCCCTCCGTCACCCCCA
This sequence comes from Pachypanchax playfairii, assembly GCA_006937955.1. Lineage (NCBI taxonomy): Eukaryota > Metazoa > Chordata > Actinopteri > Cyprinodontiformes > Aplocheilidae > Pachypanchax > Pachypanchax playfairii. Next base: position 1,429,882 of record SSNP01000110.1, on the reverse strand, counting down.
CCGCCACCTCCTCCTCCTCCTCCTCCCCCGCCTCCACCTACGTCCTCCTCACGTTTCAGCCATGCAGATAGTGTCCGTCAGAGTCGATTGAGGAAGCTGAATTGGGAGCGTATCCCCAAAGAGAAAATAGAGGGGAGAAAGAGCGTGTGGAACGGGGCCGCTCCCGGTGAGGACGAGTTCCCCATAGACCTCAGTTCTCTGGATGAGCTGTTTGGTCAGAAGGACAACATACCGAGGGACAGAACCGGCACTGTGAGGCGGCGGTCTGCTCTGCTACGCTGCAGATCTCCACAAGATAACCAAGAGGAGGTCAGACCATTAAAATAAAACGACAAAGAAACAAAGTGTTTTCTTAACATTTTCCTGACCTTACACACGTGTGTTCTGTTCTTGTTTACAGATTTCCCTGTTGGATTCCAAACGCAGTATGAATATTGGAATATTTCTGCGGCAGTTTAAAATGTAAGATTGTTAATATGTTTTTAGAGTCAAAGCAATCGATTAGTTAAAATGTACAAAGATTCAAGCCAGTCAGAAGTGTAGATTTTCCATTCATTCATCCGTTTTCTTAAGTGGTTACTTATGTGCAAAGGGGTTGGAGGACACAGTGTCTGTCTCCTGCCATCATTGGACACAAGGGTAGTGAGACTCTGTGCAGATCCAGGGCTACATAAAGATGAACAACTGCTCACACCTAAGGCCAATTTGGAATAGCTAATTAAGTGGACCGGGGAAGGAAACTTGAGCATCTGAAGAAAAGCCACACATGCAGAGGGGGAGCGTGCAAATTGCCTGCAGCAAAGTCCCATCCGGGAGTCTCAACCAGGACTTTCTTGCTGCAAGGCAGGAGCTCTAACCAACAGCTTCACCTTGTAGCCCTGAAGGTTTTCCAGTTTGTTGTACTTAAATGATCTTTGGTACCTTTAGTTTGGCAAAATAATTAATTTTAAAATTTTAAACTGAGAGCAGAAAAAATACAGATTATATTATTTCACCTTTCGACTCTTGATAGACCAAAGGGACTGTAGTCAAGAGCTCCAGTCATGTTCCGAAGAATTAGTTGCACTTTGCAGAATTGGGCTTTGTGTTTAAATCAGTCAAGACTAAGAGCTAATTTTTTTGGAACTAAAGCACTTCAGTGAATAAAACTGTGCCCAGGGGAGCAGAACTTCCCTTGATCTGAACTGTGAAAAACAGCCATATGTCCTGAAGTCACAAGTGTGGATTCCCACTGGAAAAGGGGATGTGTGGTGTATTGTAGGGGAGGTTGCACCCTGAGCAGCTGAGTTTTAAGGAAGGGTGATGAGTAAGTGGCTCTTTGGGTTTCTTGACACCTGCTGACACTCATAAAGTGTCTTATCTTACAACCCCACCCCCGCACCTAAGAGAGACCTCACCAGTGGTTTGTCAAATCCATCTATTCCCTAAAGCCTCTTTAGCTGCATGTATTGTCATGGAAAGGAGCTGTTTTATAATTATTTAGGGAAGTTTACATACTCTTTACCTTCTGAACACAAAGCACAAGGTTGCAAAACTGTTATACCACCATGCAATTCTCAACTGGAGATGGTTTCTTTTTAAAACTAGATTTGTTGAGACTTGTAGGAGGAAAGTCTTCATGTGCAAAGAGTCTCTTCTGTACATAAGCATTTGTCTTGTTGGGGCCCTTATTTGCTGTCTGTCATGAGCGACGCAATGACTGCTCTTAAATGTGGTTATAGTTTAAACAAAATCCAGTTTTGTGTTGTCACTGTCTGAGAAGAGATTTAAAAATCATTTCACTTTGTGGCCATTGTACACAGTGGCTATTCTGTGTTTTGTTTTCAGTGGGTTAACAAAGAGTGTTTCTGTTTAGAAAGGAAGTTCTTTAGAAAACAATTTATCCTCAGGCTGCCTTAGATGTGTTTAACTACCGATGTCAGATGATAAGACACGGATGTGAACGATGAGCTGTGAATGAGGAGAACTGGTTGGAGAATAAAGCTGAACTGCTGTGGTTAGATTATTTGCGGTGGGCTAGACGATGAAGGAAAAGAGGAAAGAATAGCAGTCAGCTCAGCTTCAGTGTTTTTTTTTTTTTTTTTCGTGATATTTCAGTCTATGACTGTGTTTGTCTGCAGTCTTTGCAAAATATCTCACAAAGGATTAGAATTAATCTTTCAGAAAGTATTCATTACATTTACAATGGATTCAAGATGGCCGCCACAGCTAACACAAAAACAGCTGTATCTCAGTTTTCCTCAGATTTCGAACCATAGTTTGAAGAGCTGACAGTCAAAACACTTTGAGCACTGATATTCTGTGATATTGCTTGAATTACCTGATATACTTCACTGTTGTGATAAATGGAAAGTAACAGTGCTAGAGCCTTCTCTGTTAGCGTCACACCTGTTTTCAAGCTGAAAATATTTTAATTTGTCTAAATGTTGTCAGTAGTTCTGAAATAAGTTCTGTTTTCACAGGCCAGTTAAGGAGATGGTCGAGGACATCAGGCATGGTGCTGGAGAACGTTACGGAGCAGAGAAACTCTCAGAGCTCTGCAAACTGCTGCCTGACAGTGAAGAGGTAAAGGGTTTGATGTTTCTGGGTGCATAACTATAACAGTTACAAGCCCCCCCGCCCACCCCCACCCCCGCCGCCGCCACCCCGCTTCACTCTTACCCATCTGGCTTTGGTTAGGATGATCAAAAGTTAGCCATTACACCATGTTGTATGATGTGGTCTGTTTCTAGACAAAGACCATGGATCTTAACTGTCTCCATTAACATTTTGTTGTTCTTTTTTTAAATAAGGAAAGTTGTTTTGTTTTATTTAGTTTTTATATGCAACATTTATTCTCTCTCAGGAATCTCGCCTGAGGAAGTTCAGCGGAGAGAGGAGCTGCCTTGGAGAGCCTGATCATTTCATGTTGATGTTGGTGGAAATCCCCAGGTACACCCCTACTTAGCCAAAAAAGGATCATACATCCCCAAAGTCTACCTTTGTTTTTCAGTGTTTTTCCAATAGTTTTCTATGCAGCAAAGTTCTCATCACTTTGTTTAGCTGATCTCAAGTGCCTTTTAGTCTCCGTCATTACTCAAACAGCCCCGCTGATCAGTTCATCTCAGTCTTCTCTCTTTGTTCAGATTTCGGCTTCGTCTGGATGCCATGATCCTGCAACAGGAGTTTGACCCTGCTGTGACCTCTCTGTGTGTGGCAGCCAGATGTCTGAGGGAGGCGGCCAGAGGTAAAGTAACAGCAGGGAGTTGTGTACTCCACTGCCATTAAGACCTGGGACTTTGTTGGCTGACTAAAATTCTTCTGTTTAGTCTTGTGTGGGGGTGTTAGGCGCCACAATAGACATGAGATAAGCTATTCGTGCATTTACATTTACTTGGTCTCTTAACCTTAAGTTTAGGAGAAACTTGCAGTTTCCCAAAACAGATATAGGTTATTTGTGTAAATTTGTATAAAAGTTGCTGATTAGTGTCTTGGTGAGCTGCATCCAAATGTATTCTCATTGTTTTAACCTTCAGGCCCAATGTTGGTTCTCTTTACTCTCCTAGAACTGCTGGGCTGCCAGGAATTACACTCCATCCTACGTTTGGTGCTGAGAGCAGGGAACTATATGAATGCCGTGAGTATTTCTTTATCTTTTTTTTTCCAGAATAGATTATTTTATCTCTGTATGCTTCAGCTGCAAGAAGAGGTTAGGTCTGCATTCATGGACATCACTCTGGACTTGTATGTGGGTTTTGATGAGCTGTTTGTTTAAAGTTGTCCTCTGTGTGCTTTTTCAGGGGGGATATGCAGGGAATGCAGCTGGCTTTCGAATTTCATCACTGCTCAAACTGGCTGACACTAAAGCCAACAAGCCAGGGATGAATCTGCTGCATTTTGTTGCAATGGTAAGTTTTGAAATGTTAATATATTGTAGAAAAAGATCTTGAAATGCCGCTGTTGAATGGCAGAGTGGTTCAGTGGTTCCATAACAGAAATTTTTGGACATTGGACACCCTGAAATAACTCAGTTGATCACATTTTATGCTTAAAGTTTAATAAATCAAGAATTTAAGAATGGTTCCACCCCCTGCTGGTCATTTGAAAGAATGTACAGTATGATAAAGGTACAGTGGACAATGGTTATATGCACAATGCTTATATGCATAAAATTGCTGGGCATGTTCCTGTGTCATAGAGAATTCCTATGCTTATATGCACGGTGCCGACGGACATATGCACAAAACATTTGGAGGTACAGTGATCAACGGTTATATGCACGACCTCGGTGCCCAGCAGTTTTGTGCATATAAGTGTTGTGTGCATTCATCCGTCGGTGGTCATTTGGACTGTAAACATGGGTAGCAGTGTTTGGTATTGATAACAGATAATTGGAAATGATGTAATAACGCAGTTACAATATATTAAGAGAATAAAACTCTCAAACAGATTGAGTTATATACTCGTAGAGCGGATCCAATATAACACTGGTAACAGATGTGCCAGAGACGTGTGCGCATGGACACGATGGTAACGACACAGATTAAGTTACAGTTAGTAACCGAACAGAACAGTTTTCTATATCAGATATTAAGAACTCCTGATCGGGCAATAAAAACTAGAACAAATGTTACATGTGACACTATTTCACACTGAAGAAGTCTGTGATTATTTTTTGGTGACCGTCTGACAGCTTTAGGCAGACACGCACGCGTAAACATCAGAGCAGTCTAATTCCACACACCAAACAGCGAGAGTGTGTGTAAGAACACTAGCGGAGGGGTACAGTCAAGTAACTAGTGAGAAACAGCGAGATTTAGTGAGATGCATGTATGATACCTCCAAATGTTTTGTGCATATAACCCTCTGCGCTGTGCATACAAGCGTATGGATTCTCTAAGACACAGGAACGTGCCCAGCAGTTTTGTGCATATAAGCGTTGTGCATATAACCGTCAACCACTGTATCATTCATACATCTCACTGAATCCTGCTATTTCTCACTAGGTGCTTGACTGTGTACCTCCGCTGGTGTTCTCCCACACACTGTCGCTGTCATGTGCCTGGAACTAGGCTGCTCTGGCGTTCACACACACGTGTCTGGCTCATCTGCCTGAAGCTGTCAGACAATCGCAAAAAAATAATCACCAACTTCTTAAGTGTGAAATAGTGTCAAATGTAACATTTGTTCTGCAAGTTTTTAGTGCCCGATCATGAGTTCTTAAAACCCAATATGGAAAACCATTCTGTTCTGTTACTAACAGTAACTTAATCTGTGCCGTTACCGTCGCGTCCATGCACATGTATTTGGCGCATCTGTTACTAAGTGTCATAGTGGATCCGCTCTACAAGAATAACTCGGTCTGTTTGAGACTTTTATTCTCCTAATATATTGTAATTGTGTTATTACGTTGTTTCTGATCTGTTATCAATACTGAACACTGCTACCCGTGTTTACAGGCCAAATGACCACCGACGGATAAATGCACACGCTTATATGCACAAAACTGCTGGGCACCAAGGTCGTGCATATAACCGTCGTCCACTGTAATCAGAAAAGCTTGGCCTTTTTATTCAAACTGTAATATAAATATTCATAATAATAACTAATAGCATAGTTTTAAACTAAGGCCACAAAGAGCAGGACAGTAGCTGAAAGAAACTCTCTAAACCAAAACATCTATAGAGTTCATGATTTTATCATGTCTACCAAATGATCTTCTGAGACAATAGCTGGATAATCAATTGTGTTTGTCTCTGCAGGAAGTTGTGAAAAAATACCAGAGTTTGCTGTCATTTCCAAGCCAACTAGGTCATGTTGGCTCTGCCTCCAGGTCAGTGTTTTCTCAAACTTTGGATCTTGCAGTGATTAAGTCGGAGGGGGTATGTAAAAAAATCCCTGCTCAAAAAGACCTAAACTGTGAAGTAGTCTGCAAAAACCTAATGCTATTCATCTAGAACAACCTTGAAATTTGCTGCAAATTGCTTTACTCAAAGTGGGTTAAGTTAAAATCAATAATCTAAGCAAATCTCTGAGCTACTGTTACTGTTTGATTCTCACCCAGAAGAAGGTGCTAAGCAATCACTATCCTTTCCCTTTGGATGATGTACATTCATCTGTTTGCTATTTAGCATCTGTTTTTGTCATGCAGCCTTTCTCCAGGAAGGGTACACATCTGTTTTACTACATTCCTAATTACAGTTTTATATATATCTCTATCTGCAGGTTGTGTGAGGAGGCTGTTCTGGATGACTTATCAAAGTTAAAGAGCAGAGTGGCTGCCCTGAAGGCAAATATACAAACTGAAGTGGAGATTCTGCAGCTTGCACAATCTTTTCTAGAGGTAGATGAGACAGTTTGAGATCTGAAGTCTAGCATAGTAAAAAATAATCTCTAAAAAATCTTGGTTGTTAAATTATGTCTTTTTAAAATGTTTGCAGACAGCTGAAGAGCGTCTGAAGGAGGCGGATGATGAGGTGGAGGGTATGAGGATGTCAAGTCGTTCTCTGATGGAGTTCCTCTGTGAGGATGACAGCACTTTCAAACTGGAAGAAGCTTGCAGGGTCTTCCACTTGTTTTGCCATCGATTCCAAAGAGCTGTCCAGGTTAAATATTTGCAAGCAATGCACAAGCATACTTTTTATTAATAAGCATTTAAAAATGACCAACGTTCTTGTTTTTCTTCTTCTTTTTTATATAGGAAAATGAAGAACGTGAGCTTAAGGAGCAGAAACGTCTGGAACGTCAACGTGAGCTGGTGGAAAAGCGTCGTTCTTTGGCTGTCTGTACGGGTCTGGACCTGGGCCTTAGTCTGGCCAGAGAGCCTCAGCGTCATGAGAACCAAGATGAGCTGGAGAGACTTTTAGAAAAGAACTTAAGCTACACTTGGAGTCGTCGTAGTCTTCGAAGCTCTGATTCCCGCAAATTTTCACACCACCTTCAAAACGAGACCAATCCTCACAACTTGTCCATACTCAAGAGTTTCCCTATTCTAGGCAGTAGCCCAACATCCACTAGTTGTCACTCAAACAGCTCGTCTGACCATGAAACCAGTGCTGTACTCTGTAGTTCACCAGAGACCGATGGCACATGCTCCCCAATTGACCAAGAAGAATTTATTCTGAACAGAGGGAGCAAAGCAACAAACAAGAGCATGGAAGCAGTTAAAGATTCACACATTGCATCACTTACTTCCTCTCCTCAGGAAAATTACTTTGCTGCAAAACAACACGAGCCTAAGAGCATTTCCTATATACTACGAGTCCAACAGACAACAACAGGACTTCAAAAAAAAGCTGATTTTTTTCAAGAACACATGGTATTGACTCGTTCCAGGACAGACTCTGCTGCTAAAAATACTGACACACAAGCCCAGTGTGTTAAAAGCCAGACCTCTACTTATAGACACAGGTTTGAGCTGCCAGTCACAGACAGTAATTCTCTTCTTCACGGTGAAACTGAAAGCTCTTTTGTGAGTAAATCCAATAATAGAGATGGAGCTCTTTCTGACAGTGACACCAATGCTGGACTGTTAAAACACACAAAATCAAAGACCAAATTAGAATCTTCTACTGAAGAAGGACCATTGCAAACTCAGACAAAAGAAATCCCATCTATTAAAATAAGTCAGGCAATGTATTTACCCGATTCAAGTCTAACAAAACAGACAGACACAGAAGTGGTTTTGACACCTGTGGAAGAGGACTGGATGACCTCTAGTCTACCAGAGTTCAGTCAGTCACAGCCAGAGGAGGCCTCTGACATGCTAACTGCTGAGAGGGAGGTAGTAAGGTCGTACTCGCGAGTAGGAGAAACACTGGAGTGTCACACTCTGGTGAAAGGTCTTCGGTCCTATGAGGCCTTGTCACCCCCGACCTCCCCACTCCCACGACCCATACCAAGCCTCTGCTCCAAGTGGAGGAAGGAGAGGGAGGGTGACCTCCAAGATGGGACAACTGCCAGGTCTTCACGCCATACTTCACCATCAAAGGAAGACACCCAAGCCATGAAGACCCCTGTGCGCAGTGGAATTGGGGCCAAAAGGGGTTTTTTGTCACGTACAGCCCCATCAAACAACACAGGCATTCCCAGAGTACGATCAAAAACTAAACCTTTAAATGGAGTCCCAATGCCAACGAATCCAGTTACACAGCTCTCTATGCCTCGCAACAATTCAGTAACTCGAACTCATACAGAGGTAAAACGAAGCAGCAGCACACGGGATAAAACTGTCAGTGAGTCTCTGGTTCCAGACAAATCCTCCCTGACTCGCAGGTCTTCAGACAGAACTGCACCAGAAAAGGTCTCTGGCAGCAACCAGTCATCTTTTATTAGAGGAACTCCAGTCCGTGTGTCCAAGCGTGTGGCTCCAAATTCCGAGACCCGGCCTCGAACTGCCCACAGCCCACCCTCTGCCACCCCTAAGACCATACGCACAGCCGTAATTTCAGCTGCCCGCAATAAAACTGCCAAGGCAACAAGTGCGGGTACCTTCCCTGCCAGCTCTAAAACTCCAGCAGCTTCACGGATACCTGGTCCCAAAATGGCTCGAGCTACATCAGCTCAGCCACTGTGGAGGTGATGGAAGCGCCTTCTCACATCACTCTACTCAAATTCTCTTGACTGTATAGATTTCTGGTCTCCCTCAGTTCAAACCTAATCTAGATTGTCATGTTTTGATTCAGGTTAAAGGAGGCTTCATTGAAAGCCTTGAAGATTATTTGTATCTTGCATTCAACATAGTAGCAGGGTATGAGAATCTTCTCCAATCTACCTCTTTTCTCAACTATTATTGTGTCCTCTTTTACTTACTTATGTCCTCTGCAGGCTAAAGGGCAGCAAAATAAGATGTCTTTCTGTAACTATTCATTTGTAGAACAGTCTTAACCCTTATAACTTGCCTTATTAAGATCAAATGATGATCGCTGTTTAAAAAATATTGTCATTTCTTAAAACTATTATCTCAAGTTTGGGGAAAATAAGTAGTTTTATTTAATTTTTTTTTTAGAAATTTGTCAATGTGTTGTGAGCACTGTGGCCCCTTCACATGATTCATCAGTGATTTCAAATTGCACTTGGTACAATACTGTGTATTTTCGAATTGACAGGCCTCATTATAATGATGCACTTTACAAACTGAAGAAGATGTAAGGAGATGCTTGCTGTCAGTTGTATTTTATACAAAAAATCTATAACTTTAATGAATAGCATTTTTCATCATGTTGTATGGATTGTAAAAGGAAAAAACAAATAAAGACAATGTTGTTGTGAATAGTAGTGTCATCAGTCTGTTTTTTTGAGAACTTGTTTTCATGTCTTCCACTCCATAACAACAGTTCTTCTTGATGTCACCCTCACATTTCTCTCCCTCCAGTCTTGCTGCATATCTTGACACAGTCGCCACCAATCCTTTTAGTGGCTGTTGTCATGGAAATGCTACAGCCGTCCCAGGGAATCTCCTAGAAGAATTGCCAGGGTGCAAGGGCTGGGGAGTCAAGGGTGACTGCAGGAATAGGGTCCCAGCAGGAATTCCTTTTTTAAAGGCTGCAGTGACGCCAAAACTTCTCGGTGAAGGCTATAAACTGGTGCCTCTTTGTGTTCTTTGCTTGTTGGTCAGCAGTGACCTTTTAACCTGCTGCAACATGTAGCAGTGACATCATGAAGAGGACAGAGTGGTTCAAGCAGTTGCTTATTTAAAAAGATGAATAGCTCAAAGCAAGGATACATCGTCAGTTGTAAATGGGGGTCATTATTTATCTAAAAATGACTGAGGGAAACTAGGGTTAAAAGACAATTTCTGGTAGGATTAGGTCAACTATACTGGCAGGTTTTGTACTTTTTATGGTTCCTGCCTCTGCAGTATACACAGACTCAAAATACACTGTAACGCACAGCTTTTTACCAATATATTGATTGACTAATTATAATAGTGATTGCTCTGGAAAGAATATAATAGCATTTAGCATTTGTAGACCTAAATTTTAAGAAATATACTGTTAAAACTGACTGAACTTCTAATAATATTATTTAAATATGTAATTTTCTTGGGTTAGGTGATATATATTTATGAAAAATAAGGAAATATGTCACATTAGTTGCACAAAAAATATAAAAATATGTAAGTATTTTTACAAATCTCAAGGACATTTCCATTAAACGATTACAAAGAGCTGAGTCAATATTCTGCATTTAAACTCTTAGGTATACATAATGTGTTCATACCTGACATATCATGGGGTGGTAGTGGCTCAAGCGGTTGAGTAGATCATCCAGACAGGAGGGTTGGTGGTTTGAACCCAGGCTCCATCCTTGCACTCTGCTGTTGTGTCCCTGGGCAAGACATTTAACCTGCTTTGCCTGTGTATGAATGTTGGTAGTCTGAATTATACAAAATGACAGCAGTGCCTCAGTCGGACCACCCCTGATTAGCTGTGGCTACAAAGTAGTTTATCACCACAAGAGTGATCTAATTCAGTACAATTCTTAATCCATTATCATTCAATCATAACTATAGTAAAATGTGAACAACTCCTTGCGCGACAGCAGACGTTTTTCGTTGATTGTTGATTGATGTACATGCAGCAGCTGTTATTAAGCTTTTGCAACTCAGCTTTTGGGGCAAATTTTTAGCAACACTGTTAACATAACAAAAAAGTTAAAAAAGTAGATCTACAAAAAAACAAATGTCTTCCTGTGACCCACAATTTTTGCTGATGCATCACATATGCGTTTTTGCACGATTTAGGTGAGGAAATTAAGACAAAACAGAAAAGCTTAACACCGACACCTAGCGTCGAAACGAGAAAAAGAACTACATTTACCAGCTTGTATTTCCTCTGTACGTCAATGTTTACGTAACAGGCAACTCCCCGGATGCGGCTGTGATTGACTAAACCAGGCAAGAAAAGAACGACAGCTAAGTGGCGGTAAGTTATAAAGTTCTTCATAATTAATTGTTTTAACACATTTTCGCCTTAATCTTGTATGGGATAATAAGGTTTTATTTTTATGCATCTGCTGAGTAGGTTTGAGTCCACAGATTTACTTGTTTTATTAAGTGTTTGAAAATTAATGTTCAGCTTGTTTGCTAACTAGTTAGCCCGTTAACGACCAAATGCGCTAGTTCCTTAGCTTGGGGAACGCCTAGTATATTAAGCGAAAAACGAAGAATATTAAGCAAAAGAAAAACTTGTGTCTAATTGTGACTTTACTTGTTTGTCGTTGTTTAGAGTAAGTTTATTTTGCTGATGTTAATACTTGAACAGCTGGGGCCGGAACATGTTTATCTTTGTAACGGTAATTAACGCTACGTCAAAGAGCTAACGGAGGCGTCAGCTAGCTGGGATGCTAACGATTTTAAAAGCTGTATTTCTGTTAAAATTCGGAAACTTGGAGCCCGGCAACTTTACCTTTTTTGTGTCAGCAAATGTTTGAACAACATTTGAAAATAAAAGGTTTAGTGTTAAACGGTAAATGGTGTAGTAATTATTCATTATTGAGGTGTTTTGTTTTTCTTCTCGTCAGGTGTTGCAGCCCCTGTGGTCGTAGGTAGGATGCAGACCATTAAGTGTGTGGTTGTGGGTGATGGGGCAGTGGGTAAAACCTGCCTGCTAATCTCATACACAACTAATGCCTTCCCAGAAGAATACATTCCCACGGTATTTGACAATTACAGTGCTCAAATGAGTGTTGACGGCCGCACTGTCAGCCTCAACTTGTGGGACACGGCAGGGCAAGAGGAGTATGACCGTCTGCGTACACTCTCCTATCCTCAGACCAACGTTTTCATAATCTGCTTCTCCATTGGCAGTCCTTCTTCTCACGCCAACGTCAGACACAAGTGGCACCCTGAGGTGTCTCACCATTGCCCAAATGTTCCCATCCTGCTTGTGGGCACCAAGAAAGACCTGAGAGGTGATGCAGAAACAGTGAAGAAACTAAAGGAGCAGGGTCTGGCCCCCACTACCTACCAGCAGGGCAACGCTCTGGCCAAGCAGATCGGGGCTGTAAAGTACATGGAGTGTTCTGCGCTGCAGCAGGATGGTGTCAGAGAGGTGTTCGCTGAGGCTGTGAGGGCGGTGTTGTATCCAGTCACAATAAAGAATTCCAAGAAGTGTGTGCTGTTGTAATAAACGGTTCCCAGATTTGGACTGTGAAGGGGGATGATGGAGATCAGCAGATGCAAAAGGGAGGCGGAGGAACAGAAGATACCACCTGGTTATTTTCAGCCCTGCCTGTGTCACAGTTTTCAGCACCTGTGTTGCTCCTTTTTTCCTAACTCATCCCCTGGAGGATCTCATCATATTGCCATATTCACCAAAGTGACTGTTTCTAAATGAAGACAACAGACAGCATCTCCTCTATTTTCCTTACATTTTTAACTTTTATTTACACATTTAAAATTTTACATTAGTTCTTGATTTATAGCTTCTATGCTTTGCCTCATATAATGCTGATTGTGGTTACCAAAATCCATAACTTCTAAACAAATCAACAAAGCTTCCCTTTTGACTGGAGAGAGGAGATCTGCGTTTGTTCGGGTGGAGAACTAATGACTACCTCATATTCTCACCTACACTGCATCTCATTGGATCTCAAGCAAAGTTGCCTTTTAGATCTTTTGACTTGCCTGTTAAGATGTAACAAACATTCAAGCAGAAGTTGAACATGTCTTCAACTTTCAGTAACTTGAGTCCAGAAAATGTGACTCCTGGAGCGATACCAGTACCCTGCAACCACATGCAAAAAAAAAAAAAGATTAAAGGTTAAATTATCACCGGGTTCCATTTTATTAAGTTTGATATTATTTGTCCAGCAGGTTGCACTTCAGGCCCTGTTCACTGCTCTTTCACTTTCAAAAACAAGAGCCAGAGGGTTTTAGAAAATAAGCTGGACTCGTTTAGAGCAACAGATCATTTGTGTTGTTCAGTAGTTGCTGAGCAAACGTCATAAGGGCTCTGCCAACGTACCCGTGCTGGTACAGGATTCCTCAAGCCAACGTGTTAATGATGCCTGAGCTTCTCAGGCTCACGCTCAGTGCTTTTAAAATCACGCCTAAGAATTCTTCTGTAAGGAGACTGTATTACATCTAATAGTGAATTTATTCTGAAATTATTTTCTTAATCCTGAAATGTTTTAAACTTACACGTGCTGTTATGGCCAAAGTTGAATATATTTTTGTAATAACTCGTGTTTATTTGATCAGTATGTATGCTGTTGTTAATTATCACTTACAAGAACTCTGTAATGCTTCCCTCATTGATTACATAATTGTCCAAATGTCAGCAGACAAAGACCACATCAATCCAGTGTAGCATATCAATCCAGAATATGTTTGAACTGGTTTACGTCAGACCTTCAAACACCTTGTTGTTTTGATGGGGTGAATGTCACAGAAGCCTGATTAGCCCAAAACAGGTTTATGTTCAATTTTGAAGTAGCCTTAACTCGATCAGGTGCCTTATCTAAACCAAAGACCATAAAACTGCTCCCATGTCCAACCCAAAGTGTCTCATCAAGCGCTGTGTGAACGTTTTGAAGCTCAGGCTCAGATTCCTTTGAGTGAATTCTTTGAACCTGTTTTAGTTCCTGTAAGTTACTCTATCACCCCACAGCCTTTTGTTTTTTTTTTATCTTTGTAACTCACAGGTGCTAAACTGACATCTTGTGCTGCAAGTTAGTGCATTTGAAATGGAGCCGCCGAGCCCACGTCTGTTCACACGCTGTGGTTTACGTCCTTGCTCTGCAGGGTGCAGTGAGGGCACAGCACAAGCGCTTCTTGCTCATACAGTTAAAGAGTTGCGTTGGTGTCACTGCCCCACATTTCAAGATTTACTTTTTTTCCTTAAATATATTTTTCTAAAAGTATTTTTGTAACTTTTTGCCTAAATCTACCAGCAATAACATTAAACCTCCTCCTGTAGTTTTAATTTGCACTCTTATGTCGGGTGTGTGATAAATCGACCCAGATTGCGACCTGTGCAGAGTGGAATCAATGAAGAGAAACAGAAGCACAAAGTTATGTGACAAAAATCAGATGTGTGAAGGGTTGAATGTATGCATGATGTGTAAAACTGTCATCTGTGGTGAGTTTTCAAATCTGTTATATATATTTTAGTTTTGGCCCAGTCCCTAGTTCATTCAGCTCTGTTAAAGTGGAACATACACCTGTGGGTGCTCTCTGCCTGTGTCCTGGAGCAGTATGATACCGTGTGTGTGGTACTATGCTTTTACACTGGGAACTTGATTTGTAGAATTCTGTAATTGTTTTATAAATAACAAAAGCATATTTGTATAAATGAACTAACAGTGAGATGATTTTAAATTATGCCAAATAAAATGGCGTGAAAAGCCGAGCTGGTTTGTTTGTTTCCTTGTGAACGCTCCATGAGTGTTCAGCAATGAGGAAATAATGGAGGAAAAAAAACTTGATACAGAGGTGCAGAATTTTACTGAGTCATACTGACATACAGCTGCATTTAGTCTGAGATCAGGAAACTACATCATGTACTTTCAGCATATAGAGTCTATTTTATGTGCTTTTTCTATACCACATCTGAGCACTAGATGGACACAGACCTCCAGCTTGTCTTCTTGAGGATCATTCTTCAAAACCTAAATGTTCTGTTATATATTTTTAGTACATTTAGAGTCAGCGGTCTATAACCCACTTGACTAAATCAGTTGCAGAGGTTTAAAAACTCAGCGCGCCGCTGCTTACTGTGAAAAATGTGCCTGATGTTTTATGGGTGTTGCCTCTGACGGATGACAGCTGAACTCGAGCAGGAGCTCGTCACTGCAGCAGCATTCAGAGCACATTTCCTCTGTGGTCTGTCTCTGAACTCTGCACAACGAGAGCAAATCTGAATGTATGTTTACAGCTTGTAGAGGTCATTACCCGTGTTGGTGGAGGATCAGCTGTTTACATCTGCTATGCTGAGTTTGACTTGTGAAAATCTCGTCAGATCAGTTAAATAAGATGAGAAAGCTGAGCCACTTTCTGCAATGTGATTAATTAACAAAGACACGGAGATTACTGACACTTTACAGGTGAGCGGATTCTCCTCCTTTTCCTTGTAGGAATAATTTTACACAAGTAAAATGGTAATAAAAATAGCAAGAATTCAGTTTTATGTATTTAATAGAAAATAAAGGATTTTTTAATCCAAACAGTATAAAATACCTTGTTTATAAAGAATAATAACATATTTGAGGATATTCTTAGAAGCTTTACTAAAAAGAGTTTCACACTGAAATGAAGAAAATACAAAAACAGATTATTTACTAGTGGTGGTATGTGAAGTTTATGTCATTTGTTTTAATTTGACTGTTTGGGTGGTTGAAGAAGGATGGAGCCTTTGCCAGATGTGATTTAGTGAAACCCGGAGCAGACGGAGACGGATGCCCGTGTGCCAGTTCATCACGGGGGCAGCGCATGGAGGTGATGACTCAGTCATGACACATGTTTTGCCATCACAGTTTGTCAAAGTCACTTAAACCTAGTACTTCTGATTACTCTTGATTTATTTATGTTTTTGCTTTAATGTCAGTAGCAGATTCTCACAAGCAGTAAAATCATTCATTCATTGTCAGAAAACAACCATTTTCTCCTACCTGTGGGCTGTATGGTGACACAGGAGTCAGAGCTGCTGCCAGACAGAAACTGGTTTGAATGTTAGCTTGAATTTTTATTTAGATTCTGAATTGACAACAACTTCTCTTTCAGTTTTTATCTCTAAAACTACGCAGGTGGCGATAACACCCGAGTTTGAACGGCCTGTATCTGTTTCATCACAACTCCTTTGTTCGTTAGTATTCATCAGCTCCCGCAGTTGAAACCACACCTAGAATGTTGCTGGCTAAAAGCTGTTAGCATAAGATGTAGCAAACTGGAAGAGACTACGTCTGCTGTTGCCATACGCAGCGAGGCAGGAAACAGTATGCTGTGCTCTCACAGGCTAGTTTGTTAGTCCAGCAAATTAGCATAATGAATATTAATGAGTTGGAGCCCGAAGCCTGATGGAACCAGACGAATTTTGACGCAGACAGATTGAAAGGTCTGTTAATCAGTGTTTCCTAATGTTTTTTTAGATATAAAATGTTTCAAATTACAGGTTAATACTTAAGAAATAACCACAAAGTCCTGAAATTTGTGTGAAATGGACTCTTTAAGATACTTTACTTAGAAATTAATGTTATTTCACAAAAAACACTCTGTCCCCAGGAAATCACCAAATTCAGATCCATACTTATGTTTCAAAAAAACTTTTAGTATAGCTCACATATTCATAATGTATTGGTCATGTTCATGTTTATTATCAGAAAAATTATTAAAAACAGTGACTCTGTCTAAATGGCTGTTTGTAGATAAATCTTAAGTTACTTCTGTGTTCATGTGAATGTTGCAATTTTCCATGTTTAAAAATTGCTCAATAATCTTTGAGAACCTTTTTACCAACATCACAATCATCATCACTGCAGCTCTGATAATAAAATGTTTGCCGCACCCAACTGAGTAAAATGTAAGTAATTTGTAAAACAAAATGTTCAAACTCTGATAACTCTGATTCATAGATGTGTTATTCCATGACGTCCATGACAGATAGATTAGGACACAGTATACAAGTACCATCTTGCGCCACATCGGCATGAAACCTTTACATAATAAGTAGCTCTGTGCTCAGATCTTACTTCCAGTTATCAAAAACCGACAGCAAGTAAGTCACACGAGTCCTTCTGCTTTTAATCTGAATTATCTGGAGAAACTAGTGGTTTTTACTGATTAACCTGCTAAATGTTTATAAAAGTGGTACTTTTGAATGGTCTTGTGGTCCAATCGTTGTTGTTGATGTGGTTTCAGGTGGGATGCAGTCCGTGAAGTGTGTGATGGTGGGTGACGGGGAAGGTGGTAAAACCTTTCTGCTCATCTCCTATACGACAACTGTCTTCAAGGAAAAATACCTTTCTGCCGTGTTTGACAATTACACTGGTCAAATCACAGTGGATGGTCATGATGTCACACTCAGTTTGTGGGACACGGCAGGTCATGAAGACTACAAGTCTCTGCGCACACTCTCCTATCCTCAGACCAACGTTTTCATAATCTGCTTCTCCATTGGCAGTCCTTCTTCTCACGCCGACGTCAGACACAAGTGGCACCCTGAGGTGTCTCACCATTGCCCAAATGTTCCCATCCTGCTTGTGGGCACCAAGAAAGACCTGAGAGGTGATGCAGAAACAGTGAAGAAACTAAAAGAGCAGGGTCTGGCCCCCACTACCTACCAGCAGGGCAACGCCCTGGCCAAGCAGATCGGGGCTGTAAAGTACATGGAGTGTTCTGCGCTGCAGCAGGATGGTGTCAGAGAGGTGTTCGCTGAGGCTGTGAGGGCAGTCTTGTATCCAAAGAAACACAAAAAGTGTGTATTGATGTGATAAAGAACTTGTAGATTTGGACTCTGAAGGAGGATGATGGAGATCAGCAGATGCAAACAGGACGCTGATTTCACTGTGAGCTACAACATGACTGTTTCCTACATTACAGTTAGTATTTATACATCTGATTTTAAATAGTAAAATTTTGCCTCATACATTCAGATCATGGTCACTATAAATCCACAGGGTTGGATCCACTTATTTATTTTGGAATTCTTCCATAAACAACAGAAACATTTTTATTTCCACAAACCTTTAGTGACGTCAATCGGCATCTTAATTAAATTGTGTTTTAAGCCAAACAACATTTGTAAAAACTGTTTTCTCTACACTTTGTTTAGGCATTGCTGCGCCGCAGTGAGGAAATATGATGTGAAGAACAAAAGTGAGTCACATGTTTACACAAGACTTCTCGTAAAGTTCTGGTTCAGGAAGCCACACCTCGTTCCTTCAGCTGAAACACTGTAAAGATGTGAGTTGTTGCAGTACCACATCTGACCACTAGATGGACACAGCAGTCCAGCTCAGCTTGGTATTATCATTTCATTTGTTGTTTTTTGCCCTCTTCTGTGCATGTAGAGTTAATGATGTATAACTCAGTCTGTAGCTATCATTCAACAATAGCAGATGCCAACAATTGATCTGATTTAGGACCTTAAAAACTCAACGCGCTGCTGCTTACTCTGAAAAATTTCTTTGACCTTTATGGGTTTTGCCTCTGTCAGATGACAGATGTGTTAAATTCTGCCAAGGGCTCATTACAGCATCACTGCAGCAGCATTCAGAACCCATTTCCTCTGTGGTCCTTCTTTAAACTCTGCACAGTGAGAACAACTCAATGTATGTTTACTGCTTGTAGAAGTTGTGTCATTGCCCGTGTTGGCAGAGGATAAATCGTTTATGTGAGTTTGACCTGTGAAAACTTCGACTGATGTTTGACTGAGCTTTACTAAATGGGATGAGAAAAACCGAGTCCATTCATGCAGTGAGATTAACCGGGGCAGACGGATTCGTTTTCAGGTGAACTGGTTCCTTGTAGGTAATGGCGAAAGTTCCTGATTTTACAAAATCTTCCACTTCCTCTGGTTCGCACTCTTTAAAGTGATATCATTGTTAATTTCACAGGAATTTTAAAGAGGCCTTTCCATTAACAACATTTTTTCTGAGGTTTCTGTTGAATATTTTAGCTCCACAGGTGTTCTTACCTTCATAGTGGGTGTGAAAACAGGTCAACAACTTCTCTTTCAGTTTTAATCTCTCAAACTATGCAGGTGGCAATAGCACCCGAGTCCGAACAGACTGTATCTGTTTCATCACAACTCCTTTGTTTGTTAGTTTTCGGCAGCTCCCGCAGTTGAAACCACACCTAGCACGTGGCTCACTAAAAAGCTGTAGCATAACGTAGCAAACAGGAAGACACAATGTCTGACGTTGCCATGCGCAGCGGGGCAGGAAACAGTATTCTTTGCTCTCATAGGCTAGTTTGTTAGCCAATCAGAGTCCAGCAAATTCGAATAATGAATATGAACAGCTGAAGAAGCCTGACGGAAGGAGCCGGAACCACCCGAATTTTAACGCAGACAGATTGAAAGGTCTGTTAATCAGTGTTTCCTGACGTTTTTTAGATATAAAATGTTTCATATTACTGGTTAATACTTAAGAAATACCCATAAAGTCCTGAAATGTTTATGAAATGGCCTCTTTAACAAAGGCACTTAAAAAATTATTTCAAGATGTTGTCATAGCAACAAGATTTTAAGCCCAAATTTGAGAAGGTGCAGACGCAGGCTTCTGGTAATGTTTTCCTTCAGCCCATCACACCAGATCTCGATCAGTCAATCTGCTCACCTGCTTCTCGCCCACTAATCACTCCTTCCTCATTTGTTGTCAGACTCGTCTCCTTCATCCTCATAGTTTTGTAAGTTTGGATTTATTTTGTTTTTGTCCCTGCCAGCTTCACTTTTCTCCACCAAGCAGGTTTTATTTTCATTGCCTTTCGTTTATTTATTCATAAATTGGTCTGTTAACAAAATAATAAAATACTATGGATGAAAATTTCTGGGGTCATAAGGACCAAATCGATGAGATTTTGGGAGTGAGCCAGAAAACTGCCATGTGGAAATATGTTTTTCCTGAATTGAACTACTGATGATGTCAAAGTGAGCCCAAATGCTAAGGATAGGTTTTTGTAATGAAAGACTGGATCAGGAAGCAGCTAGAAGATCTTATTATACTAGAACGATGCTACTCCCTAAAGTATTACACCTAGTGTTGAAGCTTAGACATGAAGCCAACATGGGTCTCGCTTCAGACTGACCAGGTCCCACATCATGGATACACCACCACCATGCTCCCTCCTTCTGACCCTGAACAGGAGCAACAGAAGTTTTATGAATGCTTATAGTCCATCAGGGATATACTGTATAACATTGTATCATGTGTGATGGGAGTCCACTAAAAAACTAAAAGTCCATGTAAAGACCCTTCATATTCTTATTTATTTTGAAATATTCTTGCTCCTCTACACAGTGTTACACAGTGTTTACATGATGTTAAAATTTGAATGTCACAGAACAAACAACTGAACAAAAATACAAAGAAATACTTTTACTTAATCTGAAGATTCAAAAACAGAGAGTTGCAGCTCTTGAGTGCAAAGATGAAGCACGTAACCTGGACAGTGATCTGATGTTTCAAAGTCATGTTAAATATATTACCAAATTATCCTCTTAACACTTGAGAACTGTTTCTAAAATTAACAGATTTTCATCCGAAGTAGTTTTAGAAGAAGTAAATCATGCAGTTATATAAAGTTGATTGAATTACTGCAACAGACTTCAGAAGAAATGTTGTTCATGGATTACAGCAAATTGAAAATGCTGCTGTTTGCATTCTGACATGTGTAAGAAATCACTTCTCTGCACTATACCTACTGAAAGTTATTACTTTTAAATTTAAAAACTTTTCTATTTACATATATTTATAATTTAATTTGTTTAAAAGTTTTAAGTCTTGTAGTAATGCAGAACTTTATGTCGTGAATGTGTTTGTTTAATTGTTTATATTACTCCATTAAA
Organism: Pachypanchax playfairii; assembly: GCA_006937955.1. NCBI lineage: Eukaryota > Metazoa > Chordata > Actinopteri > Cyprinodontiformes > Aplocheilidae > Pachypanchax > Pachypanchax playfairii. The sequence continues at coordinate 1,409,396 of SSNP01000110.1, read as the reverse complement.
AATGTTTTTTTTGACTGCTTATCTGATATGTGCATATGTATGTATAAAATACATACATACGTCTGTGTGCATGTGTATATGTTTGTATGTGTGTGTACATAAAGTTATAAATATAGATTTTATTTCAAATTTGAATAGTCTTTTTTACTGTTTGACAACATATTGCAATTCATTCCTGTTGAAAAGCACATCGAGTTGCTGTAAGTATGAAATACGCTAATAAAGTTTGATTTGATCATATGATGTAAAGGGCTCCTTCATGATGGTAGTGGTCTTTAATAGGATTTAATAAGTTCATCAACAGCCTGATGGTTTAGATTTAGCCTCCATATTTTTCAGGTCACATTTCCTGAATGCGCGTGAGACATGACTTGTGATTCATTACCAGAATAAAAGGAGAATAAACACAAAGAGGAACTGGAACATTTCATGACCCCCAGCAATCATCAGCCTCACCACCAGCGTAATGAAAGGAGTGATGTCTAAACCTTCAACTAACTGGTATCTAACACTGAAACGAATCTTAATGAATGTTCAGTTTAAAGCGTGCTGTAAATGTTTATAACCTCTTCTCTGAATGTAGAAGCAGGAGGTGAGATTCTCTGTTTATTCACATTTGGCCTGTTTCATAGAAATGCTCACTTCAGGGTAAAGCAAACAGATATTCTTCCTATGAATCATCTGCGTGGGGCGTGTAGGAGGGATGGTCTCCTTTAGGACTTTGCTGTCAGCTCCATCTTTTCTCCCCTCTCCTCCCTCTTGCTGTCGGTTTGATGCTGTACGGGATAAAAGTCAGAAAGGCCAGGCAGCACTTGTTCAGTCAAGGAATAAAGAATACTCTCCTTCTTCTTCTTGTCTAAAGATGAAAAAGCTCCACTTTTCAAAAAGAAATGAAGGCCTGCAGCTAGAGTGAGACAGAGAAATCTGAAGTTCAACATTCCAGTCAAATTGTTCCAGCTGAGAGAGAGTGAAAATGAGACGGCAAAGAAGTGGAAAGAAAAGGGCTGATGGCTGTGTTTGAAACTAAACAGAACTCGGAGCGAAGCAGAAAATGTGGTGCTGAGAGAGAGAGAGAGAGCGCTGGAAAGAGAATAAATTAAGTGTTTAAAAAAAGACTGAGAAAAGGGTAATTTTAGAGAACTCTTATAAATTTAAATTAAAGCAGAATTATTGTGCTGAAGATTGAATAAAATGATGGAAAGTGGCAAGGCTGTCTGAACTTTCTTTACCTCCCGGGGTGATGTGCATGTCAAATTAAATTGGACATTTTGGAAAATAACATTCTTTAAGTTTCCTGCAGAGAACAGATCGATAGCAGGTGTCTGGTTTTGTGATGGTGCATTCCATTTGTACTCAGGAGTGGGTCTTTTTTAGGTTAAAGTAAAAAGAAAACATCTGGAATGATGCCTGAACTCAGAATTCCTAAATAACCCCAACCACCAAACATGGCCGCCTCGCACATAAAGAGTATTTATTTTCAGTTTCTGATGACCCAGTAAATCAGCCACCTGTAATAAACAACCCCCACTGATAATCTTTATACCAGTATTTGAATGTTGAGAAATACATTATTATTATTGACTTGTGTTGGTAATAAACTGGTTACTAAACACAACAACACACCGGACAGTCCTTTAGCACACCAACATGGACGAAACAAGAACAAGGGCGTGTCTAGAAAATCTTTGTGGCGGGGCTAGGTGGGGGCACAGGTTTTGAAATGGGTGGCACACTTATGCCCCTTTTCCACCGACAAATCGGCACGGCGCGCTTGAGAGCGGTACAGTGAAGCGCGGATCAACTCGCTTGAGGCGGTGGAAACATAAAGTAAGTGGGGATAGGGGCGTGCCCATCTGGCTATGAAAAGTGGCGCGCAAAAGTCTTTGTCCGCGACGTCACAGCGCGTGAAACAACAACAACAATGGCGGATATATATATGTGTTTTTGTACTTTGCACTCTGTCTGTGGTTCATTTTGGTTGGTTTGATTTTTGGTTCTTGTGGAGGAAGTCGCCATTGTCCAAAGTCAATTGTGTTTTGAAATAAAATATTTGTATGGTTGCTGGGAGTTTTTTTTAAAGCCTTTTGCGGGAGCGCTTTTATATCACATCACGTGAACGCCACACACAGCCGAGCCAATCAGGGGCTACCACTACGTAGGTAGTCGTGTCACTGGTAGCAGTTTACTGGACCAATCAGTAGACAGGTGGGTGTGTGGGCCCGCTTTGGGCCGCTTCGGACCACCGAGGAGGTCTGAAAAAAGAAGCCGGGTTGGCGCGGAATGACGCAGGTAAGACCCGAGAAAGGCGGTGGAAAAGGGTCCGCAGGGGACTAAAGTGAACCGAGCCGCACCGTGTTCTGTCGGTGGAAAAGCGGCATTAAACGGTCCGTAACCGTAAAACATTTCTAGTTTTGACAAAATTATAGATTGTTTATTATCATTTAAGTGGCCAAAAATCATAATCTGTCAAAGCACAAAGCCAATGGTGCACGTTTGTTAATCATTGATGGTAGGGCCCCCACCCCCCCAAGGCCACTCCTCTGGACACGCCCCTGAACAAGACGAGTCAAAGTTTGACAGGAGACAAACAGTCAATATTAATAGGCTTGTTCCATTTTTCAATGTATTATTTTACACCAGTTTTGTAACCAGAGCTGTTACTGAAGGAATTCACAAAGGTGAGTTTATTCATGAAATATGTTGATGATGATTTAAACTCTGTTGCCTCTACTATTTTTTGTTTTAATTAATTTAATAATTTTATTAATAATAGTTAGGCAATAAATGCAAAGCTGGAGCATATTTTTTGGTTCATCTGTAACTTTTTGCATGTAAAATTTAAACGTATACAGATGTGAGCCGACAAATAGAATAAAACTATTCAAAAATGTAATAAAAACATGAGGGGGAAATGTTTGTTGAACTGCTGAGAGTGTATGAAATTCACTTTCTACAAATGAAAACAACTACAGGTTGTCAGAATAGTTCAAAAACAACAATATAAAAATAATGATCATCACCATGTAGCTCTGATGACTCATGAACATCTTTTGGAACGGCTTAAACATAATAATATCTCCACCTGTTTAGTTTTAGATGCATGTAAGGATTCATGTTTTATATTAAGCTACTAATTTTCCTGATTGAACGTGTTTGATTTGGATTTGACGGCTACAAGTATCTTAGCATAAGTCCAGCATATAAACCCATTTAAAGATCTAACCTTTGGTGGTTATACATGTATAATAATAAGGTTTAATCAAAGAAGCAAAACAAATCTAAAAGATTTTGAAAAAAAATGTAGCTGATCAACTATCAAACAAGCCACCTGCGTTCCTCACATCTCTGAAGATTAGAACCTCAAATAAAAGCTTTTTGAGCATCAATGAAAGTGTAAAGAGCAGAACAGAGAGAAGAACAGACACAAAGGTCTACTCAAGTATTAATTATGTTGGTTCAGAGCTTTAAATTTGGAATCTAGTGCCCGTGAATCCTAAAAACTAACAGCTTGAGTGAAACAAACTGATGAAAAATGAAGCCAGGCTAATTGGATAGTCTGTGTTATGTGTCCGACTGCTGTTGATGTACAATCGCTGTAAGTCCACAAGAGGTTGTTCACATGCTGTCATTCACTAACGTCCACATCACGGCACTGGAGAGAAGCCAGATGGCCAGAGGGGCCGCGGCAAAGCCGTTTCCGAGGTGTTACACTCACCGCTGTAGTGATGAAACAAACATGGGGCGGAAAAGGGAGGAAAATATATATAAATGTTGTTGATTTACAAATGAATTAATCTAATTATTGAGAGGATTTCAGATGAGAACAGGCACAAGATTTGCTCTGCTTTTATTGTTAATGCTGGTGAAGTTAAACAATGTTAAATCTAAACAAGACATTAATATATTTCCTTTCACTTGCACCATCTTTCTGCTTGTGTTGTGGTTTCTGGTGTACATCAGTGTCAGCTGACCTGGGAATGTGTTCGCACCACGCTAAAGGTCACTATAAGCTAAACAGTCGACCCTATAACAAAAACCTGAGAGAGTGTGAGTTTATAGCTGAAAGAGGGAAACAGCAAGAAGACACGGAACAAGTAGGACGTCCTTCATTTTGACAACGTGCAGCTGGCAGCGTCTTTTGTGTGTTTTGAGACAGAACACCCCATGCTTCCTTGGTTACTGCTCTCCAGCAGCACAGCGCCTGCTTTGATCTCAGCCGCCTCGTCTCTGAGAAGCAGATTTCAGCGTTCTGCTCATATCAGAGATTGTGCAGCTTAACCAGGTGGAAAATGGAGGAAAAAAAGAGTTTTTATTCCCCTTTCTGGACAGTTTCTTTTTCTTTTTCTGAGGCAACATTTAAACATTGTCTCTTTTTTTTCATCTGTTGTTAATGAAGAAGACTCTGAATCAGTCTAAACACGATTAATTGTTTTGGTTTTTTTTTGTTTGGTGTGAAGAAGAAGTAGGGGTTGAATTAGACGTGCATGTGTTTGTGTTTACATCGGAGTATTTCACAGACTGCTGCGAGATCAGGATGTGCAGCTGAGACTGTTCTGGACACTGAAGACGTCACTGGCGCAGAGACTGTTGTACTTGGCCCTCAATGCGTAAACTTCATGCTCTGACCTGAACTCAGGATGGACGTGGAATTTCAACAGAAAGACAGAATGAAATGTTTTCAGCCCTCGAGATACAAAACACTGACAGTAGAGAAGCAGCAGTAGGAGTTTCACCTCAGACAGTCATTAGTGTTTGTCTTAGTGCTTGTGTGAGAACGGAGCCAGATGAAATGAGAAAAGTCCCAGAGGACGCAGGTTTTCAAGGAGAAAACAAGGAGAACTTGTTTTTTCTTTGGTTTGTTTTCTGTGTTTATGAAGCCTCGGAGAAATTACATTTGCACCTTATTCCACAGCCTTTTTTTAGATTTGCAGAATCCTCTTTTTTTTTCTCTCTTTAGAAACTAACCACCCAAAAAATATCCCAAAATAGGTGAATGGAAATGTCCATCCTCAGATTTAAAACCTGACCTTTATTTTTCGAAGTTTGTGACCATCATGAGGTCAAAACACAAAGAGAGTTTCGCTTTTCGAGAATCCTTTTAGACTTGGAGTTTGTGCCAGTGGCGAAGTGTCTGCTGATCAAGATCATATGACGTGACAGGAAGCTCCTGAGCAGTTTTTGGCAAGTCTCTTCCTCCCCTCGCTGCTGTTTCCATGATCAGAACAAGAATGGACAAGAAGTCCCTAAAGTGCCAAACCAGAAATAGAAATGGACTTCTTCAGTTCCACAACTACTGAGAGAGAGAGAAAAAAAAAACACATCTGCTGGAGGAGCGCATTCATTATAAATAAATACTCCAGAGAAAGTTTTAATGGATGGATGGTTTTAAAAAAGAGGGATGTTGTTGTTGTTCTTACAAGATTAAAAATGTGATGTCAGCAACACGTCATGACTTAATAAAAGAAGCTTCAGATACTAACAGGGTCAGACGGAACGTTGTGTAAACCTGCTGGAACATCTCGCAACCGATTATATGAGTTTTATTATTAACACCATGTGATTTTAGGATAGAAAAACTTGGAAAGTATAGAACAGAGAAGAACTGAAGAACTTCTCAGCGTTCCTCTCAAACCAAGATAACTTTGAGGGTTTGATTCCCAACACGATCGCGTCATTTATCAATAAAAGACTAGACAGAATCATAAGGGAGACAAGCAATCCTCAATGAAACCAAAATCAATATCTACTGGAAATCACGGCATGAACGTCAGAGAACATGATCAATTGTTGATCGCGATCAAGATCAAAAATTTTTTCTATCCATGGAAATGTTTTTTTTTATGTCAGTCATCTTTAAGTGCAACAAACTCTGCGGCGTTTAGAAACCTAATTTAACGGATCAATTAATTGACATTAAAATAAAAGCACATTCTTTCATAAAACTGATTGTTTTTAAGTACAGATTCCAGACACATATGCACATACTCGTGTTCTTCCATGTTGCTTCCTTTGAAAACAGAATTAACTAACAAGAGCTTAAACCCCGTGTCTCGGGGGGGGCGGGGGGTTGTGCTTCTATTTACACATGAAGCGATGTGTGTATATGGAGCAGGTTTGAGTGCTTAAATCGATGGTTTGCTTTTGTAACGCCTGATGCACTGAGATGGACAGCTTTTCTGTGACCATGGAAACAGGAAATTAGCTCGATTACAGGCTCTGGTAATCTGCAGGCTGACACGTAGGCACCAGCATCCTGAAGAGCAGAAACTGACAAGAGGAGACAAAAGTACAAGAGTGTTAGAGAACACTTCATGTGTTGATGTTTCGTTGTGTAGAAGTCCGAGATGTATTATTATCTTTGATGTAGCTCCTTGTAAAACTCCAACTCTGAGAAGCTCTTTGACAATGAGAGGAAGAGGTCTCCTCCAGATGTGCCTTTGTTAGCTCAGCGCTCGCCTAATAGCCGGGAAAGCAAGCTGTGTGCAGTGACTGACGCCGCTCCCGCCCTCTGGGACTCCTGCATTAATCTGTAATAAAATATACCTCCTCCCCGGAGTGTGTTTGACCCCTGCCTGCATCCTCCTGCTTCCATAACGAAGGTCAATATGCACCAAGTCAAATGTGCAGCACTTGTGACTCGCAGATGCACAATATTGCAGCATAAGCAAGTAAGAGCTTCTGTGAAACATGCAAATGCACAGTGACACGTTACCCGGCGCACTCTGTAATTACAGCAAACCATAGTGCAGGATTCAGACGAGCTTTCTGAATGCATCAGCACACACAGATGTTGTCAAAAGGTCAACAGTGTCTGTACCCTCACAGCGTTCGTGTGACACCTCCCCAATCTGACTTCATCTTTTCTCTCTCACAGTTTTAATTTCACAGCTGACGACAGGAAAAAAAAGCTTCATCTGCTTTGGTAAATGAACAAGTTCAGTGCTGAATAAAACATTGAGTGTGAGTCCCTGTTGCCCACAGTGCTGAGCCATGTGGAAAGCCTCAGAAGAGAAAAGAAGATCAAGAGGAGAATCTGTTAAGACTGTAAAAGTTAGTTTTAACTCTATATGAGACTCTTAACCCTCCTCTCCGCTGGACGCGTCAGCAGCACGTAACGTTTTGCTCGCGTAATCAGCTGTGCGTCCCTTCCCACCGGGAGCGTTTTACACGCACATCCCTTGCACAAGCATTACATCCAGCTGGTCCCAGAAGATCACGAAATCTCATGAGAGTAGCGAAAACATGCGTGATTTCATCAGTACACACAACAACTACCAAGGAGAAAGACGACAACATGTAATCAGAAGGTATGTGGCTTATTTTCACACCACCTACTGACTTCAAACCCGTCACTGGTACTGCATCTTTTTGTAGTCTCGCAAACGGAAATCAGCACGTGTCCTTTTATTTTGAAACTTCCAGGTATTTTTCGTTTCCTGTCTGGTCCAAACTAAACTAAACTAACGCCTGATGCGTTTTAGAAGCGTACCGCGTAAAAAAATAGAACTGCAACGTAATGCTCACGACACTACGCTTCTCAGACACGTCTCATGCGCGCTGCTTCGCGCGCAATGGGAACGGTCTCATTGACTTTAATGGAGGCTATTAGCCGCAAATTACACGTCACTAATGTTGCACGTCTGTTGCTCGTTCAGTGGAAAGGAGGAGTTAGAGAGACGCTGATACTGTCAGCTGCTGAACCTACTGTCCTGTCAAACACAACAGGCTACCTGTCCAGGTGTGACCCCGCCTCTCGACCAATGACTGCTGGAGATAGACACCAGCTCTTTGTGACCCTGAACAAGCAGGTTAAGAGACTGACTTTTACAGTGTACTTTTTTTTTTAAAAAATCTTATTGTATTTTTTTGTGTTTCTGGGTAGAACAAACAAAAGATAACATCCAGAACGGATCCTCAGTCAGTCTAAAACATTTGGGATACATTGTCCAAACTTTAACACTGACAGCGTCAAGCCACAAGTCCAAATTAGTGTGAATGGGAATAATAAAGAAATCCTAAATATAACAACGATTCATTTCTGCTGTCTTTTTTCTTGCAAAGGCATTTAATTTTTTTCCCTTGTGGGTCAAAATTAAACTTTAATTTTTTCATACTGAGATTATTCAAAGATCTACAACCTGAAAGTTATTAAAGAGGCCCTTCCATTAAAAACAGTTTTTCTGAGGTTTCTGTTGAATATTTTAGCTCCACAGGTGTTCTTACCTTCATAGTGGGTGTGAAAACAGGTCAACAACTTCTTTTTTAGTTTTTATCACTCAAACTACACAGATGGCGATAAAACCCGAGTTCGAATGGCCTGTATTTGTCTCGTCACAACTCCTTTGTTCGTTAGTTTTCGGCAGTTCCCGCAGTTGAAACCACGCCTAGCATGCTGCTGGCTAAAAGCTGTAGCATAAGACGTAGCAAACAGGAAGAGACTGTGTGTCTGTTGCCATGCACAGTGCGGCAGGAAACAGTACTTTGCTCTCATAGGCTAGTTTGTTAGCCAATCTGAGTCCAACAAATTCGAATATAGGAATATTAATGAGCTGCTGACAAAGCCTGACGAAACCAGAAGAATTTTGATGCAGACAGATTGAAAGATCTGTTAATAAGTGTTTCCTGACGTTTTTTAAATATAAAATGTTTCATATTACAGGTTAATACTTAAGAAATAACCACAAAGTCCTGACATTTGTGTGAAATGGCCTCTTTAAATGTTCAGAACCTTCACAAAGCCCCACTTCAAAACATGTAAACGATTCCTTTAATCAGTTCATTACTGATGCGACTCGTTCAAAGAAAAATCCACTTCAAAGCCTTTTGATTCCAAACTGTTTTGACCATATTTGATTCCAAGCAGTTTTTATGAAAATTGATTTAACAGATGAAAAAAAAAATCATGAAAAATTTACATAAAGTTCAGGTAAGTACTTTTCAAATGCTTGGGTAAAAAGCCGATTCTTCAGTTTATTGACTGAGTTACCATGTGACCTTTCTCCATCCTGACCACATTTTTATGTCATTTAACTCTTGAACACGCTTATCTGATGCAACCCTGATAAGTAAAAGATTAAATAAGTTCAAATATTATGCTAACGTTTAAAATCTGTAAAAAAAATAACTCTGTATAGGACCATCTCAACAGAAATAACCAGACATGTCATTAAAACCTCTGACGCATTTGTCAAGTCATTTTAAAATAAGGACACGGAGTATTTTGTTATTAAACAATAAATTCAAGCTTATGCCGTGTGTTATTATTATCATTTATTTTCCATTAGTGTGTTTCAATCAACCCGCGGTGCCTATCATGCACCGGTCTCTGTACGACTTCCCGTCATTGATGGAGATGTCTGTAATTATAAGCTCAACGCTGAATCTCTCCAATACTAAAATAGATTTGTGATTCACCAGCCCACGCTGTGTCCGCATAAACACACGCGTATCTTCACAAACACACACAGTCATGGCGCAGGCTCAGCTACGTGCACAACTCTCTAGTAATCAACTCTGATGGAGCACAATTAATACTCAGTTCCACCAGCTTTCATTTTCAGTAGTGGATTAAAAAAAAAAAAAAAGAAAATCAGGTGAAAGCAACTGACTCATGCAAACTGATATTTAGGGAAATGTGCTTGAGCTCAGGGATAAAAAAAAAATCTGAAAGGTCTGAACCTTTTATAAAGGAACAAACTGGCTGCGGGATGAAATAAAAAGTGCACAAAGCTTGCACAAATTACCCTCAGTGCTTTTAACCGTCTTTAGTATGCACGAGGCCTCCAGTGTTGGAGAAAAAAAAAAAAAACTATTCCAATCTGAAGCTTTGCCTCTGGTCCTCAGGGACACACCAGTGGAAAACTATCTGATTCATTCCTCTCGCTAGTCTTCAATCAATAACAGGGACGGGTATCTTGGCTCGTCTCCATTTCCCCTTTAAATCAGGCTTACCATGCAGGGAAGGAAGACAACCCCTTCATCCTTTATCTTGCTGCAAAGAGAAGCTGAAGGAAAGCCTGAAGGCAAACTGTGTGCTCTGCTCTCTCCAGCCCAGCTGCCTCACAGACAAACTGCGCGTTCGCAGCATGCTGTTGGGTTTATGTGCGTTCCAGTTTGCAGCCTCTGTAGCTAGATATCAAGATAAACTTTATGAGGCTGAAGGACAATCTAAGATAGTTGTCACACTCCTTTGACTTTTAGACAGTTTCCGAAGGAGCAACTTTTTTTTCTTTTACTGACGCTCGCTGAAGAAAATGAGCCATAAATCTGAACTGGAGTTTGCTGTTCAATCTGCAGTGTTCATTTGTTGCAGCCATGCTTGTGGTGGGACTTCATGACTGACGTGAGATTTTTGTACAGACACGCAGAGGATGAATCACATGCTCTTTTGTGATTGAGTAACATTTGGGAGTCAGTTTCTCTACTGTAGCTGCATGTGTGAAGGAAATGGAGGGGAAGCTGACGACAGGATGGGATCGCAATCTTTCTGGTGACGGATGCTCAGCGGTGCAAAAGCTCCTATCAGATCAGAGGAAACGTAAACACAATGACAGAATTGGAGCTTTACAGAAGTCTGAGATGTGATGATTAAATTATGGTTCGACTTCTTTTGGATCACACGTGCTGTAACGTTTTAATAAATTCTATATCGCTGCTCGACACCGCTCACTATGGTTCAAGCATCTCATCACTCACATGTCTTGAGGTAAATATGAGTTCAGGCTTGTGCAAAGGGCAGGTTGAAAAGCTCCCCTAACAACTCTGTTTGCTCTATGGGGCATTTTTTATTAAAACAATAGTTGCCTGTACCTTCAACTCACACAGCCCACACAAAACACAGCTGGTTGCTTGTGAAAGTTGAAATGAAGGACCTCTTAAGGTGCGTTCACACCGGCCACTTTGTCAACGTCAAGCAACGCTCATAACGCTCCAAGTTTGACGTTTGAAGGTTGAAGCTCATAACGCCTGCCAGTCAGAGCGTGTAGGCGTTGAAGCTCATAACGCTTGACCGTTAAAAAGAGCGCATAGGCGGGGCTTCCTTTGTTATCGGATGTTCTGAGCTATGGCGGACCATATGACCCCATTGTTCAGATGCGTTCTGAGCTGGAGGAGTTAAACCATTTGCTCCAGGAGCTACATATGGATGAGGTTCACTTCCAGTGCTACTTCCGTCTGTCCCGCACCCTGTTTGAAGATTTCCTGCTTCATTCAGGTACGTCACTATGATGAGACGCTCTAATTGGTTGACATGCCGCTTCAAGAGCGTCAAAAGTTCAGCTAGCTGAACTTTCTGCGTTTTGAGCTTTTCAAGCATTTCAAGCGTCAACGCCTGAAACGCTAGAAAAGCTTGAAAAGTTGACGCTCACAAAGCGAAGCAGAGCCGTTGGCGTCTGTCTGACGCACTCCACCATAGACTTCACATGTAAACGTGCCGCTTATGATGTTGATGGTTGGGCCGGTGTGAACGCACCATTAGTGAGTGCAGGATGACCAGACCTCCCCCTACATGTAAGTGAACATGATGTCATCCAGAATAAAAAATCTAAACCTCAGATCATTTCTTCTGGGTTTAATTCACAGTTTCATAGTTATGTCAATGTCAAAGTCAGATTTATTTATAAAGCACGTCTAGAAAATCTTTGTTGGGGGGCAGGTAGGGGCACAGATTTGAAAAATGGTGGCACATGTGAATGTTTTTAAGCAAACTTTAAAAAATTACGTTTTTACACAACTATAAACTGTGGATCATAAATCAAAGGTACAATATGTGAAAATTTTACAGTGAAATAATCACACAACAGTCTAATGTCCCACTGATGTTGAAAATAAAGTCACATTGTGACAGATCTTGATCTCAGCCGGCTGGGTGGTCACTAGTTTCTGTCATTTTAAAAAAGCTAACCTGCACCAGAATCCTTATTTTTACATCCAGACTTCCTGGTTCTATAACGAATCACATGTGAGTCTGCAAGGCTGCCAAGTCTTCAACACAAGCAGCTGGAATTCCACAACGAGCAGCAGCAAAAAGTAAGAAACCACCACATCCTTCCAACTGAGCAGCCGAGCTGCACTTGATGGGGCGTTCAAACGCACTTAGGAAAACTCAATGCTGAACAAATAGACCTTATATTGATAGATATTCCAAAGAAATTGAACAAATACAAGAGAAACAAAACGAGAATTAACATCAGAACTAGCAACTCAACAGAAAAATCAGGGAGGGGAGGGGTTGAGTGGCTGAGAACAGACTCGGATTTGACAACAAGGTCTGGATGGATGGATGGATGGATGGATGGATGGATGGATGGATGGATGGATGGATGGATGGATGGATGGATGGATGGATGGATGGATGGATGGATGGATGGATGGATGGATGGATGGAAGGTACAGTATGTAAGAATTAGACTGTTGTGTGAGTATTTCACTGTAAAATCCTTACATACTGTACCTTTTGCAGAATCTTATATGTGATGGTAAACTGTTGCAGAAAGTTTCATACATTATGGCACCACCTGTAAACTGAGTTTCATGTCTTCATTTCTTTACACCATCCGGTCTCTCTTTTTTCAGCTGTTGGTCTTTTCAGCTTTGGTCTGAGCTCCTCCTCATGCTGCTGGGTGTGTTTGGCCTGGTACATGCTCACACACTCTGCAGGTGTTTCATGACTCATTACCTTGTCAAGGTGAACTCAGAAATTTGATAACACAAATAAACTAGTATATAAATAATTCCAGTCCACTTCTCAGGGTCACTATACATTATACACATTATAACAATCATTTTATTCAATAGCCACTTTTCTGAATTTGAGATTGAATCTCTCAATCTAATACTCTATTCTTGTTTCTGTTTTGTAAAAGTCTCAGTTTGGTTTAAGCACCAAAACTACTGAATGTTTAGGTAAATAGCATTTAAATAGCATTTCCACTCAATGGGTTTAGAGCAGGACAATAGATGTCAACAATATGTCCACTGCACCTGTCATATTTTTATATTAGCATTCTGACGCTACTAACTGCTGCACTGGAACATTTTATGTGGTTTTAAACTCTTTTTAAACAACTTGTTTGATTTTTTTTTCATCTCGGCCATTAAAATTTCAGCAATATGGATTTATACATTGACAGAAAAGTTATGACTCAGACTCTCAGCCTGCAAGCATCAACTCATGATTGACATTTTTAGTGTGCCAAGATCATAGAAGGACATGTTACAGCCATGCATACAAAACACAGAAACAGTCTACAGCATCTATAGAACAAGATTAACTTAATAAACCTAGTGTCTAAGTTAAAAGCCAGCATCTATTACAATAGATCTGTCTGCTTTAACATCAGCTTTTTACTGTCCTTTCCTCCTTGCTTTGCCAAAGAGATGGATGACCACAGATAAAGATGGAGGAGGCTGCCTTGGACAGCTTGATAGGGAGCGGGAGTGTGCCATCACTCTTGTAATAAGGTGCTGGAACAGAAATATGGGTGAGAAAGAGATGCTGAGGTTAGGATGAGTAATAAGATGTGGACGGCCCACCGGAGGTCAATCAGGAGGTCAATCCTGAGAGTGGAGAAGGAAAGACAAACAACATAAACACTTTCATGTCAGTGGAAAACAGAAACACCTGGAAAAAACAGATCGAGGTCAGGTTGTGTGTTTCTGTTTAATAAAACAGGGAAGGGAGCAACTGAGTGGGGGGGGGGGGACACCTACCAGGCAGCCAGTTAAAGCAGTTGGTGTTATTATGTGGATATGTCAGGCATTTCAGAACCTGCTGCGAGAAGAAAGGTAATGAGAGCAGTAACGGTGAGGAGCTGTTTGTTTAGGGGGCACCAGGAAGTGTCTAATTAATGCCACCCAAGAGGCCCCGGTGAGGTCTGACCTTTCGTTCAAAGCCTCCACCGCCTGATCCTGCCTTGCCTTCCATCAGTGAAGCTTGAATAATTGATAACAGGGTAAGCAACAGAAAACGGGAATTGATTTTGGATTTCTCCTTTGGACGTGTCTGTGTGTTTTGTGGTTTATGTTTCTGCATTCGGCCGAGCTCTGTGGAAGTTCAATGATCTAAAAAGGGAATGGTTAGATAAAACAAGCTCAAAAGGTAACGTGCCTGTCGGGTCAAACGGGAGAGACGAGCATCCAAGATGTCACGCATTCCTGAGAGTGTGAGGTCAAAGGTGATGGGAGAGAGCAGACAGTAAGTGGTGGAAATCTACCAGAGTGACATTAGTGACAACAAAACAAGCATCATTAATGCAACCAGGAAATGATAATAATCAACAAGCAGCAGACAAAAGTTTGTCCAAATGTTGAGAAACGTGCTCGTGTGAAACAGCAAATCATAGATGCAGAGAATAGAAAAGAGGGCAAGAAAATATGTGCAGTGGCTTCTAAATCAGGCTGATGCTTCTGCTGGCTCACAGGAAACAGATGGAGGTAACGCAGGCAGGAGCAGGGTGGACGTGGCGATGCCACCAGGCGATCCATGACTCGGCTCTAGACTTTATTCCGGCACTGACACACATAAAACTTGCTCTGGATCCAATAGAGCATAACAGTCATAACTGGACAGGGTGAAACAGGCAACACTCCAAGTTTGAAATGATTAACAAGAGGCCAGAAATGTTTTTCAGTCTGTGTATTAAATTGCAGATTTTTGCTATTTATTGCATGTCTGTGTGAATTAAATGATAGAAAATGCAGTTATTAACATTCTGTTGTGACAGCTGTTTTCAGGGTGACACCAGAGACACTGGTATCCTTTTGGACTCCTTCCACGTATTTGTGGCACATTGTCATAAAATCAAACCTTTTCCTGCACATGAAATTGTAATTGTTCTTTAGAGAAAAACAAAAATGCCACCAGAATCCTATTAAATTGTAACGTCACTTCCCGCTTGTGGAACTCAAAGTGTGAGATATGGATGGCAGACCGTGTACTCCTATCCTGGATGTTTTAGACGTTTCCCTGATCCAACACACTTATCAACAAGTCCTGTTAATCTCAATCAGGTGTGTGAATCAGGGAAACATCTAAAACATGCAGGACATTTGGCCCCTTAAGCTCTGGACACCCCTGAAATAAACCAGTGAGATTATCACACACCACAAAGCAGACTGAAGTCTGTTGTTCATCTAGTCTGTGTTTTATTCAGTTTGTTTTGACCCGTTTTGTTTCATATGTCCACAGATATTAACATCAGGCAGATCACCTGTTAGTCTGTTTACTGCTTGTTCTGAAAAACTTTACGTGTTGTTTATGTCTTGTGATAAATGGTTGATATGTTTGTCAGTCTGGATCTGTCAGGTCAAAAGACACACCTTAAATGTTTCCTCCGTCCTCCTTCCACCGACATCAGTCTCGTTTATTTCTCTCACCCTGCTGAGAAATGTTGACAGTAATGAATTATTATTTAAAAGTTCTGTATTCTGCTTATAACATCTGGGATAGACATATACTGTATATGATAACATGTTACCTTTGGTGTTATATAGTCTCTATCTATCTATCTATCTATCTATCTATCTATCTATCTATCTATCTATCTATCTATCTATCTATCTATCTATCTATCTATCTATCTATCTATCTATCTATCTATCTATCTATCTATCTATCTATCTATCCATCCATCCATCCATCCATCCATCCATCCATCCATCCATCCATCCATCCATCCATCCATCCATCCATCCATCCATCCATCCATCCTCTGAACCTGCTTCTTCCTGTTTAGGGTCACAGAGAGCTAGTGTCTACCTCCAGTGGTCTTTGGGCAAGAGGCAGGGGACAACCTGGACAGGTCCATCGTAGGGTCACACAGAGACAAACAACCACTCACACACACACTCACATCTAGGGACAATTTAAAGCCACCTCTTGCATGGTTTTGGACTGTGGCAGTATATAGTCTTCATTTGGCCTACAATATAAATTATATTCTCCAGTTATTCTCCAACCAGGAAGTAAAACGCTCGGTCCCGTCCCCTCTAGGCCCCCCTCTAGTGAGTGCTGCCCTTCAAGCTGCCTAAATAAAATGGTGAATAAATTCCTGTAACTCTCACAGCCAAATGCACATTTTCACCAAGACATTTTTAGAAAGTAAAATACTACAAACGGTGGGGCTTAGTGTCTTGCTTCAGACTCTCGCAGCTCGGGATTTGTGTGTTTAATCTGCAGGGGCAGCATGGACACGCCAAGCAGGTCCTGGTGTAACATTGTTACATCACTATGTTACAGTCAGTTGTTTTCCAGGAGAGTAGGGCAGCTGCTTAGAGCACTGGATGCAGGAGGATTATGGAGAAATGCGGGGAGGTTAATAAAGAAATAGCATCACAACATGGTTTAAAGCTCATAAAAGTTGATTTTGCATTATATATAGGACCTTTAATATCTCTTTAGATTCAGTAATTCACTTGTTAATCATCTGTTTCTTCGTCACAGTCAAACTATAGTGACTATAGCCCTATTCGCACTGGATTAGTAGGGATCCGTAGCGATTGGTGATAATTGCGGAGATAGTCTGTGTTGTTAGTCCAGTGCGAATCGACCAAGTCGGTGATTTATGAAGTAAAAATTCCCCCGCAAATGACCTACTATATTTCGCCAAAGACAGAGGTCCTATGATAATAGTAGTCCCGCGCGAATAGGCATCTCTGTGATATGGTCGGAAAAGCGCGGGATCAAACCTTTTATTCAGTGGGTTGTAGTATTTTGGGAGCATTTTGATTAACCTTTTTGCGAATGGAGGCAGCATTGGAGTGTTTCGAAGAAGTTTTGGGTCCTAAGCCAGCTGCTGGACGCCATCAGCTGGTGGTCACTTACGGCAAGAGAAAGAAAACACGTAAAAGGAGCAATATCCAATACAAATGGTGGATAGCGTGCATTGCACTGTACGGTAAGAATATTTTTTCCTGTTTGGCGTTTTCTTCTTTGCACCCGCCATGCTTAAACTCTTGTTGAGCAAACGGATGTTACGCACCACGTAACGTGTTGACATCATGGATACATCAACGGCGTACCCTAGTAAATGTCTGCAAAATCTGAGGCAAACTTAGACTTCTCTTATCCAGTTCGAATGCGCCACTTGAAAAGCAGACGTAGTGGGGTATTTTTTAAATTACACGGGGTCCCTAGATAATGCTTATCCATTGCGAATAGGGCTTATCTCTCTCCAAACTGAGGTTGTTCGGAGAGCTAACAAAGAGATATTATTTGATCATGACTTTCCAAAGAATCCCACCTTGAAAGATCTAAACTATCTCATACTCAGTAACATAAATCCAAGACTTGTGAGATAAAATCATCTCCTGCCCTTCAGTCCAGTGTTTCCAATGCTGAAGGAGAAAACTGCAAAGGTAATATAGCTTATTTCCATAATATTTCTGAGAATCCAAACAGCCCTTGTCAAGACTGCCACCCAAATGCTTCTTGAGACACAAAGTCTGTTTAAATGAGAAAATACTTTGCCCATTTTTCATTTGCCAGTACATCTCATCCTTTAGAAAAATGTTTCCCCTGATAAATCTGAGTTTGAACAGCCAGATAGTGCCGCACCTCTGCCCTCTCCATGCATCAAAGCAATACTAGGACATCCCTTCTCTGTAGCAGGATTGCAAAAAAAGTAGTGTTAAAGTAAAGGTTTGGGAATTAAGTGGGATTCAGCCATTGTAACTTTGGTAAATGCTCAGTCTCTGGTCTGCTTCTGTTTAGCACAAAAACCACAAAGTTGTTTGGCGAATTAGACCGCTGGTGTGCAAAAGCCTGGAGTATTAAAGCAATCATAGACAAAGGCTGCAGTTCCTGTCAAGAAATAGGACACATGTCGTGTAAAACGAAGAATTATCTCTTCATGTTTCTGTGGAGTTAAACAGCTTTTCCCTCCAATAAAATAAAAACTGATGAACAAATGTTCCCAAATTTGTTTAATTAATGAATCCAAAGCCTCACGCTCCATTTTGCACAAGAAAATTCATCACCTGCTCTCGAAAACTCAGATGCAGCAGTAATTTGACAGTAATGAATCCCACCGTTATTGCCTGAGTTACCTTGAAATCGCACTTATTGAATGCAATCTCTTCAGACTTACGCTTCGGCATAAATTTGAAAGGCTAATTAGCCTTTGGTGATTAGCTCCCACTCTAACACCCCTCCACCACCCCCACCCTTACACCTACGCTCCATCGTTGCTAAGTCATTAACTGCAATTCTCCCAGGGGAACTGAAGCTACCTGCATGAAAACAAAAGCAAACATCGGCTTGTTTTGTTTTCCCACTTCTGCCTGTGAAGCTCCTGGGACTGGCAGGAGATGAAGTGAAGACATGTCCTGCCATCAATAATGTGTGACATGGTCAAATATGTGCAGTTCTAGGCAAACATGAATTTCACAGTCAGTCCTTTCAGTTAATTAAATGTGTAAAATATTGTTTATAATAAAAAATGAGGATGTCACAGATTCAGCAATAGAAAAAATAATTTTATATATGTAATTAAGGAGAATTAGAGAATAGTTAATACATTCAGTGAACCAGGAAGTATTTTTGGCCTGCTGAATGAGAAGATGTTAGTTTTACCTGCTGAAGCCAGACAGTTGCCACCATCTGCAACCTTTTTTAACTGTTTGGCTTCTCAATTCTCACTAAACTTTCGATGAGGCCTGACAGTCCATCATCCATCCTCCTTGCATGATCTGACAGCTGCTGGATTTGAGAAGAATATTTCTAATCCAGGTCCCACCAAGCTAAAACCGAGAGCTGCTTCACAGTTACCGAGTCCTACGAAGGGTTACCAGTTTAATTTTAGGATTATCTTATCTAAACTTCATGTAAAATAATCAAGATTTTTAATGAGTTTTTCAAAAGATATTGTCATTTTTAAATCTATATAAATGAAAATGTGATTAAATGGGAATAGCTACAGGATAAATTTATATCTTAGAGGCAGCCGACCGGTGAAATTAGCTATTTTTAGAACAGGTCTAACGACTGCTAACGTGGTCTGGGGTACTCTGGTGCTGGTGGGGGTCAGGTTGGTGGCCCCTGCTCTAAACATTGCATGTGTTTTTCTTATAGCTGCTTCTCTTTCAAGTGAATCCACCATGTTTTTATTAGACTAGAAAAGGTCTTAAGCAACGACTCACACAATGTCTCTTCATTTAGAGTTAAAGAACTGTATTTAATTTTAAACACTATTATGATTGTGGACTTTTATAACAGGTGTTATACAACCACAAAAATCCATCCATCCATCCATCCATCCATCCATCCATCCATCCATCCATCCATCCATCCATCCATCCATCCATCCATCCATCCATCCATCCATCTTCTGAACCTGCTTCTTCCTGTTTAGGGTCGCAGGGAGCTGGTGTCTATCTCCAGCAGTCGAGAGGCGGGGGACACCCTGGACAAGTCGCCAGTCCATCCCAGGGCCACACAGAGACAAACAACCACTCACACACACATCTAGGGACAATTTACAGTCACCACAAAAAATAACGCATTATTAAAATGTTTTTTTTAAAAAAACACAACACAAAGACAAAATACATACCTGAAGAGGATAAAAGTATCAAAATAATAAAACATATTCTCCTTCAGATGAAACATTATTTTTAACAAAAGCTACATCTTGAGGTGGTTTTAAACCATCCAACAACATTTCCTGTGAGGAAGAGCCTCTCGGAGTCTGTGACCAGGTAATATTCAAACTTTTAGTGGGATTTTAAGTTTAAATAGTTAAACTGCTAAACTACCATCATCTGAGGTACATTTATTGACGAAGAAAAGAGAAACAGACACACTCAGTCCCTGATTGACTTACATATAATATAACATTATTAAAGGGAATTCTTTTTTTTTGATGAACAACATGAAGTTCTAACTTACATTTATCCATATTTTCTGTTAAAGAGTATGTTGTTGTTGTTGCTGTTGTTGTTGTTGTTGTTGGAGAGCAACCAATCCTGAAAAGCTGAGTGTCAGGTCAGAGAAGAGGAGAGCTGTCAGATGTTCATCCACATGTTCTGACTGTACTGAATCAGGAAGCATTCACTTGACGTAGGGAGGGACAAAATAAAACATCTGCTGTCCCAGTGAGATCATGGAGCAATCAGATCCCATTAGTATTTCATGTCAGTAGCTCTCTGCTCCTGTTTCCACGGCGCTGTCTCTCTTTTACCTCCATAAACAGAACAACTGTTTGCTCATGAAAGTTTCAACTCTATCCGAAACAATTCCTTTCAGTCTCAGGCAACCTCTGGCTTTAGTTCTGTTTGGCGAGACAAAGGCAATTTCAATATAAATTGACACACTTGGATGTGTAAACACTCGCAAACACTCGCTCTCCATCTCCCTGTGGACTTTACCGACTCCAGCGTTCTCTGATCTCCAATTCAAGGTTGCAGCTTTGTCTCATTGTGAAGAAAGGAGACAGAGAGCTAAAGCAGATAAAGGAAATCATGTGATGACAGAGATAACAAAGATGTCAGAGTGATGTTGAGCTTTTTTCGCAGGAAGCAGGAATCAGCTGGCGAGGCACATGTGACAGACTGTGTTTCTCCTTCCTCACTTAATGAAAGTGAAAGCTGCTTTGATCCAACATAGGACCTGACATCCTCTGTGATCCTGTCTTAACACATCCCCAGTGGCTCATGCACACACACATGCACACACACATGCACACACACATGCACACACACACATGCACACACGCATGCACACATGCAGGGGCAAAATAGTCCTCTGAATATTCTGCTTTGTGTAAACAACTATCAAACAGAGAAGTCCCAACAAGCCACCTGCCATCAGCTGAATGTGACACGATTGCAAATTATTCCATTAACTTCCATTTTTCTCATGCAGGACACAAGCAGCAAGATTTCTCCTCTCAGGGCGAAGCTACGTGTGGAAAAATACTTTCCATCCATCAGCGAGAAAATGTATTTCAGAGCGTTTACATCACAACGTGTTTTACTGACACCTCACACGGAGCTGAGTAGATGTTATCGCTGCAGAAAATGGGCTGGTGTTGGAATGGAAACAGAAATATCCAGCAGAAAGGCCCCCGTCAGTCTGGTGCTTCGCGTTCCAGCTACGTCTGCTTTCACGTTTTGTTTGTGTTCGAACTGACAGGTAGAGTAAACTCTTCCAGCCTGTAACTAAAACAAGACGGCAGCCTTTCCTGGATCAAAATGTCTAGTATGACTCTATTCATAGTGTCTCTAATCTTCAGGTCAGGATGAGAAGTTAAGAAAGGAAAAATCCTGAAAATAAAATCAAATTGTGAAAGAAATTTGAAATATCAAAAGATGTTTATATTTCATCATCTACTTTTTCAGAAGGAAATAAAGTTCATCATTTTCTCTCACACCTCATTGTTAAAGTCTGCTTAAACTGCAACAACATGACTAGAACAGCTGTGTTTATGGATACAGCAAATTGATTTTTCTGGGGTTTTTTTTTTCAAAAGCAATCAGGAAACGCTGGTTTGATCCAGCCAGATCACATTTACAGGGTTAATTACTGTTCGTTTTCTCTCCATTGAAATAAATATATTCTGACTTGCTGGAAATGGAGGCGTTATTAGAGGAGTAATAAACAATTTGTGTTTTCAAAATAAAAACTGGCAAGTCGAATGTTTTCTCCTGGGATATAAACCTCCTCATCACAGTGTTCGATTTTATTGACAACTTTGTTGTTATTTGGATATTTGCTTCCATATAAATCGGTTGAGATGCAGCTCCTTTAAATCTGAGACCATATGATTCTCAACTGGAAACAGGGTGGAACGCTCCATATGGTTTGAGTATCTTGGTGCTTTGCTTGTAGAGTTGAAGACTCGTTTCAGTCGAGTATCCGGTACGGATAAAGCACTTTTGCCGAGTACGAGTATCATACGAGTAATACGAGTCAATATCTGTATTCGGATTGAATAAAAATTCTAATTGGGTAGCTGATTGTGTCTGCGTTCTGTGACAGCGCCTCTCCTATACAGATTGTGTTGATGTATCCCGCTCTGCTCACTCACACACAGAACACTGTCTCTCTCTCTGTCTCTCCCTTAGTCACTCAGGTTTGTGGGTTTTTTCCTTTAACGTTTAGGGTTTCTTCAGCTTCAGGTTTGTTTTTTACTTTGGTTTGTAGTACTTACTTGTTAAAGTTTTGGTAAATGTGGGGTTTGTTCATACGTGGTGCTTGGTAGAATGAGACTTGCGTCTCTGCTGGTCATCTGAGTTGTTTTTTTAACCATCTGTCAGGTCTCAGCAGCTGGTGTGTAGTAAGTGTGTGTTTTGGTACTAACCTGTCATTCCAGGGTGTGGCAGCAGCTGATCAGGCGCAGGTATGGTTCATTACCCAGCCCACATGGGCTGGGTTAAAAGCTGTGGAGGAACCAGAGACAGACGTCAGTTTGTTCCACTTGCTACGTGGTAACGTTTGGGCTGTTGAGACTTAGATCTTCAGTTTGTCATTTCGTGTACTTACCTTGTCCTTCTCCTCGTCCTTCTTTAGCCTTCCTCGCTGGATCACGATTCCAGTTCCTGGGTGCCTCTATCCTCCGCACTGGCCGTCTGCCATGGACCCTGCTCCAGTCTCCTGACGTGTTCCACCACGTCCGCTCCCGTCCTGGTCTCAGTCTGTCTCTCCTCCCGGATCTTCCTACACCTGCCCTGGTCCTTGTCATCGCTCTGTCCACCCTCATCTACAAACACCATGTCCTCAACCTCCGGATCATCATCATCATCATCTTCAGCTCAAGACACACACCACTGCTGCGTCCTCAGTCCTCCTCCACTCCTCACCCGTCATCACCTGCTGTGCACAACCTCAGCACACTGTAACTGACAACATCAACCCAGAAACTGCTTCACTAACCAGTTTCTCCTCCACCGCTTAGAGCTCCTCCTGAGGTCCGCCGGGTCTAGTCCTCCAGTTCCATCTGCACATTCAGATTCTCTGTTACCGTCTTCAACCTTTTGTCATACTATAGAAGACCAAATGAACTTTTATTTGTTTTTACATTACAAGTGTATTGGTCTGAAGTCTGGGTAACTTTTGGAGTTCACTACAAACCTGAGAACATGACACCGTCTGCTGGCTCTAACCACTTTCTTGTTGTATTTTCTTAAAAATTAAGGTAGTTGTGATATAAAAACAAATTAAGCTACACACACAGTCCCCCCCACCCCTCTCTCATGATCAATGATACATTTCAGTGCTGGCCCTGCAGCATCTCAGTTGTCCACTTACAAATGTCCAGTCTGAGCATGTTTTTAGCACAGGGCAGGGAAGTCCCCTGGAGCGAGGCCACCAGACAGTGCCTTGTGCTTCAGCCTTTGCTGTTGCTCTTGGCCAGTTTCAGCTAAAAAAAAAGGTGCAACATTCTTGTTAATGGCTGGACTCATATGTACAAGTAGACAAGAATAACTGAGTTTTAAAAAATGTTTCTTTTTGCTTTCTAAATACATGCACTTAAACTTAAAAATAGTTTGTTACTGTTGTGTGCTTTTAGCATTTCAGTATACTGTTAACTCAAAACTTCAAAAACAGCCTGATAGCAAATCATAAGAATTGTCAGATAAGTACCTACATTTAAAATCATCTATGAACCAAGATTTGGACATTTTTTTCCTATATTGTAAAAAAATGAAATTCTAAACCAGCTTTAACTGGATCTGATGCTGGTGCAACAAAAGACTCTCTACAAGTTTTCTCTTTGTCTTCTATTTAACTTGGAGAAGTTTTCAACACTACACATTGTTAAACTGATGCTCTTTACTTGAAGATAACATCAAATAAGTTCTTCCTCTAGTCATATCTTGAAAATGTCATTAAATCCAAATGTGGGCTGCTGTTGCAATGTCATAAATCTGATTATTGTAATCTTCCATCTCTGCTTCCAGGAACTGAGGGCGGATTCTGCTCATGTAGATGCAGTTAATCATTGCAACATCATTATCATTTTGTCAGAATCTGTGAAACTTGATTCTGCCTCAACAATTGTTTTACTATAAAAAGTCCAATTCTAATTAAAGACCAACTGGGATACTGAGACTTTACAACCTGTACTCATTGTAAGAATGTTTTAGCAAGAGCATCTGCCTCTTAAAAAATAAACCAAATTGGACTGTAGACGCTGGAGCAGCTGATCCTCCCACCCCATGGGGATTGAAATAAAGAAAATGTTGGCTAAACACTACTCAGACTAAAAAGCAACATGTGGATTTAGTTTATCCTCCAATCTGTTTAGATTATCAAATCACAGAGAGGGTATTGGTTCTTGTTGTGTGGAACAGAGCTCAGTTTAGGATGCACAACCCATCCCTGCCATGCAGAAGAAAGCAGAAGCTGATAATCCTCCCACACAAAAAGCAACAAGGAAACAGCATCGACTTTGGAGCTAATGTTTTCTGATATGTTATCGGATCTCAAAAGGGGATGGAAAAAAGCAGAATTAAGTCCAGTTTGTCGCATTTTAATAAATTAATTTTATGGTCAAGTCTAAACAATTTTTAAAGAGGTCCTTCCATTAAAAACAGTTTTTCTGAGGTTTCTGTTGAATATTTTATCTCCACAGGTGTTCTTACCTTCATAGTGGGTGTGAAAACAGGTCAATAACTTCTCTTTCAGTTTTTATCTCTCAAACTACGCAGGGGGTGATAAAACCAGAGTTCTCTCGAGTTCCAACGGCCTGTATCTGTTTCGTCACAACTCCTTTGCTCGTTAGTATTCATCAGCTCCCGCAATTGAAACCCCGCCTAGCATGCTGCTGGCTAAAAGCTGTTAGCATAAGACGTAGCAAACAGGAAGAGACTACGTGTTGCCATGCACAGCGGGATAGGAAACAGTATACCTTGCTCTCATATGCTAGTTTGTTAGCCAATCTGAGGAAGCCAGTCAAATTTTGACGCATGTAAATCCCTCTACGATAGATGAACACCTTAGCACGGTTAATTATTATTTGTGAGAGAAATGGTTTCGTTTTCAGGAAGAGAAATATTCAGTTTTATCAAGAACCAGAAAAATCCTTCCACATCTACAGATTAAACCTTTACATTTGTTTTAAGTTTATGTTTGTGTTTTGGTTAAACTGGAATATGTCATATTAAGAGCATATGACAAAAGTAGATGGTTATAGATTTTTTGGAGTGGAGTATATCACCAATTGATATCTTATTTGCTGTAATTTTATTTTTAAATAACCTGAGTTTGGAGAAAAGATAGTTCTGATGGATCGACAAGCGAACAGCTAATCAGAGCAAGACCAAGCAGAGTTCCACTGTCTTAAAATAACTCCTATCTGAAAAATGTAAAAGCTTTTCATATAAAAAATATGGATACCATGGGGCCGATACCATTCTATTGTACTTGTATCAGTGTTGGTTAGATAATCCATACCATGAACTGATACTTAAAATGTGGAAACTCTGCAATAATTTCACAGATAATTTTAGTTTTTCACTTAAAATTTTAATTTTGTGATAATTTTTATTACTAATTTTTAAGAGAGTAGAGAAGAAAATAAAACCTGTCTTCCAAATCACTGTATTTTTTTTTTGTGTGGTAGAAGTATCGGCATTGGTACTCGGTATTGGCAAGTACTCAGATCCAAGTATCGTATTGGTTTGAAAAAAAGTGTTATCGTTGCATCCCTAATAAAAACTATCTCACAAGTTTTTAAATCATCACTAATATGCATTATGTACTTTATTCAGGCAGAAATACAACATTCCTGCCAATAGTTTCCCAACCATATAGGTGCTACATCTAGCTGTCGCTATTTGATTTCCCATGTAAATCACTGTATTGTGCAAAACTTATAGATGTGTAGAGGTTATAAAAGGGGTCTGCTTGAACTACAAAGAATTTTTGAGATTCTAGTTGTTTTTAGACGGCAGAACTCCATCTTAACTTCAGCCTCTTGCAGACTAGCTGTCAGCTTATCAATCTAGTCACAATGAATCTGTTTGTTCAAATTTACAGAGGCCATTCAATGAGGTAAATAAATAATTGTTCACATGGTAACCAACTTAAAAAGATCTGAACCAAAGATAGCCCAATAGATCATGATTATAATGACCTGGAATAAAAGGTCACGAGTGGCTCAGACAGAAAGACGATCTCTCCTGCTCAAATAGGTGAGCCATGAAATAACCTCTTTCTCAACAGGAATAAAGATTAAATAAATAAATAAATTAGATAAATATTGGAAACTTGATGACAGGCTACCAGTGACGTCACCATACCTCCCAAAAAACACCTATAAGATAACATTTTGTAAGAAGAAGAAGAGTATTGATCCTGTAGCCTGAGTCCTGATCACTCTGGGCTTTTCCCTCCTGTATACATATGCACCTTGTCAAGTGTCGACTCATGCAGATCTTTCTTGTTTTGAAGCTTCCTGTCTCTGCTCTTTTCTGTCGTTCAAGTCCTCAACTGCAATGTGTTTGTTAAAAAAAACGTCTGCGTGTGAGATGTTATGTTCGCAGGGGCTGGCAGGTGTCAACAGGAGATAGAAACAAGTGGGACTCCTATTGATTTTCTGTGTGTGTGTGTGGGGGGGGGGTGTTGAGAAAGTGAAAATGGAGAATTGCAGATGTGTTTATTTCAGCACAGCCGAGCAAAAGCTGTCATCGTGAAGTTCATCTGCCCTAAACTGTGCAGGGGCAGTTTTAAAAAAAATGTCAAGGTTGAAACTAATACTTTTACATTTGCTCTATTCATACAGTATATTAGATTTCAGTACTGAGTTCCTGTTCAACTTTTTTACTACTACTACTACTACTACTACTGTCATTTAGCAGATGCTTTTATCCAAAGCGACTTACATTGAGAGAACATACAAGCAAGAAATCAAAGAGAAGGAAAAAAATATAAGGAGGCGGACTGTTTGGAGTCCAGTTTAATTCCGACGCTGATACATCAAGTGTATCAATTTTTTTTTTTTTTTTTTTTAGGTAAAAATGTAGGTAAAAACTCAGATTGTGTGTGAATCTGCCGACTTGAGAAACTTATTTCATGAATGAGCTCACTCTTGCTTCAAATTTGTGAATTGTTGGCTGAAACTGTCTCGATGAGCCACTTCCTTTGAAAGGACTGAGCACTGAGGTCTCTGTGACCTCTGTAAAAACCCCGTGAGCTGGTTAGCTGCTACCGTCGTAGCAAACAACCACGTGAATCTATGTGTACAGTGTGAGAGAATTGATTCAGCACTGCCAGCAGGGCAGCGCAGTGCTGTGATGAATCACAGTAATCTGTGTGCAGCTTGCAGAGGAGGCAATACCACAGACTATTAAAGACATCAACCAGCCATTGATTACCATAGCAGGTAATTGCCTGGTAAAGATGGAAATCTGTGCTAATCCTGAGGTGCTGCTAGATTCTGAATCAACAAGACACCTTTGATCTTCCCTGCAGGTGAGTGAAAGTTCAGCCATGCCAAAAAAGATCAACTCAAGTGGACAAAAGCAATTTCTGCAGTGTGTTAATTGCCTTTCCGTGCATGTGTTGCACTTTTTGAGAGTAGCTAAGAGAGATTGTTTTTATATTGATTTACTGCACACGGAAGATTTTCATTTTCCCCAACTCTCTCTAACTGCGCGAAGAGGCTGAGGCAAGAAAATCCAATTATCTGGGCTTAGCCCCCCAAAACTGCTCCAAATCTACATGAGAAGGATGTAACCGAAATGACTGACACGACTCAAAGGGCCTTTAGAAAATCTGAATGAGTGGAGATACAGATCAATAGATCGTG
Organism: Pachypanchax playfairii; assembly: GCA_006937955.1. Lineage (NCBI taxonomy): Eukaryota > Metazoa > Chordata > Actinopteri > Cyprinodontiformes > Aplocheilidae > Pachypanchax > Pachypanchax playfairii. Next base: position 1,381,647 of record SSNP01000110.1, on the reverse strand, counting down.
CAAGGTCACATTCACTGAGATAATAAACTGGTTCAGTAAGGCTTACGTCCTCTGTCCTCCATGGAAGACTTTGTTCTGAAAAATGCGTGGTGTGAAAAAGACTGAGGCACGCTGTGACTCACTGCACAGGCAGAATACAGAGATATTGCAGCTGTGTTGCATGTACCAAACCAGTCTGTAATTTTAATCCTCTTTTTAAAAAAAAAAAATGTGTGTTCTGAAATCGGGTAAAAATAATTGAAACTGCAGGAGTGCATAATAAAATCTATAAGGAAGTCTGGAGGGGCGCATTTATCTACAACTGATTAAGTCCAAATTTAGTAAAGTTAAAGTAGGTAAGTAGGACAGGAGTTTTTTTTGTTAACTACATGTGAATTATAACATAGGCTATTTAGCGCATTGTCTTTTTTTTAATTCGCAGTTTTGTTGAGTACGTTAAAGAGACCCTTCTATTAAAAACATTTTTTCTGAGGTTTCTGTTGAATATTTTAGCTCCACAGGTGTTCTTACCTTCATAGTGGGTGTGAAAACAGGTCAACAACTTCTCTTTCAGTTTTTATCTCTCAAACTACGCAGGTGGCGATAACACCCGAGTTCGAACATCCTGTATCTTTTTCGTCACAACTTCTTTGTTCGTTAGTATTTGGCAGCTCCTGCAGTTTAAACCACACCTAGCATGCTGCTGGCTAAAAGCTGTAGCATAAGACGTCGCAAACAGGAAGACACGACGACTGACGTTGCCATGCACAGCAAGGCAGCAAACAGTATAACTTGCTCTCATAGGCTAGTTTGTTAGCCAATCAGAGTCCAGCAAATTCGAATAATGAATATGAACGAGCTGCTGCCCGAAGCTTGACGGAAGGAGCTGAATTTTAATGCAGACAGATTGAAGGGTTAATCAGTGTTTCCTGACGTTTTTTAGATATAAAGCGTTTCACATTACAGGTTAATACTTAAGAAATAACCACAAAGTCTTGAAATGTGTATGGAATGGCGTCTTTAACGTCATCATTAACACCTCACAGGAAAGATGTAATCATAATCAAATTAAAGAGCACCACGGTGAACGATTTGTAATGAAAGACTCGTAAACACACACATACTTCTGTGTACTGTGTAACCCTGCTGTCCCAAGTTTCCTTCAAATACGTAAATTCTACTTGACAGAAGTGACACAAACAATTTTACGATGTCCCGTTTTGTGATGAAATTTTAAACAGTCAATATCACGTAATATAAAGCTCTTAGATTGGCCTCATTTTATCAACGATTTTTGATAAAAATTGACACGCTAATGATTAACAAGCTAATGGCTAGCATGAACAGTTTCAAGGAAAAAGCATCTTAAAACAATCGTATTTTTAAAACTGTAACTGAGATTGATGCAAAAGCTGTTTATAGACTTGTATGTAGACATCAATTTTGATTTACCATGTTATTTATCTAGAATTTATGTGGGTATTTTGAGCACAAGTAGCAGCAGCAGTAGCATTTCTTTCAGGTTCAGTCAGGAGATTCTTTAGTGAGAATATCATGTTCCTGCCAGAATTGCAGGAAAAGCTGATGGAAACCGATTTTATATTTTAATGAACCACCACAAAATTTTTGAATTGAGATGATTTTAACACAACAGTAATTAGTTTTAAACTTGCTTTTGGTCTTTGCCAGCAGGTATGAAATAAATATTTCATAAATTTTTCCCACCTCAAAATGTCTGGAAATCCACTTTTCTAATGTTCCCAAAAACAAAATAAACACATTCATCTCAGCAACAAACAACCCTGATAAATCTTTTCTATAATTCTATGATTTTAAGTTCAACAGTAGAACAAATCTTTGGCTCACGAGCTCTGACTCTCTGAATTGTTAGTAGTAATTGTTTGGTTGTTTTCTCATTGCTTGAATACTTAAAAAAATGTGGGATTATTTCCAGGTTCAAGTTTTCTGTGTGTCAAACAAAGAAAAGCAATTATTTTCATTCTCTTCATCACTGCAACACCTTTTGGTGGAAATGTTGTATTTGAGCTCTTGTTTCCTTCTTCCACAGGTCCAGTCTGCTCATTCCACTGGATGTTTGAATCACCCCCCCCCCCCCTTTTTTTTTTT
>SSNP01000110.1:1336582-1379531 GCA_006937955.1 Pachypanchax playfairii | reverse complement strand
CCCCCCCCCCCCCTTTTTTTTTTTACTCCCTTAGACTGTGGTGTGTGTTTCATTTTGTTTCACAAATCAAAGTTTGTGTTTATAGCCTGCCAGACATTCCACCTGCACATGTGTTCCATCCCACACCTCCACCACTCATGACAGGGTTGCCATTAGGCACTTGTTATATAAGTCTTTGTTATTGTGATTGTTAAAAGAGAAAAACTTCAGTATTAAATGAACATTTTGTAAATTCGGGGGGTGGGGGGGGTTGTGTGGCGCAGTCATCCTGAAAGATTTCCTGGTCAGCACCCCACCCCCAACACACACACACACACACACACACACACACACACACACACACACACTAGCCAGTTGCATGATCATAATATGCGTACAACCAATATCTTTCAATTGACCTTTTGCTGGCCCCGCCCCAAAATTGCCATTGCCCAATCACGCAACCGTTACTATGTGAGCAGGTTCGACAAACATTAACTTCAAGCAAGCTGATAAAGCGGTGCGCCCACATCTACTAACTACTAACTAGATGTCAGGGGGAACTCTGTGCTGAGGAGCGTCCTGAGAGGTGGCGTGGTCCACCTGCAAATGAGCGTGAGTTGGCTCGGATTGCTACGTGCTGTGGGCTAGGCAGGGGCTGCGCTTTGGAGGTGCTGGCAGCCGGGAGTGCTCCTGGCTGTGAGGGAGACTGGCTCTAAATGGACGGGTACCACTCGACAGAGCTGATCTGAGAGAGAAAGGAGATCAAGGCTGGTTTGATTTGGAGGATGTCACAAAGGTATTGCTCCAAAAAAGCGTCCCCTTTTCCAGTCATGATAATCTGTCGTGCTGATCATGTTTGTCAGACGTAGCAAAAGTAACTAAGGGGGGCGGGGCTCAGCGAAAGGTCAATTGACAGCTGAAGGTAAAGCTCTTGAAGGAAGCAATTGGCTTCCTGATCTTTTACCAAGGAGTGACTCATCTTGATCCAATTTTTAATTTTGGAGAGTCTTCACTCCACTCAGATTGACCCCTCCCCTTGCTGCTCACCTGCCCTTGCTGACTGTCTGGCTAAAGTCAGCTTCTCTGTTCACTTTGAGACCTCACGTTTGTTAACAGGTAATTCAGTGATATACTATTTGCTTTTAAGAAAAAGAGGTGGGGGGGGGGTTATATTCAGTAAACTGTCATGGCTCGTTTAACTTCAGGGTTTTGCTGTTTTTTTTCAGCATATCAGATTTACATCAGGCAGATCACCTGTTAGTCTGTTTGGTGCTGGAAAATGTTCACTGCTTTCTTGGTGGTGAAACTACACAACTGATATGTTTCGAGCTGTCAGTCAGACCGCATTGTAGGACAGCACGAGGGCGGAGTCAGTGTGTCAGTGTGAACGGATCAATATCCACCAAAAATTGTACAAAAACAATTATTTTTTTCAATAAACACCATGTTACAAAGTCCCAAAATTCAGTTATGTCTTTTAGTTTTGGTGCCACCCAAAAATTTTCAGTGGCCCCATTTGGCCCCCTATGAAAAATTTCTGGAGGCACCACTGATAAAAATGAATGCACAAAAATATAAAACGCCCCAAAAGCTTGAAATCCTCAAAATCACAATAAGAAACTAGCCTTGCGCTACAAGACGGATTCTCACGAGATTTGGAGTTTTCCAAACCCACGAAAATCCGTCTTGTACTGCTCCATTGAAAACTGTCTTTTTCCGTCCAAAAAATGTTCAGACCAATCATGTGTTAGCATTGTGCTTTGGGGCGGGTGTTCAGGTGGGATTGGCAGCAAGTGCCCTTCTTTAAAACGAGAAGAGGCAGGGCTATACATCGTTCTGGCAAAGCCAGGTTAATAAGAAACACTGAATAGAAAAGACATTTAGTTGTTAACTCCCCTAAGTGTGGTCAACCAACAAAGTTCAGTCAGAAACCATTGTTTGTATAAGTTTATTTAAGTTTGTTCGAGGTCTAAAAAGAAAATGAGAGTCTCTCACATTAAAAATTAAAAAAAATGTAAGATTTATTTGATAAAAAGTTCATTAGATCAGTAGAAAACTTCACAACCATAAGCTTGGCGGGAAAATAAGGTTGATTTTTGAAAAATAAGAATTTGGCCGGCCACATTGACAAACCCAGAACGCCGATCAAACTGTTTTCCAACAGGTGAGATCAAGTTGAACATTCTTTAAAATCAGAGTCGTTACAGTTGGAAAAAGTCTAAACTTTGAACTCCAGCGTTGAGGCTGTTTCCCATCTGTGAATGGCGGTGATAGAAGCAGCAGGATCTGGGCTTGTTTCATTTTCTCAGGTGATTTAATAACATTTCATTCTCTACTTTAAGCTAATTCAAAAAGAACTCTAAAGCCAGTATCTTATTGTGCTGTTTGTAAACGGCGCTCTAAAGTAACTTTCCAAAACATGCAGGTTTTCACATGAATATGAATATCAAGGAATTCCTTGAGCGAGTCGCAGAGTCTCACTGATGCATTTAAAACATTTTTAAGAATTCAAAAAGTTCGCTTGACAATGTTCTTTCAAAATGACCTCCGAGTCATTGTCCTCATGTGAAACTCGTCTCAGTTGCATCACAGTTTTGTTTCTGTGAGTCAGAAGTGTGAGATTTTGGAAGAGTTTGTCACCAAATTGTCAATAAAAGGAGAGTAAAATGTGAATAAACTCAGAACTAATTAAAACAATCAGTAACTAAACTGCAACGAAGAAATTAGCACGACAGTCACACAGCTGTCTTACTGTGTTTGCAGTTATGACACATGACCCATGTGACTGGCCACAAATAGAACAGCTTGCAAAAATGTCATGTAGGCATTAATTTCATGAGACTACAAGTGACAACTTGTGCACGTTCTTACAGTTTTTTGTCTCAGACTAGTTTCTAGCAGCTGCAGCAGTCAAGTGAGATACGAGCTTAAGGATGAGTAAACTATTGTTCTTTAATGCCCAGGTTGAGAAACATTGTTGACATAAACAAATCAAAAATACAAATCTCAGATTGGAAGTTAATTTTTTTCTTTTATCTTCTTCTGTTTCATTAAATAAAGAGCCAACAAGTTCACATGTGTCTCTGTTGTGTAACTGAGCTTCTGTTCATTGATTTTGTGTGAATAACTTGAAAAATAAAAGGTTTCAGCTGCTGCATACAAACATACTGAGTGGATTATTGTGTGCTACTAAAATGTTGGCAAAAGCTAAAATTGGATTTTATTTAGAGATTTTCTAATAGAACAAATGTCCTCTGAACGTGTTGAGTGTTAACAGACAGGAAATGATGTTTTATTCTTTCAGCTTTCCAGTTATTCATTAATTCTGTCTTTCATTAATTGGTTGTATTCAGTGGGAGTTTTTCAGTCTGATGGACTCTGATTAAATCTCAGTAATTCCTGCACGTTCACTTAGTACGTGTTTTATAATTGAATTCAGTCCGTACACTGGCTGCAGGGCAGAGAGCTCTCACCGCTCACCTTGATGTGCAGGAGACTTAGATACACCCCAAAGGCCATAAAAGAGATTTCACAAGACTCTAGTAAAAGAATACAGCAGTACGATGATCGCTTCAAAGCTGTCAAAGGGCCCGTACATAATGAATCACACAAAGGGAGTCCGCTCTGAAGTCCATTGTTCTTCCCATCCATTTAATTTCCAGGTAATTATTCCTTGGGTACTTTAATAGGATGGTAGGCCACCTAAGAGAGGCTGCTGAAATTAGAAAATACAAAACTGCAATCACATTCCAGTAACTCTGTTATGCTTTTTTATTATGGTCCTCTTATATTATACTTTATGTTGTATCAGTTTATATAGAAAATCATGTCATATTGGCATGAAAATAAAAGCAACATGTTTTACATCACAAACTGAACACTTAAAGAAGCCCTTCCATTAAAAACAGTTTTTTCTGAGGTTTCTGTTGAATATTTTAGCTCCACAGGTGTTCTTACCTTCATAGTGGGTGTGAAAACAGGTCAACAACTTCTCTTTCAGTTTTAATCTCTCAAACTACGCAGGTGGAGATAAAACCCGAATTCTCCCGAGTCCGAACAGCCTGTATCTGTTTCGTAACAACTCCTTTGTTTGTTAATATTCGGCAGCTCCCCCAGTTGAAACCACGCCTAGCATGCTGGTGCTAAAGCTGTAGCATAAGACGTAGCAAACAGGAAGAGAGAACGTATGATGTTACCATACACATTTGGGCAGGAAACAGTGTACCTTGCTCTCATAGGCTAGTTTTTTAGCCAATCAGAGTCCAGCAAATTCGAATAATGAATATGAATGAGCTGCTGATGAGGCCTGATGGAAGGAGCCAGAACCACCCGAATTTTAATGCAGACAGATTGAAAGGTCTGTTAATCAGTGTTTCCTGATGTTTTTTAGATATAAAATGTTTCATATTACTGGTTAATACTTAAGAAATAAACACAAAGTCCTGAAATTTGTATGAAATGGCCTCTTTAACTCCTCGGCTGCCAGCAGTTTTCTGAACAGAAAGGCCCTTCACTGCCAGCATTTTTGAGCAATTTTACTGTTTTTGAAGAGCCGCAGAATATTGTGCTTTATGACCATGTATACACCAAAACTATCAAAACAAAGAGTAGACTCTGTACTTTCATCAGGAACAAACAGCTTGTTTTAGCTTTTCCCATTACAATCTGCTGTAGAAAATAGGTGATTTCACCAAAAACTCCTTTTTCTGAAAAAAAAATGGAGAAAACGGGCTTTTTGTGAAATGAGACACGTCATGCAGAAAAGTGTCTTTGACACTAACAAACTGTGTTTTATTGACACCTCCTCTTTGATCCAGATGGGAACTGCTCATCTGAAGGATCTGGGTCAGGCGCACTAAAATCACATGACTCAGACCCGTCTGCTAAAATGGAGGTCTCTGGCTGGGATAAAACCTGCTGTGAGCTCGGCGGCCCGGGTTGATTGTTGTCATTTCTCTCTATCCAAACTTTAGCAACCACGACACAGACTTTGTTGAAGTGTGAGCTGCACAAGTTTTTCTGCTTTGCGCCCCGTGGTGCACATCATGTTACGCATAATGGCTTCCCAAAACTCACTCCTCTTTCATGGATTATCATCATGATCACATGAAGTGTCGCCACCACACACAGGTAAGAACAACTTGTACATCCTTTAGAGGTGTGATATTTAAAAAATGCAAAAGACAACTTTAGTCGTGAATGCCAGTGAACGGTTGTAATAGAAAAGATGACTGAAGTCGTCAGTGGCAGTGAATGAGTTAACTGGTGACTATTTTTATTCCCTTGGATCTTCAAAACTGTTTCCTTAAAGACCCACTCTGATTAAAATAATGTTTTTTGTGTTGTTAACATGTTCTTGTGGCATTTTGCTGATTCTAGAGTACGTATCTTAAATAGGCCATTTCACACAAATTTCATGACTTTGTTATTTCTGAATTATTAACCTGTAATATGGAACATTTTATATCTAAAAACATTAGGAAACACTAATTAACAGACCTTTCAATCTGTCTGTGTGAAGATTCAACCAGTTTCGGGCTGCAACTCATTAATATTCATTATGCAAATTTGCTGGACTCAGATTGGCTAACAAACTAGCCTATGAGAGCACGGGTTCCTGTTTCCTACCCCGCTGTGCATGGCAACAGCACACCGAGTCTCTAACGGTTTGATACATGTTTATGCTAACAGCTTTTAGCCAGCAGCATGCTAGGTGTGGTTTCAACTGCAGGAGCTGATGAATACTAATGAACAAAGGAGTTGTGACGTAACAGATACAGGCCGTTCGAACTCGGGAGAACTCGGGTGTTATCGCCACCTGCATAGTTTGAGAGATAAAAACTGAACGAGAGCTTGTTGTGGTGTTTTCACACCCAGTATGAAAGCAAGAACACCTGTGGAGCTAAAATATTCAACAGAAACCTCAGAAAAAATGTTTTTAATGGAAGGGCCTCTTTAATAAAATTAAACTCAAAAATGCATCTCTTAGTATCTCTGCATTCAAATTGCTGTGACTGAGTAGCAGACTCAAAAATGCGCCCAAAAAAGAGTGTGTTTGTGACATAGAAAATCCACTGGGTGGGCCACAAGCTCCTGCTCTGAGCTACCATAAACAGACAGCTCTTAGCAATGGGGAGGGGCGGTGGATCCTCCGCGTCAACGGTTCCGCCCACAGCACAAAGTCTGTGAGAAATAAGTTCTTTGTCTCTGAGCATTACAAAGAGTTTCTATAACAGGTAAGATTCATAATCTTACAACAACAAACCCTTTTAACAGATCTGAACTTTTGCTTTACAGGTACAAATGTGTGTTTACAGTCATTGTGGAATGTGGGGTTGACATCACATGTGGAAGCCAATTAACTTGCAATGTGTAAAAAAAGTCATTAATCAAACATACACTTAGGACAAAGAGTGAAGAAACTTGTATTTGGTTAATTGTTTCTGCTTCTTGGCATTGAATTTCATACCAGTAGAAATACTGTTTCTTTCTCTTTTAAATTGTGCCACATTTGTAAAACACCCACGAACCAACACCATCTCCCTGAAAATGGTCAGGTGGGCTGAAAATGTGCTCTAAGCTGCCAAAATCCAAAGAAAAACAATAAAAAACCTTAAAAAAATCCTGAATAAAATGTTATACAAGACCTCCTTAAGAGATTAAAAGGGAGTCAAGAAAGGAACTGAATGATGATTCAAGACTTCTGCATGAGACTGTATACATAATAAAAGCATATAGATCACTGAGACTTCCACAGGTGACACAACATCACACCAAAAAGACAGAAAGTGGAAGGAAACAAGAGACTGTGGCAGATTCTACAGTAAAACCAGGTTGACTGGTGAGAGTGAAGACCATAGATCTCTAAGGGCCTGATTTATCAACATTCCAAGTAAAGAGTGCAAAATTGCGTGCACCGCAAAAGTTTTGCACCAAGGGCGTGTTCCTAATTTGCGGGTGATCTACTAAGACTGATTGTGCAATTGTTAATTGGCTAGGGTTAGGGTTAGGGTTAGCAATATATAAAGCAATATTCAAATGAGGAGTTTGACGGCGCTATTCTCTTGCAGGAGCAAGAAAGGCACAAACAGAAAATGGAATTAGAGCCATTGGAGCTTCAAATATGAAGAAAGAGACAAAAAATATATTGTTGAGCTGCAGCAAAGACATCTTCAGGCTCCGGTCTGTGATGTTGTGAATGTTTTGCAACACACAGCAAACAACAGCAATCAGAGCGACTTGGTGCGTAAAGTTCCCCCCCAGCGCGGTCCAAACACCAAAACCTGCTTTTCAGGATGCGGTACGCTCCAAAATGTTTCTTGTGCATATGTGGGCAGGATTATATTGATGTTACTCCCCAGCAGTCGGGGTGAGTGCAGGGGGTAAAGGGGGTCTGCACCACCTTAGGAATAGATCATGAGCTGCTATTAAATTCATAAATATGTAGAATGATATTTACAGCAAGAATAATGTAACACACACACCCAAGAGCCGCAATCTCCATATTCACCATCTCTCAACCTCGTAAATATAACACTGTTCCTGAGAATGAAAGAATCGTGAGCCTTGATAATTTGGCACAACATTTGCATCACAAGTGTTTGGAAATTTAATGTATCTGCTCGTGTAACATTGTATTCAAAACCTGTGACACACACTAGACAATCTACCCTAGAAGACACAGCACTAACTACCACAGTGTGCTGGAATGATCCAGACGTCTGTCTCTGTCTTCACGCAACAACCGCTACATCCATTTTTGCACATGCTTTTCAAAGGCGGAAAAAATACGCGGAAAATTAGAAGCCACAAACATTTCCAGGTTTGCTAAATCACACTGCGCCTGGAACGCCCTCGTATTTACGTGTTCTCCCAATATTTTGCGTCTTCTGACAGAAACGCCCACATTGCATATCTATCTAGGGCAAAGGCGCAAAAATGACTTTGCGCGTCTAGCAGCAGGTTTAACAGGCGCAGGTTTAACAGGCGCAGTTTTACCTGCGGGCTGTTAGTAAATCACCCGCTGCTTGTTTTTGCGGCCGCTGAGCGGCTTGCACCTGTTTTAACAACCGCAAACCTTTGATAAATCAGGCCCGAAGTATCCTTCACCATAACTAGCTGCAATTCCTTCTTTTTAGAAAAATAAATGAATAATAAGGCGGTGAAATGTGACTGTCACTTCACCACAGCATCATCTGGATGCAAACAGAAGGAAGACGACAACACTCCAGGTAAATTTAGGAACAGCAGGGGATTCACGTCGACTCTGTAGCTGCCGCAGTGTTTGTTTGTTTGTTACTCAGGAGTTTGTGCGGACGTGTGGGATATTTGTAGACACACACACACACACACACACACACAGAGAGAGAGAGACAGATGATGATGATGTACAGCCTCAGTGTGTTTAGGAGCCTCCTCAGCAATAAGCCATGGCAGAAGAGCAGTGACTCAGGCTGACACAGCGGGAGTGCGGGGCCAAGAAAACTACGATCTGCTTCCACTGCATGAAAGACTGCAGCTATGCAGCTCTGTGGCGGCTCTTTTTTAAAGATTCTGAGCACTTAGTTTTTTATAAAAATATATTGTTGTTGTTTAATGTAGTATATCTGCTCGTGTTGCTAGAATGTCGAGCATTTGAAAGTCTGAGTTTATGTTTCATCTCTTTCTGATTCCCCTAAGTGCCGAATCCTTTTTTTCCCTTTTCTGTTCGCTGTGCTAAATAAGTCAAAAGGCACATTTGGATTCTCAGATGTTCTTGGTAAAATATTCAGTTAGTAATAATAACAAAGGAGACACAGTGTTTGTAACTGTTTCTCGGGGATGTGAAGGTGAAGATATGATAAGAATATAAGACAGCAACAACTGTCCCTGCAGAGCACATCAAAGAGCAGGAAAGTAGAAGGAATATTGATGGGAATTCTTTTAATTTGGATTTTTTTTTTTTTGTCAGAGTTACTTGAGATTTTATTTTAAGAATGAAAGATTAGCTTCCACTGTGAGATTTGCAGCAGTTTGCTTTTACAGCTGTTTGTTGCAGAGATATCTGATCATCACTTTGCAGGGTCACATAAAAAATGCATGATTTATGCTTATTGGATCAAACTTGATGCTCTACATTTAATAATACTAATGAAACTGTGCTTTGTTTTCAGAATTCAAAGCTTCACTTTGTTATTTTCTGCGAAAGACTGCGAAAGGTTGTAGTATGTGCAGTGAATAAAAGTAAGAAGTCAGTGGATCTACTTGGTCAGTTGTACATTTGGATCCTGTTTGAGAAAATCCAAGGATCTGAGCTCGCTTTGATGTTACAATTTAAAATATCGGGATATCAATTGATACAACCTGGAAATTCACTATTTACAAAAGTAGATAAACTGTTTTATTAAAGCCAAACTAGATCGTATTAAAAATCATGTTTGAATGTTTACATCAGGATGCAGGGGAGAGTGAAAAAACAGAGAATGTTCCACTTAAAGAGACCCTTCCATTAAAAACGGTTTTTCTGAGGTTTCTGTTGAATATTTTAGCTCCACAGGTGTTCTTACCTTCATAGTGGGTGTGAAAACAGTTCTCCCGAGTCCGAACGGCCAGTACTTGTTTTGTCACAACTCCTTTGTTCGCTCCCGCAGTTGAAGCCACGCCTAGCATGCTGCTGGCTAAAAGCTGTAGCATAAGATGTAACAAACCGGTAGAGACTACGTGTCTGTTGCAATGCGCAGCGGGGCAGGAAACAGTATACCTTGCTCTCATAGGCTAGTTTTTTAGCCAATCTGAGTCCAGCAAATTCAAATAATGAATATGAACAAGCTGCTGCCCGAAGTCTGATGAAACCAGTTGAATTTTGAAGCAGACAGATTGAAAGGTCTGTTAATCAGTGTTTCCTGACGTTTTTTAGATATAAATGAAATGAAATTAAATGAAATGAAAAATACTTTATTGATCCCAGAAGGGAAGTTCAATAAAATGTTTCATATTACTGGTTAATACTTAAGAAATAAACACAAAGTCATGAAATCTTTGTGAAATGGTCTCTTTAATAACAATATATACAAACTATTTAACATCAGCTGATTTTGTTTAGTTGTTTGTTGGTCAGTCTTCTCAGTCTATTAAAGACTTGTGGCATCGATGTATTCAAAATAATACTTTATTAATCCTCAAACTGTAATTTAATACCAGTTAATTAAGTATCTGAGCTTCATTAATAGATTCATATTCACAGCTTTACCCCTCCTTTCCACTGGACGCGTCAGCAGGGCGCAGCACTATGTTCAGGCAATCAGCCATGCCTTCCCACCAAGAGCGTTTGACATGCGCTTATCCCTAGCGCAAACGTTACATCCTGCTGGTCCCGGAAGATCACGAAGTCTCATGAGAATAGCGAAAACACGTGTGATTTTGTCAGTATATGCAACAACAAGCAGGAAGAAAGATGACAACATGTACCCTGACAGTATTTGGCTTATTTTCACACCACCTACGGACCTCAAACCCGTCACAGATACTGTATTTTCTCATAGTCTCGCAAACGGAAATCCACATGTGTCCTTTTATTTTGAAACTTCCAGGTATTTTACATTTCACAAACGCCTGATATCCTGTCTGGTCCAAACTAAATTGCTGAACTTCACACATTTTAGAAGCGCAGCGAGTAAAAAATACTGCCGCTTTCCACTGGACGCGTAAGCAGCGCGCAACGTTAGTGATTTAAAGTCATTAAAGTCAATCAGACTCTTTCCACTGCGCGCGCAGCAGCATGCATGAGACGCATCCCTGAAGCGTAGTGTCACGAGCATTACGCAGCAGTTCTATATTTTACGCGGTACACTTCTAAAACGCATAAAGTTTAGCAGTTTAGTTTGGACAAGACAGGAAATCCGGCGTTTGTACCCGAACGTTTCAAAATAAAAGGACACGTGTGGATTTCCGTTTGCAAGACTACAGGAAAATACAGCACCTGTGACGGGTTTGAAGTCCATAGGTGGTGTGAAAATAAGCCAAATACCTTCTGGGTACATGTTGTCATCTTTCTGGATTACTCTGCTTGTTGTTTTCATAAAGAATTCTTGAAGTTGTAACTTTTTAACAGATCAGATACTCGATATATGATGTTAGATACAAGAGTTTATGCATGAATTGTTGGTTAATAATACACCTCTTATTGACAGTAATCTTACCCCACAGCATCCTGCAGAGATGAGACTGAAGCAAACAGCTACTTGCAAGTGACGGTTTTAAAAATGTCATGAAAGGCGACTTCGTGTCAAATAGGATTAAAGGTTAATTAGTGTTAAATGTCAGTGTTTTCTTCAGCTGCTAAGAGGTTTTTTTCCCATCTGAGTAACTAACGAGGGTTTTTAAAAGTGTTTTTAACATTAAATTTGTGTTGATTTTAAAATATATTAAAATAGAACGCCTTACTATAAACAGGGTTCTGATGGTTCCAGGGCTTTTATTATTCAAAAAGCAGAGAAATGAACTGAATCAGAGGAAGCCATCAAGACGCATTCTCTTCCTCGCTCATCCTCTCATTAGCAGCAGAAAACCTGCTGAGTGACGTGTTAGCAGGGCGCTTCTTTCCTCACAGTCCACCATTTGCCAAACAAGGGTAATAACAGGGGACACGACGCAGTAAATAAATGCCAAGGAAAGCAGCGACTGAGCGTGCTGTCGAAATGATGTGGTCAAATCTTAATCAGTTCAAATGATGAGCCAGCTTTTGTGTCTCTAATGTGTTTGTACCGGGATTAACATTTCTCATAAATAAGTTACACTCCTGCAGCGAGGCTCAGCCTGTTTGATATTTGTTTCTATATTTGGTAAATTATTGTTATTCCCATGCAGAGCATTTGAGACTGTTCCAGGAAACGCTGCAGCAACAAGAAGACGGCGCACCTCACATTCAGATGAGCCATGTCATGTTTTCCACAGAGAAAAGTAGCGGGTCGAGATCTTGGCGCACGGATCGGACCGACAGGCCATCTGTCGCGCCATCCTGCAAATTTACTCCTTTTATGTTGGTAATCAAGTCATCTAACGTTTCCATTTACTTCATGACACTGCTGATCTCCACACTCATGAGGCTGGTGTATATCCTCTTACGTACCATTAGTATTACCCAGGACATGACAGAAATAAAAATCAAAAACACTCCCTGCTGACTTTTGCCGTGCAGGCATGTTGAAGGATTTAAAAGCATGCAAAGTGAAACTGTGTGCAGGAGGTGAGGATGGAATTAAATCAGTGACAGAAAGGGAGAAAGAGAATGGAAACAGAGTGCACTGTATGCAGAGAGACTCAGGGAGAAAAAAAAATGGTACAGAATTAAGAGATTAAAGTAGCTGCAGGATTAGACTCCAGGTTTTAATGATGAAAATGGAAAAGCTCTGAGGGGAGTCTGACACATTCCCTCTGGCCCTCTTCTTCTCCTCACTGCCTCTCTGCACACAATGTGTGCATCTCTGTCTTTTTGCATGACCAGCTTCCAAGAAGCTGCAGCTCTGCTCTCCATTAAATTACATATGGTTGTTTAAAATAACATTCATGTGCATGCACACATTTCCTAAAGCAACACAGTGAAATATGGGCTGAATTTTCAATGGCTCTCCTGCTCAAACACACATACATGTGCAGGCTCACACTCATGCACTCACATACTAAAACGACTATGCGAGATGTTTATTTCATTCCTTACACACACACTCTGTGGTGTTTCTACATTGAATAAAACATTTTTTGCAGAGTTTCTTTTAACAAGCTCCAAATTCTCCTGGTTGGTTTTAGGTGATAACAAAAAATTTGGTTATAAATCATAGAAATCCCGCTGGACTGTGGAGCATCATAGCTCTGCTGCATGGCAGCGAGAAGGCTGCTGGTTCAACGCTGTGTGTGTGTGTATCATTTTTTTTTGCTAAACAAATCTTACTCAAAATTAGATGATCAGGGTTTTTTGTGATGTGTTGGAAGATGGTACTAATCAGCTCTTGTCTTTGAGACTTTTCAGAGAGATGAACAGAAATCAGCTGAACTTGCAAAAAAAATAAATAAATAAATAAAAAATTGAAATTTTTGTGTTGAGAATATTTTATTTTGATTTGTCTAGTTTGATGTTTCTCATGTTGTGGGTCAAGACTCTGTTGCAAACTAGAAACTTGCTGCGTGTTTGACAGGATTCTCAAACTTTAGACCTCAGGAGTCTCTATGTTGTATGTATTTCTCTTCTTCATCACAACACAGTTCAATGAATGGATCATTAACAACTCTTGGATGAGAATGAGTGTTGGACCCATTTGGAGGAGTTCATGTATCTTGGGCTGTTATTCATGAGGGAAGGTAGAACTGGGTGGGAGATTGATCTGTGGATTGGGCAGTGGGACGGACCAAAGCTGTCAATCTGACCCAAACCCGTGGTCATGAGCTGTGGGTGTTGAATAAAAGAATAAGATGACTCACTCCGACAGATTGAAGAGGAGCTCAGCTCAGAGTGCACTCTCAGAAATAGAGGTACGAGACAAGGACATTTTTGTACCTATAGGTAAATTGTTTTAAAATGTTCCCTCAAAAGTACAATATTGTTCTTTAAAAAGCCAGAAATGCCCCTCTGAGGGTTCAAATTGATATAAAGTACAAATTTGTACCATTTCAACTGCACCTGCAACCCTGGCCAAGGCTGGTTAATCTCCATTTTATTAAGTTTCTTCCATCATTTTCAATATTGTAATATTATGTTTCAGAATGTTGGTTTTAGACTTCAAAACGTGACATAATTTTACTGTTTTAGTGGAACAACTTCATAAAGTACAAAAATGGACCTGGACTACAGGGTACACCCCCAGAGACAAGAAGGGTGTAAATTCTTGTTGTATGTGTGAGTTTTCTCCCACTGTCCAAGAACATGCATGAGGTCAACTGGTAATTTTAAATTGTCCCTAGGAGTGTGAGCGGTTGTTTGTCTGTCTGTGGCCCTGTGATGGACAGGTGACCTGTCCAGGTGTAACACTGTGTCTCACGCAATGACCGCTGGAGATAGACACCAGTTCCCTGTGACCCTGAACAGGAAGAAGCAGGTTTAGAAAATGGATGGATTAGACTCCCCACACCTGCGTTCCATCACCTGTAACTCATTCAGTGATCAGGATTTATACTCTAGTCTCATTTTCACTTCATCCTGTTGCTCTTTGTCCCTGTTTTATTAGTTTTCAAGATTGCTTTGTTTTTGTTTTCATTATTTAAAGTCCCACTCTGATTATTTTTTGAGCTATTTTAAAACATTCTCAGTGGTCATTAAATTATGAATATGGCATTTTCACCCAAAATCACAAAACCTGTGCCATTTTCTATGAAATAGTTTCTCCATACCGTCAGTAGCTCATTAGAAATTCACCTCTGTGTGGGCGGAACCGTTGGTGAGGAGGATAACTCCGCCCCTTTACCCCTTGCTAAGACATCTCTGTTTAATGCTAGCGCTATAAGCCCGTCCAATTCATTTCATGCATCACTAAAATCTTCTTTTTCAAACAGCATTTTTAAAATTACTAATGAGTCACAACGATTTAAAAGCAGGAATACTCAAAAATGCAATTTTGGGCTTAATTTTCTCAAGATACGTCTTCTATTATCAGAAAAATGCCACTAGATCATGTTAACAACACAAAAAATACGATTTTCATTGGAGCGAGTCTTTAAAACTTTGTTCATTTCCCTTCTTTGACTCTGTTGTTCAAAATCTGAACCATTTGGAGAACTAAAACACATGACAGTCTGTTTACATACAAGGAATCAGTGATAACTGATGGTCTGTCACAGACAGCTACAGGAGATCCTTCCTGTCCACAGCTAGAACCCTTTACAATGACTCCCTGAAGAATAACTGAGCTACAACAACACTTAATTTCCCTTCAGGGATTAATAAAGTATGTTTGATTTGATTTAATTGATCAGCTGTTTTATGTTGGAGCATTTTAACTATTATTTCTTGTGACTTCAAATTCAACTTGATTCTTTTGAAATTTACCAGCTAAAAATATAAATCATCATTTTGACACTTGGATTGATTTTGTATAATTAGCTGTTGATCTTGTTGAAACTTGCTCAGATTAAAAAACACGTTGAATCAAATTGTATTTCTCTGATCAGAAATCTGATTGGTTTTAAAAACAGATAAAAGTAAAAGGTAGGAACTTATTTTGGAAGAGTTTTGAAGTAGATATTGATGATTCAGGTTTACTCTTAAATTCAGCACTCAAGCCACTTTTCAGAAAACCCTGGACAACCACTTTTAGCAAAAGAAAAAAAGAAATAAAATAATGGAAAAAGAAAATCTCCTACAAAAACTGACTACAAATGAGGCCTTTTCAGGCCACCCAGGAGCAGCGTCCTCTCCAAGAGAGAAAAACTCCCTTTGAATTTGACTTTGAGCTTTCTAACTTTGCAGATATGCACCATAAGCCTGAGTGAAACTTTCTATAGTCACGATAAAAATATTATTGCTTTAAAAACTTCCTATCACTTACCTCAAAAGTGCATTTTCAAAGTTGTCCCTCACAATTTGAAAGCCCTCATTAATAAAAAAAATAACTCTGTGGGTTTAAAAAAAAGAAAAAAAATTAAAACCTTAATCACAACGTGTAAGAATTTTATTGCCAGATCTGCAAAACCATTTCAACTTTGATAATTAGGCTTCGTTTCTCTTTTCTCCCCTGCAGCCACATTTATTACAGTATGCACTGCTCTAAAAGTGTGAAAGTTGCCCTGACAGCTGCAACACTAAAATATCTCTCTCAACCCTCACTGTATTTTACAAGGATCACTCTCAGCTCTGCTTTAGCTGTCAAGACTGGACTGGAGATAACTCGTGCCCCCATGAAATGAGATGCTCACGTGTTACTGTCATTTGAAAGAAATCTGTGAGGCGCTCCTTCATGCAAACGCATAACATCTCTTGTACAAGGCCAAAAGTAAAAAAAAAACACATTTAAATAAAAAGAACGGTGGATATTCAGGATATTTCAAACAGGCTTCATGTTCTTCTTTAAGGGGACATTTCAGTCATTCTGCAGCATTTAAGAGTTTTAACCCTGTACTTACAGTGAGGCAAGAAAGTATTTAGTCAGCCACCAATTGTGTAAGTTCTCCCACTTAAAAAGATCAGAGAGGCCTGTAATTTTCCTCATAGGTATACCTCAACTATGAGAGACAAAATGAGGAAAAAAAATCCAGAAAATCACATTGTCTGATTTTTAAAGAATTTATTTGCAAATTATGGTGGAAAATAAGTATTTGGTCAATAACAAAAGTTAATCTCAATACTTTGTTATATAGCCTTTGTTGGCAATGACAGAGGTCAAACGTTTTCTGTAAGTCTTCACAAGGTTTTCACACACTGTTGCTGGTATTTTGGCCCATTCCTCCATGCAGATCTCCTCTACGTTGCCCGGGCGGTGTGTTTGGGATCATTGTCATGCTGAAAGACCCAGCCACGTCTCATTTTCAATGCCCTTGCTGATAGAAGGAGGTTTTCACTCAAAATCTTACGATACATGGCCCCATTCATTCTTTCCTTTACACGGATCAGTCGTCCTGGTCCCCTTGCAGAAAAACAGCCCCAAAGCATGATGTTTCCACCCCCATGCTTTACAGTAGGTATGGTGTTCTTTGGATCCAACTCAGCATTCTTTCCCCTCCAAACACGACAAGTTGAGTTTCTACCAAAAAGTTCTATTTTGGTTTCATCTGACCATATGATGTTCTCCCAATCCTCTTCTGGATCATCCAAATGCTCTCTAGCAAACCACAGACGGGCCTGGACGTGTCCTGGCTTCAGCAGGGGGACACGTCTGGCACTGCAGGATTTGAGTCCCTGGCGGCGTAGTGTGTTACTGATGGTAGCCTTTGTTACTTTGGTCCCAGCTCTCTGCAGGTCATTCACTAGGTCCCTCCGTGTGGTTCTGGGATTTTTGCTCACCGTTCTTGTGATCATTTTGACCCCACGGGGTGAGATCTTGCGTGGAGCCCCAGATTGAGGGAGATTATCAGTGGTCTTGTATGTCTTCCATTTTCTAATAATTGCTCCCACAGTTGATTTCTTCACACCAAGCTGCTTACCTATTGCAGATTCAGTCTTCCCAGCCTGGTGAAGGTCTACAATTTTGTTTCTGGTGTCCTTTGACAGCTCTTTGGTCTTGGCCATAGTGGAGTTTGGAGCGTGACTGTTTGAGGTTGTGGACAGGTGTCTTTTATACTGATAACGAGTTCACACAGGTGCCATTAATACAGGTAACGAGTGGAGGACCGAGGAGCCTCTTAAAGAAGTTACAGGTCTGTGAAAGCCAGAAATCTTACTTGTTTGTAGGTGACCAAATACTTATTTTCCACCATAATTTGCAAATAAATTCTTTAAAAATCAGACAATGTGATTTTCTGGATTTTTTTTCCTCATTTTGTCTCTCATAGTTGAGGTATACCTATGATGAAAATTACAGGCCTCTCTGATCTTTTTAAGTGGGAGAACTTACACAATTGGTGGCTGACTAAATACTTTTTTACCCCACTGTACCTGCATGTCTGTTGTTGGTACACTCAAAAAAATGAATAAAGGAAGTTGTTAATTTCACATAGTCAATTTAAAAAAAATACATCTTGTGGTTTAAATTAATTTTTTAAGTAAACTTGATATAGCTATATCTCATGTTTTCCCTACATAATAAATACATGTTTTATGAACATAGTTTATTTAAGCTTTATCATAGGCATTAATGAGACCTCAGCTGTCTGGAACAACTAAAGAAGAGTGGCCGTAGCCTAGTGACGAGGAAGCTCGCCTCTTGTTCGGAGGACCAGGGTTTGATCCCGGTTGCTGGCAGGCTACTTGTCGAAGTATCCTTAAGATACTAAACCCACATATGCCCTGGGCAGCCGTAGTCTTATTGGGAAGGAGGTCATCCGCCGACTGGAAGACCAGAGCTTGATCCTGAGTCCCTACAGAGGCTACATGTTGAAGTACACCTAAAAAAATGTATATTTCCAAACATGAAAATGTCATTTTAATAGAACCTAAAAATGCTTTATTTTATATTTTTAAAAAATCATGTTCCTCACACTTAAATAAAAAATATGTCCAAAAACATGACAATGTCATGTTAATAAAGCTTAACTCTGTTTTGTGGAACCACTGTCCATACTTTTTTTTAAATCAGAAGCACAGACCTTTTTTTCAGCTTACTGAATGTCCTCAGTTTTGAGAAGTAGAGTTTACGTGAGATGGAACCGACGAGCTTCCTGATAGTTCAAATGAAGAAGTGGTTTGCTGCCATCCTCAACTCCCATTCTCTGAGTCTGTTATGAGCCTTCTGCCTGATCTCCTGGGTGAATATTTATTAATATTATCATCATTCCTAACATCCCCTAAGTCTGTACGGACACACCTCCTATGACCTCTTATGTCCCACAGATTTTCCTACTGAAATAACCATGTAATGCAAAACTTACTGAGGTATGAAGGTTTAGAAAAATATTGTTTATGTGAACAACTGTGAAATTCTGGAGACTGGAGCTGTTTTAAAGAGGCCATTTCATACAAATTTCAGGACTTTGTGGTTATTTCTTAAGTATTAAACAGTAATATGAAACATTTTATATCTAAAAAACGTCAGGAAACACTGATTAACAGACCTTTCAATCTGTCTGCAATAAAATTCGGGTGGTTCCAGCTCCTTCCTTCAGGATGCTTCGGCAGCAGCTCGTTCATATTCATTATTTGAATTTGCTGGACTGTGATTGGCTAACAAACTAGCCTATGAGAGCAAGTTATACTGTTTCCTGCCTCGCTGTGCATGGCAACGTCAGTCGTCGTGTCTTCCTGTTTGCTATGTCTTATGCTACAGCTTTTAGCCAGCAGCATGCTAGGCGTGGTTTAAACTGCGGGAGCTGCCAAAAACTAACGAACAAAGGAGTTGTGATGAAACAGATACAGGCCGTTCAGACTCGGGAGAACTCGGGTGTTATCACCACCTGCGTAGTTTGAGAGATAAAAACTGAAAGAGAAGTTGTTGAACTGTTTTCACACCCACTATGAAGGTAAGAACACCTGTGGAGCTAAAATATTCAATAGAAACCTCAGAAAAACGTTTTTAATGGAAGGGCCTCTTTAAGAAGACAGCAATCCACTTTGGTCTTTGCAGAGTTCAGACTGTTAGCTCACCAGTCCTGTCAGACACAAACTCCATTTCTTTAGACTGCGACTGTTTCAGAGGCTGTCTATAATAGGTAACTGATTATTTATGAATTATACACAGAAACAAACTTCATAATGGCCAAAATATCCCTTCAGAGCCTAAAAACCTTCAATGAAATGAGAAATGTCATTTTTTAAATTCTATTGTGATAAATTATCCCAGTAAGTGACTGCATGAGTTCATTTTAACAGGAGAGTGCCTGAAGTGAAGACCAAGGTTCAATCACTGGAAAAACTCCATGAAGTTACTTTAAAGAAACCCTCCTAGTGCTCGCTATCTCAGTCTAATGATAATCACCAGCTCTCCGTCTCCAGGTTTGATGTGCCACGCTAGAATATTCTGTCTAAGAATGTTTTCTGTCTGTCCGGACCCCATCAGCCTGCTTTACCTCTTCATTTCAAAGGATGAGTATTCCCTTTGTTGAGCCGAGGCTCCCGAGATTGTAACTCATGCACGGCATCCGTGATAAGTCGAAGGGCCAGCATCAGAAAGTTGCTCCAAAAAAACAAGACAAAAGATGAAAGAGAATTTAGAAGGGAACAGTTTTCTTTTTTAAAATGGAGAACCCAGATATCAAACCATAACATCGGTTTCAGGATGCACATTTTGTCCAACAGGACTCGAACACAGCAGACCTTGCAGCAGTAAATGGAAAATTTAAATCTGTGTCTCTTGTTGGTGATGGCTCTGAATTAAAGTACAATATAATGAGACTCCTCTGAGCCCGGGAACCTGGCCAGCATGCTGTCGCTGTACAAGCTGAGGAAGAATACAGCAGAACAAGCTGATGGAGGCAATATCATCAAATGAGATTAAAAGAACAATCTTTTTTTTATAGAGATACCTCAGCAAGCTGCATCCATTCGGAAAAGACCTGACTGTTTATGCAGTTGGGAAATGTTTTGGTTAATATTGACTGGATGGCATAAATTGTTGTAATTGTTTATCTTGTAAAAGAAGAAGCCTGCTGCTAAGACACTTTAGAACTGTGACAAACCCTAATCTGCTGCTAATCCGCTGGCAAGAGGAAATATCTTCTGCTTCTTAGAAGATACCGGCGATAAAACTGCTCTGTTTGCCTGACGGTTAACAATGTTTGACTTTCTTCTCAGCTACCATTTGAGGATTTTTCTCCATTATTGCCAATAAAACCTAAAAAAACTCTGATAATTCTGAATGCATCAGGCAGGAAATAAAGTGCAGGAAGAAGCTAAAGGATAAAACAGCATCATTAGGACTTAACATGAAGGCTGCGGTGAGCCACTGGGCTCATTATGACTGAAAGGAAGAGCTACAGGTTGATTCTGTTCAGGTCAAATGAGTCAGATGTTTAAAATAATCAAAACATAAACAGAACATCTTCAAAGCTGCACTCAGTTGAGACTGTGCATTATATTTGTTGCTCTATGAAGCCAAAATTATGCATGGATGTTTTATAAATCTCAACACAGCAGCAATTTGATGCTCTCATCCCTCAGCGGTTTGTTTCTGAAGAGATGAGGCTGGTGGAGACATCAAAAGAGTTTCTAAATTCAAGAGTGCCGCCTGAAAACAAAGTATTTATCAGTTACATGGGCCTAACTACGGAGAGTAAGAAAGGCTTTAATAATTTTTTACTAAAAGTTTTTTGATATATTGAATTTTCATCATAGAAAAACTGAAATCAAGTTAATTATAATGTTTAATGACATTCAGCTGCTTAAACTTTATTTTTTCCTAAATTTAATTGGTACTTCACACCAAATGATGACATCTTAAAGAGGCCATTTCATACAAATTTCAGGACTTTGTGGTTATTTCTTAAGTATTAACCAATAATATGAAACATTTTATATCTAAAAAACGTCAGGAAACACTGATTAGCAGACCTTTCAATCTGTCTGCATTAAAATTCGGGTGGTACCGGCTCCTTCCGTCAGGCCTCGAGCAGCAGCTCGTTCATATTCATTATTCGAATTTGCTGGACTCTGATTGGCTAACAAACTAGCCTATGAGAGCAAGGTATACTGTTTCCTGCCCCGCTGTGCATGGCAACGTCAGTCGTCGTGTCTTCCTGTTTGCTACGTTATGCTACAGCTTTAGCCAGCAGCATGCTAGGCGTGGTTTCAAATGCAGGAGCTACCAAATACTAATGATCAAAGGAGTTGTGACGAAACAGATACAGGCCTTTCAGACTCGGGAGAACTCGGGTGTTATCACCACCTGCGTAGTTTGAGAGATTAAAACTGAAAGAGAAGTTGTTGACCTGTTTTCACACCCACTATGAAGGTAAGAACACCTGTGGAGCTAAAATATTCAACAGAAACCTCAGAAAAACTGTTTTTAATGGAATGGCCTCTTTAAAAAATCTGTTTAAACATGAACGGTCTTTCCAACCTCTTGGTGAGGTTTTCAGACATGCGGTAACAATGTGGTCAGCTCCCACTGAACCTGATAGAGCGTGATGATCCACCTCGGATTGGAGCATGTAGAACTTTTTGTCATTATAGTGGTCATAGATCAAAATCCTTGTGTGTGATGGCAGAGCTGGTTTGATTATCAAGAATCTGAAGCAGGACTGACTACATGGGTCTCATGACCTGATCACAACCCCATTAAGAGGTGCATCTTGTGTGTGGTGTGTTCTTCTTGTGCATCGCTCCATCCTAAGAGAGAGTCAGGACTGGACCCAGAGCCTGGCTGAACTGTGAGGGTGGACTTTGAGTAAAATACCACAACTGATAGCTGAAATTTTTAAAGTAACAAATTAAATAGCAGATCTACTCTACAACTTAAACAGCATTCAGTGGGTAGATGTTCTAAAGGGTCACATGATACAGCTCCAAATAATGTGCTGATTGGAGATGAGTCTCTGGGTGTTTCTCACTGTCAAGGAACTTTGCCTTGATGGCTTGGTCCCACCCCGGTTGCCTAGGAGATACATCATCGGGAACTGCCAAGGCGTGTTCCAATAATATTAATGTGCTTTGGAGGCATCTGTCCTATGTTTGTCTGCCGTTTAGCTAACTTACCAAGGATACATGGGAGGTGCCTTGTTGCCTTCCCTCGGTCCAAATTTCCCATAATACAAAAAGATGACGATCAACTAATGATGTAAGTCATTTTGTACCTTTTAGGCTTATACATGTATCTAACATGATTTTTTAGATCCAAAGCAGTTATATAGTTGGTTAGTTGCTTAGTTGCAGCTTCGGTGGCTAGAAGGTACTAACTTGCTTACACATTTATTTTCATGTTTTTTATAAACATTTCTAGTTTCATGGCTGAAGGAATGCTGCTACGCTACGCTACTATGATGGGCAAGACGTAAACAGAGGGTGTAACCCCTGCTTTCCACTGGACGCGTCAGCAGCGCCCAACGTTAGTGACCCGTAATACGCGGCTGATAGTCGCCATTAAAATCAATCAGACCCTTTCTACTGCGCGTGAAGCAGCGCGCATGAGATGCGTCCCAGAAGCGTAGTGTCACGAGCATTACACAGCAGTTCTATTTTCTACGCAGTACGCTTCTAAAACGCGTCAAGTTCAGCAGTTTTGTTGGGACCAGACAGGAAATCAGGCGTTCGTACCTGGAAGTTTCAAAATAAAAGGACACATTCGAATTTCCGTTTGCGAGACTGCGAGAAAGTGACTGAAAATAAGCCACATACCTTCTGGATGCATGTTGTCATCTTTCTCCTCGCTTCTTATTGTGTGTACTGATGAAATCACGCGCGTTTTCACTACTCTCATGAGATTTCGTACTCTTGCAGGACCAGCTGGATGTGATACTATGCAAGCGATTTACGTGTGTGAAGCGCTGCTGGTAAGAAGGGACGCACTGCTGATTGCGCGAGCAAAATGTTGCGCGCTGCTGACGGGTCCAGTGGTAAGGAGGGGTAAGCAGGCAGCCGCGGTCACGTGAGTTAATTCTGTTCCATGTAACTGTTTTCTTTAACCAAAGAAGGAAGTGTCCTACCTTGGTAGGCGAGGCCCCTTGACATTGAGAAACACCTTCTGTTTCAAATGACACTGTGATAATTTATGATGCAGACCTCTAATCTGCATTCCTACCCTACAAACCAGGTGGTAATATAAAACATGCGGTGCATCCTTCAGGGCTAAAAGAGATTTACAGGCACGACACGTCATCCTCCTTGATGTGGCATGGATCCTAACAATAACTTCAATAGACGAGCAGCTCAGTGTTTATATTCATGTGCATTTATCAAAACAAAATAACTAGTCAACCTCTATTTTTATTGTTCCAGTGTCCCAATCCACAACTTTAACATAACATCTCAGTGTTTTCATAAGAATACCAACAATTAAAGTGTTGCTACTACAAATAAAGGTTTTTCCACCTGTTTCAACACAAACACTGGAATATTCAACACTTTAACAGATTTCTCTGTGATCTTCAGAGGTAGTTTAGGATTTCTAATAATTATTTTGCCAGTTTACACTGAGTTGTTTATCACAGTTTTCCCACAATGAAGGCAAGGAACAGGAACACAAAGACACCTGATAATTCATTAGTGAAACTGGATGAGCTTTTTACTCAGAGCAGATAGAAGAAACAAATGGTGCTGTGCATTGGCTCACGTAGCTATTACTGTCATTCTTATTCCACATTCCGGCCACCCGTAATTACCCACTCTGCTTCCTGATCCTCTCTCTGAATTCTTTCCATTTGTAGCGCCAAGATAACACAAAATGAAGCGAAGCTTGTGTACTGGATGAATAAAAAAGGCTTTGAAGTCATGCATGTAATATTGATGAGGTGAGCTAGTTACGATTAGCACCAGAAATTTCACTCCTTTCTTTTATTTTGCATCATAGTGGTCTAATGCTTTAAGCTTCACAATTTGCCGACATTTTCCAGTTGTTTGATCAGCGACGTGGGACGGCGAGGCGAGAAGAAATCTCTAATGAGTGACAATGCACATATTTTCCTTTGATTAAGTGTAAAGAACGTTCTTCAGACTACATAAAAAATAATCAGTAATTAAAAATAGCTGTAGCTACGTCTCTAAAGGGTTGCAGGTTTCTAAAATTGCAGAAAATATCGTGTTTGATTAGATCTGACGAGCTCCACCTGAGCACTTAGCTTCATCAAACAGTTTACTTGGAAAGCTGTGGCAGTTTTACCGTCCACGGGTGTCTTAAAAAGTCCTGTTGAGTCTGTGTCACATAAACATTGGTCTATGCGTTGTATTTCTTGAGTAAGTCACTCTGCCAGTGCCTCTTACGATCTGGGAAGACTTTGGGCAAGCGGATCTTTTTGAAGTCCTCAATGCATTTCTTCAGGTCTTCTTCAAGAACTTTTCTCTCCTCTTCTTCGTCATCCATTCGACGCGGGGGAGCGCCATTCTCCCTGAAGGTGGGCCGGGGAAGTGTCTTCAGGTTGAGGGTGGTGGGTCGCTGGGGACTCTCAGCGAGGGGTGGCGACGGCAGAGGCGGAGGTGGAGGACTTGAGGTAGAAGCAGATTTGGATGACAGAGGAGGTGCAGGGGGAATCGGGGGAGGCGGCAGGGGGAGATCAGGAACATCTGCAAGTGGATGGGGTGGAAAAGGCGTTAAGGAAGGTGGGAGGGGCATTTGGAGGTCCAGCGTTGTGCTGCAGCCGGTTTCCGGGAGGCTTTGAGTTCGACCGGTGCTGCTGAGTTCCACTGGGATGGTTTCTGTTTTGGCAGCTGCTGGTTCAGATGGTACCACTTTGCTGGGAGTTGGAGGGTCAAAGGTCACTGCCTCAGAAATCACTAATGAACTTCCTGCAGGAGAATAAAAGAAAGATGTGCATGAGTAAAGTTTTTATAAGTAAAAGTTAATAAGAAAACTTTAAAATAACCTCATAGTGAAGCTTTTTGTCTGAATAAGTTATGGAAGGTTGGTGCAGAAATGTGATCACACATCACATTTTTGTTTGCTTTATAAGAGCGAGTCAGTAACATGCAGCTGACACGGAGACAAACGTCTCAGCCCCCAGCTTCTACCGTCTTTTATCTCCAAGAGAACAAAAGTAAACACATGCTGGGAGTAAAGTACGTAAGGGTACTTCAGGAGCAGGAATTAGTGGCTCACAGCATGAGAGGAAAAACATATATGTGATGAGCACAAGACAGTTTCATTTCATTTTCCATTTCACTCTTCACATTTGGTAGCGTGCACATATCAGAGGGAATCTTGTGACTGCCTGGATGGCACGAAACCTTCTAACTGAACAAACCATTTTTCACAGTATGTTGATTTTCATCTCACCCCCATGTGGAAACAGAAGCTGCTGTTTTGAAAGACGTGTTTTCGGGCTCAGACTGGCTCGACAAGTCTGACTTGACTCTGTGTACAAAACAGAAACGGTTCCTTTAGTTCTTTTCTACTAAAACTAAGATTTGGATACAATATAGGAGCATGTGATCAGAAAAACAGGGCCATTAAATTGTGGAATTTTGTTCATGGTAATTTAAATTTTTTCCCCATCACATCCATTCCTGAGAATTCGGTCTCTCTTTTAAGAAACAGCCAACAAGCTGGATAGTTTTTTGACTGCTATTCTAAGCAAGTTGCTTCAAGTCCATAAGCAATTTTTCAAGTTATTCATGTGAATAATGACACGACCTGAATGCTTAACACTCGCGCATTCCATCAACCATGGAAGGCGCAAAATATTAAAAACACAGATATTCTCATTATCCGTCCTGCAGTCGCACACGGTAAAGAGCACACGACTTGAGAAAATGACTATGAGCAGCTAATCTGTGTCACATTCTTTTCATGCAGATATACAATATGCTACAAACACAGCCGAGGTCACACCACACAAACATATATGCAAGGGCCCATTTTCCTTCATAAAGCTCCTCCATTTATCAACCTGTCTTATATAACAGTAAAAGCCACTTGTGTGCAGCAGAGGTGACACACATCATTTTCCAAGTGACTTCAAATTTCTAACCACATGAAAATGTTCTTGTTGCACCTTTTCTATGTGTAACTGTATTGAAGAGGGACAGTTGTATGTCGTATTTTTATGTGACGGTATTTGAAGGAGAGACAAAAGAAAGAAAGGATGCAGATGAGGGAGGGGTTGAAGACGAGAGCCTGTGTGTTCAGTGCATTAAGTGTCTCTCATAATGAATACATGTGTTTCAGGAACGTGGGAGTAAATGGGGGCTTAACGGTGTTGGAGGAATAATCCACTGGGGGAGGGGATGGGCTTCATGTTTTCCTCCACCGTTAAGCCTCGTGGAGGAGAACAGAAAAAGAGTGCACTCAAATGTTTTCCCTGGGCCACTTCTCCGGGGATAAATGCAGAAAGCCACTCCTCTTCCTCTTTTCATGTTTCTCTCTGTTTTTTAGCCTCTCCCATCTGTTTTGTGTGACAGATTCCTTCATTGACATCATTACTAATAGTAAATGTAATGTGTCCCTGTTGCCAGTGTTTAGCACTTTTCTGTTTCAAAATGAGTCCTTAGTGAGTTGTAAGGCTTTTAACAAAACCTTTTACACATATTTTCATTCGTAAATCAAATAAAAACCATGACATCATTGAAAAGTTATTCAATAAATGTTTAAAATTTACCTTTATATTGGAAAAATGTCAATGAATTCAATGTAATTTTGGCAATACTTAAAGTTGAATTTCACAGAACATGATGGACGAAGCACCTAACTCTGAAAAATGAAGCCAATTTGAAATTGGCATTTCATTGAGTGACCAGCAGGGGGTGCTGGTCTGAATTATTTTCTGCCCTTAGTTGCTCTTTCTATGTTGTCTTTATCAAATATGATTCTTAATATTGTAGTACATTTAAATGAATATGGACGACAAGGCAGGATGTGTTTTCAGAAGGAGCTAACTGTAAGATATCCAATAGGACAGATATTTTAATGTAATGCACAACATTTTCAAACAGCTTACTTAAGTCTAAGTATCAAACTAGTGGTGCTTTGACCTCTTTACTTACACAGTAATTTAAAAAACAAATAATTAACACCTCTTATGCAGATTTTTAATTTTCAACTTCATTCTGTAAAAATGGGAGCTCATGCTTACATGTTTTAGTGAAGTCAAGACAGAACAAAAACTAATATTGGCCATATAGGAAGCAAGCTAGCTTGTTTCCACCATACTAACACCCACTCCTACTAAACACAGGAGTTTCAGGTTTAACTACAAAGTGAGTTATTAAAAATTACCATCTCAAACTGATGGTGGTATTCAATGAAAAAGTAACAAATAAGTATTCTACACATTTTAAAGCACTGTAAACTTAAACAGTACTTGAAGAAGTAAGCTAATGTTTTAGCATCCAAGCATTATTAGAATAAATTTGATTTCTGCTACTTCTTTTCAGTGTTTTGTTTTAAAGAGGCCATTTCACAAAGATTTCATGACTCTGTGGTTATTTCTTAAGTATTAAACTGTAATATGAAACATTTTATATCTAAAAACGTTAAACACTGCGTCAAGATTCGGCAGGCTTCGTCAGGCTTCAGGCAGCAACTCATTAATATTCATTATTCGAATTTGCCGGACTCAGATTGGCTAACAAACTAGCCTATGAGAGCACGGCATACTGTTTCCTGCCCTGCTGTGCATGGCAACCGAACACCGAGTCTCTTCCGGTTTGATACGTCTTATGCTAACAGCTTTTAGCAGCAGCATGCTAGGCGTGGTCTCAACTGCGGGAGCTGATGAATAATAATGAACAAAGGAGTTGTGACGAAACAGATACAGGCTGTTCGAACTCTGAAGAACTCTGGTTTTATCGCCACCTGCGTAGTTTGAGAGATAAAAACTGAAAGAGAAGTTGTTGACCTGTTTTCACACCCACTATGAAGGTAAGAACACCTGTGGAGCTAAAATATTCAACAGCTCCTTTTATTCATTTACTATCCTTTATTCAGATGCCTTTTCAAACAGCATTTTTTAGGTTTTTGTATGAATATTAATTAAATGATGCAAAATCCTACTGGAACTGTTCTAAAACAAACTTACAGATCAAGGTATTTCAAAACTAGAAATACAGTAAGCTACAGTTGTTCTGGCTCAAGATGCTGTTCTGGTTTTCTGTCTCCAGACTATATAAATTAATGAATTTGAAGGCACTTATACCAACAAAATGCAACAATTGCATGTTTATTTGAGGGCTTTATTGTCATTTTAAGGTGAAACCACGATGTAAAGTTTTTATTTATTCTTCCTACTCCTCTCCATCTTCACTTCATGATGAAGTGACAACATATATCTCCAGTGGAAGATGTGTTGCTATCGATCTGCTGTGAAGATGCTGGGAGTAGAAAATGCAGCCCTTTAGCAGGTAATTGGTGGAACAAACTGAACTGACTCAAGAGGAAGTGCGCGTGCACAACAAAAAAGAGGCTTGCGGCATCAGGTGAACCAGTGCTTTGCTTTTTCTATCCAACTTTCTCTCACTGGATAAAAAAATTCTGAGCTGTTTTGGCCCCAGAGTCGAGAAAATGATCTAAAACTAAAATGATCTCAAACTTTCTGAATCTGGTGTTGAAAGATTTAAACTTTAATTTATTTACTGAACTGAAAAAGACGTCCTGCCTGGTAAAACAGAAAAGGTGGAGAGTGAACAAGCGAGTGCTTTAAGAATAACACCAGTTTTTCAAAAAGATTAACACGTCTTTTGCGTTAGTTTGTGTTGTTGTGAGTTGTTTTTCACAAAATCTGATTTTTGAACAGATTGTCCAATTTGTTTAATTTGTAATGAACATTTTTCTTAAAGACCATCTTTTGAGATATTTTAAAGAGGCCATTTCACACAAATTTCAGCACTTTGTGGTTATTTCTTAAGTATTTACCTGTATTATGAAACATTTTACATCTAAAAAACATTAAGAAACACTGCTTAACAGACATTTCAATCTATCTGTGTCAAGATTCGGCTTGTTTCATCAGGCTTCAGGCAGCAACTCATTAATATTCATTATTCGAATTTGCTGGACTCAGATTGTCTAACAAACTAGCCTATGAGAGCACGGCATACTGTTTCCTGCCCCGCTGCACATGGCAACTGCACACATAGGCTGTGTCCAAATTCAGGGTCTACATACTTCGAAGGACCCAGTCTACCCGGTTGACGTGGGCCGCGTACTTCGTTGACCGGGTAGACCGGATGTTAACGGCTGTGAATTGGGACAGGTCTAGCCTTCAGATGAACTCCCGCGAATGTGATGTCACCTAGCAACCGTGACGACTCTGGCCTGAACAGAAGTTAGAACTGCCTATAATATGTTTGAAGAAACGTTCTTTAGTTGGTTAATCCCACAATAAATATGTATACTGTTATTTTTTTTTTTTGTATGAGAAAAATAAGGCTCTTCTGCCTTCTGTATTTTTATTATTTTATGTTTACCTTGAATATTTGTTCATAGATCAGAAATTAATGTAGCCAGTTTATATATGTTTAACAAAAAGTTGTAAATATAGGTATTAAAGTGAATTTGTGACAATTACTTTCTGATTTTACACATTTATTTTGGATAATGTACAACTTTTTCTTCTTTTTGGCCTGAATGGGGGTCCATGCCACAGCAGCCAAACACTTTGCACCAGTAAGGAGGTGATCCATCTCAGCCCTGAGCTTTATAAAAACCGTTCTCTTTTTTTTTGGCCCGAAAAGATATAAAATTCTGTTGCAATAAAAAAAATGTACGGAACGCGATACGGGACCTGCCATACGAGCGGAGACCACAATACAAGCACTTTTACCGTAACATTTCAGACTAAAATAATGTTTGAATATTTTATATAAATGAGCAAAGTGCTTGTATTGTGGTCTCCGCCTGTATGGCAGGTCCCGTATGGCGCAATGCATGTTGGGATATGTCGGCCAGTGAAGGATACACCGGACCCAGCCTTCAATCGGGGAAAAAAAGGCTGGATTTGTCTGCCACATTCGAAGGAGTCTTCGAATTAGGACAAGCCTAGTAGCTTGGGGGCGGCTGTGGCGCAGTGGTTAGAGCGGTCATCCTCCAACTTGCTGGATCGATCCCGGCTTCCACCGCCACATGTTGAAGTGTCCTTGGGCAAGACACTGAACCCCATGTAGCCCCCCGATCTGCGTATCAGGTTGTATGAATGTTAGCTCCTCCCTTCTCCCCCTGATCTACATATAGGGTTGTGTGAATGGGTAAATGTAAAAAAACTTGTAGTGTGAAAGCGCTTTGAGTGGTCTGAATGACTAGAAAAGTGCCATACAAATACGGGACATTAGTAGCGGCGCTGTGATGTAACAGGTCGACGAATCTGGCCTTCGAAGTATGCAGACCCTGAATTTGGACACAGCCGTAGTCTCTTCCGGTTTGCTACGTCTTATACTACAGCTTTTAGCAAGCAGCATGCTAGGCATGGTTTCAACAGCAGGAGCTGATGAATACTAACAAGCAAAGGAGTTGTGATGAAACAAGTACCGGCTGTTCGAACTCGGGAGAACTCGGGTTTTATCACCACCTGCGTAGTTTGAGAGATAAGAACTGAAAGAGAAGTTGTTGACCTGTTTTTACACTCACTATGAAGGTAAGAACACCTGTGGAGCTAAAATATTCAACAGAAACCTCAGAAAAACTGTTTTTAATGGAAGGGCCTCAGTGGTCTTTAAATTATGATTATGGCATTTTTAGCCAAAATCACAAAACCTGCGCCATTTTTTAGGACATAGAATTGACAGTAGCTCATTAGCAATTCATCTCTGCACTGTGTGCGGAACTGTTAGCATGGAGGATCCCCCCTCCCCATTGCTGAGAGCTCTCTGTTTATGCTAGCACTAGATAGCTGTAAGCTAGCGCAGTAGGAGCTTTTGGCCCGCTCATTGCCTTCACAAATCCTTTTTTAGATGCATTTTTGTGTCTGCCTCTGATTCACAGCAATTTGAATGCAGAAATACACAGAAATACAATTTGGAGCTTAATTTTCTTAAAATACGTCCTCTAGCATCAGAAAAATGCTACAAGAACATGTTAACAACATGAAAACATGATTTTCATCAGAGTGGGTCTTTAAGTTCTCCTTTGCAAATCACAAGTTCTTGACGAGGTCTTGAGGCTCATATCAAGAGCTTCTCATCATGCATGAGAAAGCATGTTACATTTGATCACGCTCAAAAGTTCCAGAGAGAGATTGTGACGGTTCATTATCATGATGGTTCTGGGTGAAGAGTGGCAGCGTATCGTTGCCGTGGAGCCTCATCGCATGTAGCTGCATCGTGATGTGATTCAGGAGAGTTTGTGTTGGTGGGAGTACAATATGGTGATGGAGAGCTTCTTGGGGATTAGGACAAACTTATTTAAGGAGTCTTCAGAATGCAGCAGCATCATCACTGACATCACAGACATCACACTCAGTGAGTTTTTCCAAAATCATTACTCATCAGCCATGTTCTAATATTGGCCCCTTCATGTGTGACAGGGGCCTTAGATGGAACTTTGGCTTTACTATAAAATAACATTCTGTACTTCAATGTACTCTAAACTGCACTGAAGTTGCTTCATAGTCTTATAAAATATTTTAATTGTTTTGTTAATGACCACAAATTGACCTTAAATTTAGCTGGTTATTTAGCCCGGGGTACCTTTTCAAAATTCACCCTTGTTGCTGACAGGTGTTGTGACCCTATACAGGATGGGGGAGGCTGGCAAACAAGAGGACACCGTCATCTCCATGGTAACAACACAATGGAGTGCAGGAGCCAGAGCTCCACAAATGCATAGTGATGTGTCTCAGGCTGAAAGTGGCATTTCATGTGAAATTATATGTATTGCTCTTTCCTGCTGCTCAAGCTGCTCGGCTACAACACGCTTCGTGTCTTATCACAACATATTCAGCTCAAATTCCCGGCTCCGTTTTGTGAAATGATCTGTACGGTTTCTTAATGACAGTGTGAGTCTCCCCTCCTACAGTTTCCTCATTCATTGTCTTTTCACGCTAATTTCCATCAAGTGAATACATACGGGGGAGTAAGAAGACCTTGTAATAATCTATTGCACAAACTGACTTGACATGCTGGTGTATCAGCACAGGCGCTTGTGTTAAAATCTCTGGAGGGCTCTCACGAGTCTCCCAGCAATTACAAATCTGTCATTTTATACATAATGTAGAGGAAATGTCTGACGCAAACATCTGGAGACTGAGAGCTGCAGCTGTGTATGAAAAACAAACATGGTAGGGAAGCTTTGAGTAAAAAAAGAAGGATTTGACAAATTTTTGGAGCAAGACACAAATTACTAATAGTTTACATGAGCATTTCTTTTTTTTTTTTGCAGGTTTGTTCAAAAAGCACATTGTGTTTCATCTTTATGTGATTTAGTGGAACCATAAATCTTTTTCTTTGCACTCTGCTGCAACTATTCACACAGGCCATGCAGCTATAGTCCAACCGCACCCTGAACTGCTGCAGTAAGGACAATCTTGACTGTACAGATTATTGATAATTAACGAGGCAGATTAGAGTCCAAGTCTCCAGATGGCCGAGGAGAATCCCGTCCTAATAACACCTGCGACAGACATCCCATTCTTTACTTACACAGAGACGCATCGCCCACTCTGTCTGTGACTGATGACATGCAGTTCAAATCAAACACAGGTCTTATTTAACATTTTGAAACCTTCTGTTTTTGGAAAACTCTTTACAGAAACATTTCTGTGAGAAAATGTTCCAAACCCAACGTCAGATCAGCAGATTTTCATTTAACAAAAGTCCAATCAGAACTACAGTCAAATAGTAAAAGATACAAACATATAATAAGGTCAGCATCCTTTACTAATTTGGCAAAAAAAATTAAAGATCCACTCCATGCAGTCAAATTGTTGTTGAACCTGCAACCTTTTTACTCACCAATTGCACCCCCCAAGCAGCCTCAGACAAAACCTACAGCTAAAAAAGGATTGTGACTCCGC
The DNA here is from genome assembly GCA_006937955.1 of Pachypanchax playfairii. Taxonomy (NCBI): domain Eukaryota; kingdom Metazoa; phylum Chordata; class Actinopteri; order Cyprinodontiformes; family Aplocheilidae; genus Pachypanchax; species Pachypanchax playfairii. The sequence continues at coordinate 1,346,411 of SSNP01000110.1, read as the reverse complement.
CAAAATAAAAGTTTTTCTGCTTCCTTCAGAGATTTTTAGTCAGATTAGAGTCAAAACCTGAGTTATTTTATATTCTGTGTACTTCTACTGAAAAGCCTGAGACTTATCATCATGTATTTATTTTGTCCAGGACATTACATAAAAAAACTGTGTTACATAATATATAATGCAGCCTTTTCCATGTACTTCTAGCTAACAGTTCTCGGTAAAAGGTAGAAGCGCCACCATCGGTATCAGGTTGTTGTTTTTTATTCTTTTACTAACCATGCCAACAATCTGATGCACTTTGTTTTCCGCTCTGTTTACAGATTTTCACAGAAACACTGAGACAAACTNGTCTGTAATGAAGCAGCGTTAACGTTAAAAAGCAGACTGACTTTGAGTACCGCACATTGTCTTCACTGTCAGTTATTACCACAGCTCAACTCTCCTTTGCACAATCCACATCGTTACTCCTTTTGACTCCTTTTCCCACGCCCTTCAGCCCCCCCCCCCCCACTCGGAGAAGCTGTTCTCTCATTTTGTGACTTTATTTTGTGGATTTCTTCCCCTCTGAGGTTTAGCAGATACCTGATGTTCCAGCTTGACTCCCAGAGTGTTTGGGGTTCAGAACATTTTCTGACAGCTGCTCTCTGCAGAATGATGCAGTGCAGCTGTGGTTGTGCATGTATGTGTGTGTCTGTAGGGTGAAGAAGATACACATCTGGCCCATTGGCTGACTCACTATAAATAACACACCAAGAGATGATGACGCCTCAGGCCAGTGCTACTGTACTCTCTGTACACTCAGCCATGTCGTACAGTAATGATGCACAGATTGTATGTATGTGCAAATGAATAGACATATTTGTCACATATTGATGAAGAGAATAGAGTTGCACTGCACACTTCTCCTCCACATGCTGAATGTTACTTCCTGGAAACAATCATTAACCGTGCACTGGAGAGTTGTTGCACGTCCTCTCCTAGCAACTTCCCTCCCTCTGTGCACACGCATGTGTCTTCATGCCCTTTCAGATTTTACAGACACCAACCACTCGTTCAGTATTTGCAGCCAACCCATCCAGCTTGACCTCTGAACTCTGAAGTGAGCACAAATATGAATGTGACAAATCCAAAACAAGCTGCTGTACAGATCTGAAAGCTGACAAGATGTTGAATCTGACAAACTAAAAGATAAACAACATGGGTGAGCAAAGAGTCACAGATGGTTGCAGCTGAATGAATAAAAAAGAGCAACGTGCAGCGAAACGCGAGCGAACACCCAGCCGAAGATGTTGAGACGATGACTCACTCTGTTTTGACACCGAAGCACATGTGGTGTGTGTTTTCATAAAAGAAGAAACAGCTTGGGAATCAAAGCTAGCAACACATCAGTGTTTTTAAAGGCGCAACTCTTTATTCACAGGCAGCTCCGACGACATAATAATAATAATTACTGATCTATTATGTTTTTGATGTCAAAGAGTGGATGATCAAAACTGAATGTTGAAAAAAGCTGCTGAAGTAGAAAATCTGTGCAGAGTAAAAAAATGATTGTGAAACTACAGGAAGATTTAGAAAATATGTAGAAACACTGTTAAATATTAATCAAGAAGCGCTGAGTTATTTCAAACTAACCAGATCTGCATCCGGACTCACCATGAGGTTTTTAATTGAAAACCCAAAGATTTTTATAACAGATTAAACGCTTTATAGTATAAAACCCACTGATTAAGTTCTAGAGAAATACGATTCCACCAAATTATAAGATGAATACAGAGAGCTTTATTTTTCCAGATAGGACCAAGATCATTTTGTTTGGCTCACAAAGTGTTCATTATATTTTCCCCTTAATTCATCACAATGAATGTCTAGCATCTATAATACACCACAGATAACATGGGAGTGTTTAAAGAAGCCATTTCATACAAATTCCAGGACTTTGTGGTTATTTCTTAAGTATTAACCAGTAATATGAAACATTTTATATCTAAAAAACATCAGGAAACACTGATTAACAGACCTTTCAATCTGTCTGCATTAAAATTCGGGTGGTTCCGGGTCCTTCCGTCAGGCTTCGTCAGCAGCTCGTTCATATTCATTATTCAAATTTGCTGGACTCTGATTGGCTAACAAACTAGCCTATCAGAGCAAGGTATACTGTTTCCTGCCACTCTGTGCATGGCAACGTCAGACGTCGTGTCTTCCTGTTTGCTACGTCTTATGCTAACAGCTTTTAGCCAGCAGCATGCTAGGCATGGTTTCAACTGCGGGAGCTGATGAATACTAACAAACAAAGAAGTTGCGACAAAACAGATACAGGTTGTTGAACTCGGGAGAACTCGGGTGTTATCGCCTGCGTAGTTTGAGAGATTAAAACTGAAAGAGAAGTTGTTGATCTGTTTTCACACCCACTATGAAGGTAAGAACACCTGTGGAGCTAAAATATTCAACAGAAACCTCAGAAAACCCGTTTTTTATGGAAGGGTCTCTTGAAGTTATAGATAGAACCATAAACACTGTGGATATATTCAAACCTTTTACAGAAGCTACACAATGTCTGTTTTTATCTTTTGGGTTTGTTTTTTAGTTCTTGTTATTTATGTTGACTTTCTTGTGTTTATTCTTGTTGTCATGCTTGTCACTCATCCTCTCACATCTGTTCCTACTAATCAGTACAGCTGTTCACACTCAGCAATCAACCACTCCCAGTATGTATCATTCTAAACTAGGGTTCTGCAACCTGCAGCATGTTTAATGTGACTCTTTGTCATTTTGACCAAAATCAACAGGAACGTGAGTTCTTCCATATTATTTTACCACATGTTCATGGACTTTCTGCAGCAGAATGACAGTAACATCTCAAACAGGTTGTTCTGCCTGTATGAACTGGTTCCAGAACCAGAACTGAACAAACAGACTTGAGTTTGACTGAAATGTCTTTAATTTTAATCTGTTTCTGCAGTCTGACTCTCCTGATCCACAAACCAACATGTTACATCAGACTGGAGACAAACTGCATTAAAACAGTAAATAGTTTAACAAATTTGTTGGAGGTTTTTTTCAACATTTCAAAATGTTGTTTTATACAGTGATTCTTCATATAAGAGGAGAAACAACCTTTATGCTGTTGTTCCTGCATCATTTCAACTTCCCTTTTTTATTCCTGTTTCATTATATTCTCACAGATTTCAGTCTTCTAAATTTGTTTTTGTTTCCGTCTCTTTTATTTTAATTTCTAGTGAAATACAATCAGAATCTCTCTCTACACTCTGGATCTGCACAATCCATTTAAAATGACACGAATGTGAAACAACCAACATGACAGTGACTCAAAACGCTGCTAAATTTCACTCAATAACATTTATATCACGAGACTTAAGTTACTGTTCATGCACAGAAAAACAATCAGGGTAGAGTGAGGAACACGTTCTGGTTTTTGTTGCGTTCCTGCTGCAGGTTCTGGTTCAGATTTGAAGTTGTTTTATTTTACAGAAATACTATTCAAACTCTGTCTCACGTGGCCTGATTTCCAAACCCTTTTTTCTTTGGCACATATTGATGCGAGCCTTCTTTTCTCCCTTTATCTCCATTTCTTCCTCACAAAAAAAAAAAAACAAAAAAAAACAGGAGAAATGACCCATCTGGAAACGAGACAAGAATCCCTCCAACAGAGAAAAGAATCAATCCACAGCCAACGCAACACACTGAAACTCTCTCTTTTATTCCTTCAGCTTAAACGGAAAAACTTGATTAATAAATGACGTGAATGTCCCGTTTATTGTTGCCAAAAGAGAAGAGAGAAAAGCAGAAACGTCATGTTAAAATAACTTTATTGTAACTCTGGATTGAACAGATGTGGTGAAGCAAGTGGAACCTGCTTCCTATTTGAAGCCATGCTAAACTTTTAGCTACATGGTTTCACAACAGAGATTTAAAATAAATAGAACAGGTGGATGATCACGGTGTGGCCTGTCAACCTCCCTGCAGCTCCTCTCACACATCTACTGCTGAATGTTGAGCCTCCGGGCGGTTCTGAGGCGGTAAAGAAAACCTGACCTCCTCAACAACATCGATGGCTGGAATTTTACGCATGAGGAACGTCTCTCCATCCGTGTGCTAATGACTGACTTTGGCACTCTGGTGTTGCTGTACAGCATGTCGGAGGACTGTGCCAGAGGAATGCTGCCTGCGGCTGTGTTTGTTTGAGACGTGGAGACGCCGCGGGCACCGTGCTGTCCTGCTGGGGACTCCAACAAAAGTCAACCATTATGCAGGAAGGGAGCCACTCCAACTTTCTGAGGGGCTCCTCTGTGGTGCGTTTTATCTGGGCCACAACGGGATCAGGTTCTGAGGTATTATACATGAAGTATTAGACTGGTGATTTGTCACAAACAGAAAAAGTATTCTCTAATTCTTTACAAAGCTTTTAAATACAATGGAAGTTCTGCAGTCTGTCATTTTGGATCCAATTATCTTGACAATTTAGAGACCGTACGATGTAATTGGGTCAGTTATTGGCAACAAAATACGGGTTTTTTTAATCTGCTTTTTAATGGAGCTCATTATCTATGCATGTCCTAGTTTCTGTTTTCTGGTCAACTCCTCGATACAAGCTGAAAAAAAAACTAAATAAAAGGAAAAAAATAAGAAAAACAGATGGCAGGACAGACAGAGCGCCCGAGGCAGCAGCGCTGAACATTTAATAAGACTTTATTTCCATGGATGTATTTTTTATTTTTTAATAGGAACTGCTGAGACAGAAATTTGGGGGACTCGTAACTGAGCAAAAAAAAAAAAAAAGGCGAATGGAAAAAAATAGATTTTTTTTAATAGAAAAAAAAACAAGCAGATTTTTAAAATAAGATAAAACTGTTTTAACTTTTATCATCCACTAAACTGAGAAAACCTTTTATTTCCAATGTGAGACATTAAACTACAACCTGACGCCTTTATAGAATCCTCAACTTTGACTGTTTTTCAGTTTCTTAATGCAAGAATCCTTCCTCTGACCGTAACGTTGGATGTATTTACAGTTTGTATACCATCCGATGGATTTATTATGAGGTAAACAGTGTGCAGATCTGTCCTGTCCCTCCATCCAGAGAAAACATCTGGCTACAGCATGAATAAGTACATCCTCTCCTGTGTGATCATCAAATACACAGCAGCTTCTACTAATACTGGCATTATAACACTTTTACTTTGGTGACTATTACTTTTTAAATCTTTTGCAAACAACAAAAACAAACAATCCACTCTAATAATATTCATAATAATAAAACTCTAGAATGTTTAATTGAATAATTAGACAAAAACAGAAATAAAAAAAAAAAAATGCAGATTGAGACAGACTGCAGTGACCTTCTTCTTCTTCTTCGTTTTTTTTGATTTTCAGCCTCGTTGCTTAAAAAACCAAATAAACAACAACAGCTGAACAGATTGAACTGGTATGGCACATTCCCAAACCACATGGTGCTGGACACGTTTAATAAAAACGGAAGAAAATTAGATTACACTGCTATCGTGTGCCGGGGGCTGCTCGCGTCCCTCAAGGCTGATAAGATGTCCAATTATTTGGTAATTTAGTTCAGAAGAACTGGAAAGGAAGAGAGACGGAGAGAGAGAGAGAGAGAGAGTCTGATCTGCTTGAGTAAGCAGGCAAAGTAGCATCACTGTAACTCTTTCAGCCCTTTTCCTTTGTGCCCTTATGTCTGATTTTTAGAGTTCTACGGACACACTGGGGCACATTTTTAATAAAACTGGCTCTTGGATACAGTATTGTGCTTCACCAAGGCAAATGCAGTATATATGTGTTTAAATATAAGGAATACAAAAGGCAAAAAGTACACAGGAGTCTCTGCAGAGTGGATCACTGAGTGATGGGGACTACATCTAGATGGACTGGAGACTGAGGACAGAAGCTGGACTTGGGGACCAAAGGGGTTGGAGTTGGAGGGGGGATGGGAGGAGGAGGAGGGGGGGTGCTGCAGATTGGACTTGCAGAGGGAGTCAGGTCAGCTGTCCAGAGGGGAAAAGCTGCAGGCTGCAAAGAAAGATGGAAGGGCACAACATCTACGGTACATCTACTTGACCAGAGTCATCAGAGAGAGAAAGACAGGATTGGCTGGAGGCTGGAGAGGAAGAGGGGGTGGGGTGGGGGTCTCTTTGAGACAAGGTGAAGGGACCAGGAGAGGGGGGAATAAAGCCGATATGGTGTCACTCACGGTAGAACACATATTCAGTGTAGCTGGTCCAGATCTTGTCGTCTGTCTGCTCATGGGCAAAGGCGCAGGTCCCTGTGGAGTTACATGCCACCATGTGGAAACCCGCATCCGCCAGCTTGTCAAAGGCCTGTTCCAGGAAGGTGAACTTCAGATAGTACCGGGACGTGTAGCGCTCAGGGGGGCGGTCCGGGTCGCGGCTCTCGTTCAGCGTCTCCCCGAACACCTCTTTGGCCAGAGAGGTCTTCCCACACACCATGATCCTCGCCACCCGCCGGAACTTGGCATCGGTGTGGGTGTCGCGACCCAGAGTGTATGAGCCCCGGTACCCGATGGTGATGAACCCGGAGCGTTTCCCGTCCATGGCACCGGGTACCAGACTGGCACATGCGGCGGCTGCGGCCCCGAGAGAGCCCAGGTTACGTGCTGTGTCGATCCCAGGTGAGGAGTCCTCCGGGTCGCTCTGACACCCCTCGTCCCCCAGAGAGTTCTGCTTGCTGATTTTAGGTGCCAGCAGCTTGACGAGCTCCGGCAGGTTGAAGAACTCCGCCTCCCTCTGCAGACGCCCGCGTTCGGGGAAGTGGTCTGGGAGAACCAGTTGTTGGTCACGCATGTAGTCCAGAATGTAGCGGAACAGAAACCCATCCCGATCCACAAAGAATCGCCCCTTGGTGTCTCTGGGCAGCCCTTTGGCGGACTTCTGGCTGAACATGTCCCACAGCAGGGAGTCCGGCACGCTGGTGAGGGTGGAGTAGCGGGTTATGTAGACCTGTCCCCCGACATTCAGCTCTATGATCTCAGGGAACGGGACCTCCTCCGCAGATATGCCACTGTCCGGTAAAGCCATAGTTCATCCACTCTGTTGCAGCAAAAGTTTGATGTCTGACGTGAAGGAGACGGTGAGACAGATTCAGGTCCCGCAGGTCGCCTGAAATCTGCGGTGCGCGACCAAAAATAATCAGAAAGCAAATGCAATCAGCTGTAACCAGCTGACATAAAGGTAAATATTCCTTCAACTCGGTGTTTCTATTAGCCACCCTCACACCGCGTGTCTCAGCCACTGCGCGCGACACCGGTCCGTTAAACAGACTGAGGAGACGGAAATGATCGGTTTCACACCAGTTTCTCTGTCCCGGTTACACAACCGAGCATAACGACTTCTTCAGTCTCTAATGTCGGATTGATCTGGCGCAAACGGGATCAGGTGGTCCAACTTCAATTAGGCAACCCATCGCTGATCGTCCCGCTGCGGAAGAGCCACGAGAAGATGCAGCGCGAGACGATTCAGGTGTAGAGAAAGATGTAGGTTGTTTCCATCAGCTGGAGAGTTCAAACACACCGGAGTTCAGCTGCTCCTGCCCTGTGTCAGACTGCACGGCAAACTGCGGTGTAACGGAGGGGCACGGTTATTCCTGCCGGTTAGCCCCGCCCACCCGCGGTGACGCGCCTCGGCCGTGATCCAGATCGTTTATCCTCCAGGAATATTAACAACCTGCAGGATGTTGCTGAACAATTTGGCTACAAATGTCTGGCAGATTTCCCCACAGTTATTAATATATACTAAATATTAATCCTTTAACTTTCTAAATTTCTTATGAAGTTGTGTAAAACTTTCCAGTTTTTGTTGTGCACCAACATCTTCATGCATTTTCATTTCAATTTTTTCACATGGGGAAACGACGGTGAATCTGGAAAAACAGCGACCTCTAGTGGCAACTCAAGAGAAAAGGTCTTTTTTAAAGTTACAGTTTAAATTCTGACAAAACAATTTAACACTGTTTGAAACTAAAGCGTAAAGCCTGTTATTTAAAACTCTGTATCAGAAATGTGTGTCATTGTTCTTTATTTTACCAAAATGCTTGACCTGTTACGCAAACTCTCTCAAAATCAGACACAAATTAAATTATTCTAGGAAGCCGATTTTATATTGGAGAAATGTAGTTTTGTAATTTAAAGGCCTTAAATCAAACAAAAAAGATTGTTTTTAGATAATATTTTAATGATCTTTTCATTGTATGACTCCAATAAAGAAAATACAGTGTTTAACACGTGTTTTTAAGTAAATCTATCCAAACTCCAACACTCATCTTCAACTCTTGAGTCTTGCTGCAGCACGTTTCACACAAAAAGATCCTAAATAATTATATATTTTAACTGAAGCCTCATCATGTCAGCGTTTAAAACACTGCAGCTCGTTGGAGTCAAACACTCGACCAGTCAACAGGCCGTCAACTGGTAAAGCTGTGTGTCCTGCTGTTTTGTACACACTCGCGTTTTGCCCATTTTCAAGCAATCTGGCAGTGATTTCCCAGAAGAGCCCGCAGTCTCCTGCAGTCGTCTCATGAACAATCTGCACTGAACAGCTGAGGTCATGGAGCTTTCTGCCAATGAGATGACACAGTCCCAGCTCCATTTGCTGTTCTGTCTTCATAAAAATAGACAATGAGCTAAATATGCTAAACACTTGAATCTTGTGTAAATGATGCCAAACAGCAGAATTCTGCTGCTGAGCCCCGAGCAAGTAGTCACAGTTATTATCAGCTGTTATTCCTCTGATGAAGTTAGTAAAGTGTTTTTCACCAATTTACTGCAGAGTAGCATATGATTCAGGATTTTTACCGACGGTTTCGTAATCCTGATCACATCCACATCACAGCCCCGCTTAGAAATGTGGGCAAAATGGCTACATCAGATGAATTGGTTTGACCTTCTGCAGCATCTGGATTATCTTATGTCTGTCAATTTTCATCACAGTGATGGCCTTTTCGGGCTGTCAGGTGTGTGTGTGTGTGGGTAGGGATGGCAAGCGGAGGCTCAAATCCTACCAGAAAAATGTGCTTATAGTTGCTGCTACTTTAGAACTAATATTAAAAGCATGAACTCATCAAAACACAAGCGGTTCTAATGTGAAACAGTGACAGAAGTTACTTTATGGAGGCTTATGTATTGATTTGCATAGACTCTGTGGTTTTTGCTGACAGAAGCGTCAGTGTGATTTATGACATCATTTTTTGTAGAATCAACAAAAATGAAGAGGCTGTTGATTCTGTATCAGAGAGCTGGTGGTGCCCACGTGACCCTCAGAGTGACAAGACATTCATCTTCACAAGTCACATAGAAGTGAAAGAAAACACATGCAAGAGCGCTCAGAGGTATGAAATATGTATTTCACCTCTAGGTGGGGCTGCACGGTGGTAAAGTGGGTAGTATTGTTGCCTTGCAGCTAGAGGCTTTTCTGCATGAAATCTGCATGTTCTCCATACGTGTGTGGGGTTTTCTTTGGGGACTCTGACTTCTTCCCTCAGATGAAAAACATGCTCTAGGTTAACTAGCAACTCTAAATTGTCCCTTGGTGTGATATGTGGTCCTGTGATGAACTGGTCACCTGTCCAGGTGTAACTCCGCCTCTAGTCCAATGACCAAAGGAGACTAACACCAGCTCCATGTGACCCTGAACAGGAACAAGCAGGTAAAGATACTAACTGAACTTTGTTAACTGAGAGGATCCTCATAAAGACATGAGACAAATAAAAAGAAGTTTTGAGCTGTCAAATCCAGAAGATGCAGAACTGCACAGTTGATGCCAAAATTATTAGACCCCCCCCCCCCCCCCCCCCCCCCCC